>MU224884.1:3781937-3831844 GCA_018584345.1 Thuja plicata
CATACTTGCATACATTCAAATTTCAATTACATATCTATTGAATATCATAGCTTCATTGTTAGATTCAATTCTACTACTTGTTAGCATTCTGTACTTTATTGATTTCAAGGTTAATTCCTAAATTAGGTTTTGACTAAGGCAAACCCCTCCCCCACAACAAACAATCTCCTTTTTCTTGCAGGTATAGGTACAGAATAGTGGATATGAACCCAGATCTGGATACCCTTTTTGACAAACTTTCGGGATCCGCGAACAGAGTCACTTTCAGATTTGTGCAGGTTAGGGTCAACATTATTGGGTCAAGGTTGACATTTGTGGGTCAAGGTTGACCTTTTTCATAAGACGACATCAGAATAGAAAATGATTTCTGGGTTTTGTTCATCTCTGCGTTTCAGTTTGGTATCAACTGTCAGTTTTTCCAGAAATAGTCTATAGACCTCAGAAAACAACATTCTTTGATCTGCAATATTTCAATGTTAGTGCATTTCTCCTATCTCTTCAATTACTGTCACATATCATTTCTATACATATAATTAACAGAATTTAAGGTATATCCTTTTTTATTCTCCTTTCCAAATAGTTGATTCATTTGTGCATTAGCCCTTCCCTTGGGTTGATCAACTTGGATCTTCCATTTGTGCATTTGGGAATAAGAGAGGGACATCTTATCTTCTCCCTAATCACAATTGCAATACACAATCAATTAAATTCAAGTAAATATGAAGTAGGGTTAAGGAATTCAACACACTTTAATCAAATAAAATAACAATTAACAATCAAATCACCTTATCCTCTTTCAACACCTTATAAATTCCTAAGGACCCCTATCTCATATATTACACTTACAAAAAAACATCATTCAGGTTTGGCTTCTTTCATGGCTATTGTTTCTATTGTAATAAGTTTGGGCACAAGGTTAGCACATGCAGATTTTTAATGCATAAATAACCTATGTTTGGACATAATAAAGTATATGGTTTTCCAAACACAATAAGATGTATCAAGTGTAATACTCTTGGTCATACTACTAATCAGTGCAAGTCAAGTGCACATGTTGATAAAGTGTGAAAACCCAAGTTTGTTCGTAGCACTAAGAAATCTATGTTAGTTCAAAATGCATTGATTTATAAAAATACAACAACATGGATATTACACAGTGGTTTTTCCTGACACATGATAGGGGACAAGAATAAATTTTTAAAACTTAAAGATCATTCTAGTGGTTTTGTGAAGTTTGGTGATAACTCTGGACTTCAAATAATAGATATAGGCAATGTGTTGCTAAATGATGATACACCTATTCATTATGTGCATTACATAAAAGGCATCAAATTCAAGCTTTTAATTATTAATGAAGATTGTGATAGTCTTTATCGTGTTTCCTTCAACTCACTAGGGTGTGCAATCAAGAACAAATGAGGTAAAATAGTTACAACCGGTTCAAGGGAACATGGTAATCTTTATACTCTGCTTGACTCTACTGATCATGAAAACAATGAAGGCATGTGCCTCATGATTCAAGTTGAAGAAAATTGGTTATGGCATAAATGATTTGGGCATGTAAACTTTGATAGCAAGAACCAAAATGTAAAAGGTTTCCTATTATAAGTAAACCTACAAACTCAGTGTGCAAAGAATGTCTGAAAGGAAAACAAACAAAGGTGTATTTCAAATCTAAAGAAAACTCTTGCACAAGACGTCCGTAGCTTGTGCATACAAATCTGTCTGGTCCTACACGGACACAATCGATCAATGGTGTGAAATATTTCATGCTCTTTGTTGATGACTATACTAGAATAGCATGGGTCACTTTTCTCAAACACAAATTTGAAGCTTTTGAAAGATTTAAGATATGCAAAAATATGGTAGAATGTGAATCTGATTTAAAACTAAGTGTTTAAGGTTAGATAAAGGAGGTGAGTTTACCTCACAAGAGTTCATTGATTATTGTGAGTAGCATGACATCAAAAGGCAGTATTTTTCTGCTCTAGGACACCTCAACAAAATGGGGTTGTCGAAAGAAAGAACATAACTTTGAAAGAAATGGAAAGAATAATCTTAGATGAAGCCAAATTTCTTGATAGATTTTGGATCGAATTTGTTCATACAGTTGTTTATATCTTAAATAAGGTGAAGATAAGAGTGAAATCCAATTTCACTCCATACGAGCTATGGTATGGTCATTCAACTACTATCAAATATTTCAACTACTCTACACATATGAAAGCTTATAAATGTTTCAATATAAGGATAAATCAGATTTTTGAATCCATAAATGTTACATTTGATGAGAAGTTGTTTCTAGATAATAATCATGTGCAGGATGTTGAGGAGGAGCCTATTTTGGGACTTGATAGGGTTCTTGAATCTGCTACAGCAGATAAAATTCAACATGAGGATGCCTTAATCTCTAAAGTAACAACACTTGTAAATACACCCTCCGAGATTATTACCAAAAGGCATCCTCAAAATTTGATTATTGAGGATAAAGATGCAAGAATCTTAACCAGAAGAAAAGTTAAACTAGAGGAACAAGCTCAAATAGTTGAACATTATTGTTCGGTAACTAAATTTGAACCTAAATCTATTTTTGAAGATTTAATTGATGATTACTGGTTAAATGCTATGAAAGATGAAATTAATCAAATAGAGAAAATAAAAATTGGTAGTTAGTGCCAAGACCTGAAGATTAAAAAAAAATGTTATAGGGGGTAAATGGATATTCAGTGACAAACTTGATGAAACGGGCAAAGTTGTTAGAAACAAGGCTAGGTTTGTTTGTAAAGGTTATGTTGAGAAAGAAGGCATTGACTTTGGTGAAACACATGCACCTGTAGCTAAAATAGAAGAAATCATAATTTTCTATCTTATGCGTGCTATAAAAAATTTGAAATCTACCAAATGGATGTAAAAATTGCTTTTCTTAATGGCTTTCTACAAGAAGTTTACATGGAACATCCAGAAGGCTTTGAATCAGTAGATAAACTAGATCATGTTTATAGGTTAAAGAAGGCACTTTATAATGGTCTAAAATAAGTTCCTAGAGCTTGGTATTCTAGGTTGGATGCCCGCCTTACAGCTAATGGGTTCATTAGAGGTGGAGTGGACAACTTGTATGTCCGAGATGAAGGTAACGACATTCTAGTTGTTGATATCTATGTTGATGATATTATTTTTGGTTTTAAAAATGATTGTCTGTCTCAAAAAAATTCTAAAATCATGGAATCTGATTTTGAGATGTCCATTTTGGGCGAATTAACATTCTTTCTTGGTCTTCAATTTGTTCAGCTTGAACAAGGTATCTTTCTTTCACAGACCAAGTATGCAAAAGAAATGCTTAAAAAGTTTGATATGGTTGATTGCATCCCAGTTAGAACTCCAATTATGAATGGATGCAAATTGGCTAAATTTGATGATTCACTTGAGGTAAATCAATCTAAATATAGATCTATGATAAGTAGCTTACTTTATTTGACAGCTTCTGGACCTAATTTGATGCAAGCAGTTTGTTTAGTTTCAAGATTTCAATCTACACCTAAACAAACACATTTGAATGTTGTGAATAGAATTTTCAAATATATTCAGGGTACAAAAGACTATGGTTTATGTTATCCTCGACAGAATGATTTTACTCTTGTTGGTCTCACTGATGTTGATTGGGCTAGTTTTATAGATGGTATAGTCAGAAAATGGAAGAACTTCCATTGTGGACTGGTTTAGCCTTTCGAGTAAGTGGTTTGGGGTCATTTCAAGTGCCTTGAATGGGTCTCTAACTTGGATCTTGCTTTCTCCCTTGTTCTGCCCCATTTCCCACTTTTCTATGGCCTGTTTCTGACATCCTAAACTGTAAATCTCAGATTCTTGACCTCGGGGTCAAAATTGACCTTTTTGGGTCAAGGTCGACCTCTACCTTGACCTAGGTCAGAATTGACCTTAATTCCAACCCAGGGTCGAGATTTCAAATTTTTAGGGTTTTCGGATGTCAGGCTTCAGAAAAGTTCATTTCCCGCTTCTGGGTCGGCTATTTTGGGTTTTGAAACGATGACTCTAAAATTATATTTAATATAGGTCCACTTCTAGGGTATATTTCTAATGGGAATTTAATTCTCCTATGTAGGCCTCTCTAGAAGATTGTGCCCTAGATTCATATATAAGGAAGCCTTCTCCTCTCATTTTCTCTAAGACTTGAACCATAAGAATAAGCCATCTAAGACTTGAAAAAAGACAACTCTATGCATGATCTATTGAAGCAAGCATCTAAACTCAAGGGTGCAAGCATTCAAGCATCTTCAAGCACTCAATTCATCAAGGAGATCCATTGGTATCCATTGAAGGATTCAAGCTCTATGGAGCCCTCTTATTGAAGATTTCTCCATCCACATTCCTCCAAGCCTCTTCCTATCCCAAGATCCATTCAAGATTGGTGTTGAAGATCTACAAGAAATTGATTTGAGACATCATACATCTGACATTCTACATTCTATATCCATTTGGTGCATACATACTTGTGGATCCATGGATTCGAATCCGCCACAATGGCTTCTACATAAGCAAGGTGAATTGTTCTATTTGCTTTGTTTATTTATGCAATTTCAATTATATTATAAGGTTAATTCCAAAACTGGGGTTTGACCAAGGCAAACCCCTCCCCCCCAACAAACAAACCATTTTTCTTGCAGGGACAGGTTTAGAACAGTGAGTTGGAGTGCAGATTTGGATACCCTTTTTAGCAAACTATCGAGATCTGAAAATAGATTTTCTGTCAGAGATTTTAGGCCAGAATCGGAGGTCGATTCTGCCCTAGGTCAGAATCAAAAATTATGGGTCAATGGTGACATTGACTTGAGGTTCAAAATTGAAACTATGCCAAATCAGAAAAATATTTTTGGGTTTTGTATATCTCACAGTTTCAGTTCAGGATTGCTTAAATCAACAGTTTCTAAGACCATCTAACAGGGTTTTCAGCAGGTTCTTTTTTGGATGCATGTATTTTGTTCCATTTTCCTTTACAAACATTTCCAGATTTACACCCCTTATCAATTACAATTAAATGTAATGTGGATAATATGTGCATAGGGTCACTTTTATGAACAAATATCCATTGTTCTAAACCCTATCCATATTTTCTATATTACATTTTGGTGAACCCGCGATAGACAACTCTTTCTTTTTGGTGTTAGATTTACATTTTATGTTAGATCTTTCATGCATATAAAAATTAGATTTCTTTTATGCTCTTGCATTTATATTTTAAAAACAAAAAATCACAAATTTCTTTAAAAATACAAAAACATTTACATTTTTTCATGCTTGTAATGTTACTTTGTGTCCAATATGTATGATTTTTGTTTTGAATACTATGATGAGGCTTTTGTTGCAAAAGAGGATAGATCCCCTAATAAGGTACATGGAAGTGAGGATGAAAAATGTTCAAATAAGATCTCCATTGATCCTATTCCTATTTCATCCTCCTCTACAACCTCTCCAATTGACCTTTACCATAGGTTGTGTGCATGGTTACCTTCATGTTCCACTATTTACGACATAGATACACCTCGAAAGACTTCATTTAGTGTGTGTGATGTTTCTTTTTCCTCTCTTGTATTACCTTGTAAGGATATATTAGAGAAAGCGGATGACTTTAATCTTTCTCTTTATGGAGATGAGTTGAGGATTGATGTTGATTCTTCTCCTAATATATGTCTTTTCTATGAGCCTACTTTAGAATATAATTTACCTTCTTTCCCCTTTAGGGATCAAGCTTTAGTGATTTATGGAGCTCCTACAAAGTTCTTTATTGATAGGGATGATAATCCTCCTATTTGGGATGAACCTTTGGATTTGTATGTTGATTACTCTCTTCCTCATGAAGCCATTATGGATGATTCTACTTTTTGGGATGAACCCTTGGATAAAGACATTGATTTATCCCCTCCTCATGAAGATGCTTTGATACAAGAGGGTGATTTAGTAATGGATGACATATTTATACATGATGGTGGCTCTTTTTCTAAAACACACTCCCCTTATGTAGACATTTTAGAGAAAGAAGAAAACATTATAGATGCTTTACCTCAATTTGGGATTCCTTCTAGTGATGAGGCATTACCAGAGAATGATATGAATTCCCTTAATGCTCTCCCTCTTAGTGATGATCCTATGGAGAATAAAGTTCCTACCTCATCTCCTCCTATGATGTATTCTTTGCTTCCTTCTTTTGAACCTATTTGTAGTGTTGAGACAACTAACATGGTTTATCCAAAACCCTTGTTGACTATTAAAGCTTATCCTCGCATTACTATCAAGGGTAAACCTAGAGATCCTTTGGATTTCTTTGATAACATGGATTCTGTCTCACATGCTTATCATACAAGGAATAACCCTCAACCTAATCTGGTCATTCCTACTTCTTTACCACCTTCTCAACCCATTCTTCCTCCTCCACCCCATCTTCCTAGCCAAGAATATGATTTGATAAACCAATTGCGCAATATCCCTGCCAAGATTTCTTTATGGGAGCTTCTTCAAACTTCACCTACCTACCATGAAGCCTTGCAAAAATCTCTAGAAAATCTTCCCACTCTACCTCCTAATCAAGAGAACATCAATGCCTTCTTACAATGCATGCATGCTACCCCGAGTCCTCCTGACATTGTATTTACTCAAAAGGATTTACCTTCTAAAGAATTTTAGAATAAATATGATGCTCTTATGGTTGATGTTACTATCAATAAGAGTATCATTTGTAGGACCTTGATTGATAATGGATCTAGGCTTAATATTTGTAGCATGGACATTCTCAAAGCAATTAAAGCCAATCTTTCAACTATTCAACCTGACAATTCTGCTATATGTGGCTTTGATAACATTGATAAGAAACATTTGGGCATCATTACCTTACCTATCAAAGTAGGTTCGGTCATCCTGAATAATCCTTTTCATATTATGCATGGACCCCTTAATTATAACCTCCTTTTGGGTAGACCTTGGTTGCATGAGATGCATGTTGTTCCTTCCACCCTTCATCGTAAAGTCAAGTTTATTCACAACAACATGGTGTATACACTTCATGCGGATGATGTGCCAAATCCTAGTTTGAATATTCAAACCCACAATATTCCTATTCCCAATAGTACTCCTTCTTCCTCTAATTCCCTTCCTGGAGATTATTAGGGAACCTTTGATTTTAATCCTACCTTTATTGGAGAGTATAAGGTTTCTAATCTTGATTTTATGAAGCAATAAAGAGAGTTTGAGCAATGAGTTTTTGCTTCTACTTCTAATTCCCTTCGTAATAACTTTGTCGCTGCTTCTACCCACTATGAATCTGTCAAACCTACTAGTGATGACATACTGACTACTGAAGTTCCATTGACTCCTTCTAATATGGCTTCTTGTTATGGTCCTAGTTATCATTTACTATTTAAACAAGGATTCCATGGTCAAGGAAGTGGTAAGCATAAATAGGGAATTCAAATGCCCTTACAGAATGGGTGGCATGAGCATTCTTATGGATTGGGATTTAATCCTCAACAACACATCAATGTTACCAACATCTCAAATAACACTTCAAAACATGATGACCCTATGAAGGAATTCAACCAAGAAGTTGTTTTGCCTAAACTCCTTTGTGTTAAGATGATTACTTGACCTAAACGCAAAAATAAACATAGTCCACACTTGAAGACTTTTCCTTTTTTTGTATCATAGATTTAATGATCACTCTACTAATGAATGTCAAGCTTTACATTATAATATTAGGCAGCTCATTGATAGTAAAGGTATTTATATATCATGCGGCAATGAGTTGTATTTTAATCTTGTTTTCTCTAAATAACATTTATGTTCCTATTATGGAGCTCCACATTATGTAAAAAATGTTAGCCTAATCCTTGGGGGCTCATTGTCTTGCATAGTGTTGTGAGAGATATAATAGGTCCCCTTTCATCCTTTTTCCTACACTTGGGGGGCAAGGGTGCCATCTCCTTCTTTTTTGTCTTTACGGGATCCACTTTTCCCTTGGTTAAGCAGTATCTTTCTATTATCTGATATCCAATCATACATGGAAATTTTGGTTTGCATTGAGGATCTATATCCTTGATCATAACCTATTTCATTTTTTAACATTGAGTTTCCATGGTTGATAAATCTCTCACCTTGGAAACTGAATGTTGCGCTACCCCTCATAAGGGTTACTTTTTCACTTCTTGCATGATATCTATTTGCATTCGTCCCTTCCATGGCTTCATAGGAGCTGTGACCTTCTTGGCTTGGACTGCATTTTGTCTATGGATATTGTCTTGTTGTTTAAGAAGGCTTTATCCTTTTTATTTTCTTTCCTTAACATGTCAAAATAGTATGTATTTTTCCATCTTAAGGAGGGGGAATATATACGGCCTCCCTTGTTCTATATTATGCATTTTTGTTCTAACCTTTTGTTTTGCAACATGCTAAATCATCTGAAGGTAACACACATAAGTTGCTAAATCTTGAAGAGATACGCATTCAATTATAATTCAATATGCTAAATCCTCATAAGGTAACGCACATAAGTTGTCAAATCCTGGAGAGATACGCATTTTACAAATGTATTCCATGATTATATGAGGATATGGATCCATGTGTACTTCATAAAAGCCATCAAAAGACACACTAAATACATGCACAAAGCCGCTAGAAGGTGCAAAAATTTATGGGGTGACTATCAAGTGCTTTCTTGATGGATCATCCTATCCTTTTTGTGGTTCACAGTGAGATACACACATCTTATTGGGCGAGATAACCACTCCTCTCTATCTCCCTCTTTCTCTTTGACTGGTGATGTCTCTCTTATCATGATCTTAGGGTTGATAAAGACTTAAGTCCCTAGTGGCTTGAGGATTCCTTTGTCCCTTTTTTATTTCAATAAGATTATATTTTCTTCATGATCTCCTTTACCAAGAGTTTGCATCGAGTCCATACTCTTGCTAAAGTGGGGGCTAAATATAGTCATAAAATGGAAGCACTTCCATTGTTGACTGGTTTAACCTTTCGATTAAGTGGTTTGGGGTCATTTCAAGTGCCTTGAATGGGTCTTTGACTTGGATCTGGATTTCTCCCCTATTCTGCCCCATTTCCCACTTTTCTCTAGCCTGTTTCTAACATCCTAAACTGTAAAAGTGAGATTTCTAACCTCATGGTCAAAATTGACCTTTCTGGGTCAAGGTCGACCTCAACCTTGACCTAGACCTAGGTCATAATTGACCTTAATTCTAACCTAGGGTCCATATTTCAAGTTTCTAGGGTTTCTAGATGTCAAGCTTCAGAAAAGTTCATTTCTCGCTTTCAGGTTGGTTGTTTTGGGTTCCGAAATGATGACTCTTAAATTATATTTAATATAGGTCCACTTCTAGGGGTATAGGTCTAATGGGAATTTAATTCTCCTATGTAGGCCTCTTTAGAAGATTGTGCCCTAGATTCATATATAAGGAAGCCTTCTCCTCTCATTTTCTCTAAGACTTGAAGCATAAGCACGAGCCATCTAAGACTTGAAAAAAGACAACTATATGCATGATCTATTAAAGAAAGCATCTACACTCAAGCATCCAAGCATTCAAGAATCTTCAAGCACTCAATTCATCAAGGAGATCCATTGGTAGCCATTGAAGGATTCAAGCTCTATGGAGCCCTCTTGTTGAAGATTTCTCCATCCACATTCCTTCAAGCCTCTTCCCATTGCAAGATCCATTCAAGATTGGTGTTGAAGATCTACAAGTAACTGATTCGAGACATCCTACATCTTAAATTCTACATTCTACATCCATTTTTTTGCATACATATTTGTGGATCCACGGATTCGAATCCGTCAAAAGGGCTTCTACATAAGCAAGAAGAATTGTTCTATTTGCTTTGTTTATTTATGCAATTTCAATTATATTATAAGGTTAATTCCAAAACTAATGTTTGACCAAGGAAAACCCCTCCCCCCAACAAACAAACCATTTTTCTTGCAGGGGCAGGTTTGAAACAGTGAGTTGGAGTGCAGATTTTGATACCCTTTTTGGCAACCTATCGGGATCCGGAAACATATTTTCTGTCAGAGATTTTAGGTCAGAATTGGAGGTTGATTCTGCCCTAGGTCAGAATCATAAATTTTGGGTCAATGGTGACATTGACTTAAGGTTCAAAATCAGAATTGTGCCAGATCGGAAAAATATTTCTTGGTTTTGTAGATCTCGCAGTTTCAGTTCAGGAATGCGAAAATCAACAGTTTTTTAGACTATCTGACAGGGTTTTCAGTAGGTTATTTTTTGAAGGTATGTATTTTATTCCATTTTCCTTTACAAACATTTACATATTTACACCCCTTATCAATTACAATTAAATGTAAGATGATTAATGGAGGCATAGGGTCTCTTTTACATGCAAATAACCATTCTTAAAACCCTATCTAGAGGCATCCATATTTTCTTCATTACAATAGATGAAAGAAGAAGCACTAGTGGTGTTGTGTTTTTCTTAGGTGGTCATCTTGTTGCCTTGTACATCAAGAAACAAGAGTTTGTGACTCTCTCTAAAGCTTAATTTGAATACATAGAAGCTACTACATATTGTACTCAATTGATCTTGATGTCATATCAACTTGCAGATATGGGTATTACTTCTTAAACACATTTCAATCTTCTATGATAACACAAGTGTCATTAACCTATCTAAAAATCCATCGATGCACTCTTGCACTAAACAAATTGTTATCAAGTTAAATTTTCTATGAGAAAAGGTGTTAGCTAATGAGGTACAGATTGTCTATGTGCCTACCCAAGCTCAAGTGGTTGATATCTTTACAAAGGCTTTTCCTAAAGAAAATTTCAAAAAGTTTAGATAATGATTGGGCGTTATCTTGCAATCTTTACTTTATTAAACATGCTCACAGGTTATGGGGGAGATTGGCTCTCCACCAACATCTTTTTGCTGCTTCACTTGATTATTAGTTGTTCATTATTCTCTCTTGTAGCATTGCTTATTCTCTGTTTACTGCATCTTTTATTTATTACCCTTTGTCCTTGAGACAAAAAGGGGGACAAAGCATCATTGATTTGGCATATTATTTTGTCAATGGTGGCATCTTTGTGATCTTCTAGAAAAGTGGTATATTCTGGCATTTTGCAGCATTGCATAGTTTATAGCATTATTGGTTCTCTGATTGGCCTATTTTATTGATTTCAGGAAATATCTACAATGGAATATTCATGTGGTTATGCCTGGTTTATTAGTTATGTTAATTGATGGTTCAGTGATTCTAATCTTTATTGATACTTAGCATATATTACCATTGTTTGATTCTGGAGAATTTGCATATATCTTTGTGTAGTGATATTTTGGCATTCTTTCTCTTTGATTCAGTGATGGATTATTTTTGCCATCAAGGACAAAGGGGAGTTTGTTAGACTCCTTATATGTTTTTCCTTGATGACAAAAAGATGATGCATTGACATCATCATAGTTGATATGTTTAAATGACATTATTTTCTTTGAGCTCCATATTCATTTTGGTTAGATCATTTTTACTGATAGATTCAGTGTCCTTGTAGATTTCCTCTTGATCTTAATAGATATATGATGCACAGGTTCAGTGGCTCGGGTATATGATCTCTATGTTTGGGTCATTTACATGTCATTTTTATAATGTTCCTCGGCTGGTTATATAGTTTGCTTTGATGGATGACTCTTTTTCATTTACAACAGGAGGAGCATTCTTCATGGGTGACAGACTTGTCACATGGATTAGCAAGAAGCAAGGATGCATCTCTCAATCTGCTGCAGAAGCAGAATATGTAGCTACTGTTGCAAATTTCTCTAATATTGTATGGATCAAATAATTGTTGGAAGGTATTAATATGAAGATCATTGAACCAATAATTATCTATTGTGATAATACCAATGCAATTAAAATTTCTAAGAATCCAGTCATGCATGCTAAGACTAAGCATATCGCTATCAAGTATCACTATCTAAGAGAAAAAATTGCAAGAAAAGGAAGTGACACTAGAATATGTTCAATCAAAGGAACAGTTAGCTGATATATTCACCAAGCCATTACCAAAGGATACTTTTGAGTACCTGAGACAGAGACTAGGGGTCCAACCCTTGTCTATCAGTTAGTAAATTGACTAGGAGGTTGGATCAGCCTATACCAAGTCTGATAATCAGTCATGTTGATGCAAACACTAAGATGGACAGCAACAGATATATCTGTACATAGCAAGGTACATATCTGCACCAAAAACCAAAGAAATTGTATTACTGATGGATAGGGAAATTCAAGGAATATATTATGCAAAAGGATGAAACATGATATAGATGATTATTTGTGTTTGGCATTGTTCTAAAAGGAAGAGAATTATCTCATTATCATCAGGGAGAGATTTGCATTATCAAAGGGAGAGATTATCTCATTGATCAGAAAATATTATATCATTAATCCATGAAGAGAAGTTCCTGAGAATTAGAAGGGAAGAGTTAATCAATATTCTAAGGGAGAGAAATTGATTACATATGAAATATCCATCTAAGGGAGAGAAGTAACAAAGGGAGATATTTCAGACAAAGAGAAATATTGTTGTCAAAGTGAAAAAGAGATTATCAAGAAGAGGGGTAGTCAAGGCAGAGCACATATTAGAACAGAGATATCAGATGATACATCTATCCAGAGAAGGGATTGAAGATTGAAGACAACCACTCTCCATGAAACAAATCTAAGCTATTTTTGAGCTTACCGAGAGCCAGACATTTGTAATAGTTACATTAGGAAAGCTTGATGAAACTGTATATTTCATATTGTATTAGTGATTGTATAGTATGATAATGTAGTATGTTTCCATCAATGCCAAAGGGAGAGATTGATGACATGTAACTGATTGAATGTTTGAAGATGTTAAGTTGATCACCAAAATGCAGAAGGATAATGCAAGACATTAAATCAGTTAATGGATTGTATTGTCATTGATGTCAACTTGATATAATCTAATCAGTTATAATCAAAGTGTCAAAGAATTCATATAATCAATGAGAAAAATATTATCCTTTCAGTAATGCATAAAATACAAGTATTCATAATATAACTTCAAACACCGATGGTCAATGGACACCGACGGACAGAGATCACCGAAAGTCAAGTCATAGTGATGCCCAAGAAAAAACACCAACGAGCATTACTGACGAGAAGAATCACAAGCATAACCGATGGCCAGAAACATAGTGTAAACCGATGGAGAAGCCCGAGGTGAACTATAGTGTTGACCGAAGCTATCAAAGAGTTAAACACCGAAATTAACTTGAGTTCATAAATGACAAAATATCTAGCTGGCAGAACTAAATATAGAATTAACTGGTAGTTATCTTTGTTTTCATCGAAAAGATAACGCCAGAGATAAGTAATGGATTTAAAGTTGTTTTTCTCCAGTTGGCAAGAAGATCTCAGCGAGATAAAATAGGAGTTTTTCTTTAAATCTAATTGGCGAGAATTGTGGATCACTCCGAGATCAAGAAAATCAAGAACCTAACAATAGCGATATCATGTCTATAAAGAGACAACTCAATTCATTATGAATTGGTGTGGTGGGTGAATGAATGAAAAGAGGATGCTAAAGAGAAAACTTCATACAGTCCTGATCAACAAGCTAAGGAAAGAGCTAATTTTTCTGCAGACACCGAGCAACAAAGCACAGCATCACCGAGAAGAATCAAAATGGAGCAAAGGTATAAACCGAGACATATTGATCAAAATAGTTTTATGAGATTACAATAGATCTGAAAATCTACAAGTATAAGTTGTATATGTGAACAGATCATACTGTTTTAGTTTAACCATTGATTCGGAAAGTCTCTTAACCGAGCGAGATTTAAAGATCTTTTCTATATTGAGATACATCCCAAGGAGTGTCAAAAATTTTGATCATGAAGATAGCATGAGATGTCAGATACCTATTGACAGGCCAAGTGAGTGTTTGATCAAGGAAGGTAGCATAGAGATCCCCGATATCAAGTGATAGACTAAAATTTTAAATCCTCTAACAAGATCACACCTAACAGTGTGTTTGTAACCTTTAATAGGGTTGGCTCTTCACCGAGCTCACTTCAGAAGAGTGAAAATTTTGGGTTACTGGCCCCAAGTGGATTTTCCCTTAACAGGCTTTCCACATTAAAAATCCACATGTCAATGTGTTTATGAGTCATTACTTTAGTGTTTTTCATTACACATAACTTAATTGGATTGATCGGTATACTCTAGGTAATTTATTGTCTTTCGGTAAATTAACAGACTGCTATTCGGTAAACATAGAGTAGAAGGTTTTACAAAGCATTCCGAGCAATAGTAATTTGATAAAAGTATTTGGAGGCATTCATCTTATAGGACTGAAGATAACTAGAGGCTTAATATTGTGGCACTAAGTTTTTGGGTTGATTTTTGGAATATTTTTTAGGTCACTGATTCACCCCCCCCCCCCCCCCCCCCCCCTCTCAGTTATTACTAACAAAATGGAGGGCTAGGATTGAATCTTTTTGAATGACCAAGACGCATTTAAATGGAAGCACATGGATTGTGCTTTCTCAAGCTCATAGGCTTGTGACAAGTATCACAAGGATAGAGGATGAGAGGACATGGGGGATCGGGAAGATGTGCCATAAAGGCACATCTTGTCTCAAATCCTCAAAGGTCAAACCTTGAGGATTGTGACTATTTTGGGAAGAGGAAATGGGGGACAAAGATGTAAGAGCATTTAAGATTGACTTAAATGCATATGGTTGGGGATGTAAGAGATGTGACATGAAGGTTCACTTGGGTTAGCTTAGGATTTCTTATCCTCATGATTAATGTTGTGAAAATGTTTAGGGAGTGGTTACACTTGGTTTAGAGAGCAAGTGGGAAAATTAGGAGGATGTGATGGGAGGAGAGAGAATGAGTGGAGGGGATAATTAGTTAATCAACGTCAATTAACTAATTAAGAGAGGTTAGCATGTGTGAATATGTTGGGTTAATTTAGGATCATGGGTCAAGTGGTTGGGATAGGTTAGGTTAGGGGTTAAAGTTAAGAGCCATGTGCTCAAATTGATTGAAAGGGGTTCTTTTAGTCAAGGGATAGAATAAAGGGGGTTATGAGTTAATTTAAATACACAAATTATATTTATTTAAATTAATAGAGGAATGGGGATTTAATTAACCAAGTGGTTATGGGTTCTCATTAAGTTAATTGGATAGTAATTAATTAATTGGATAAATTAATTAGGTGGGTGGCATAAAATAATTAAATAATAAATATTTAATCGATATTTCCGTAGGAGATGACAAAATTAGATTATAAATTTGTGTAATCAGATTTAGGTGTCGACATTTTTCCCCTCTTTGAAGTACTATTAGAAAAATATTATTTTGAAGATGTTCTAAAATTTTGACGACGCAAAGAAATGAAAAAGGCAACAAAGTTTCCCTAAACTGTGGAAAAGAAGTAATGGTTAGAGTGGGTGATGTCCCCTCGAGAGGAAGACGGGCAAAGAAAATGGGGCTCGGGTAGTGTCTCGAAAAGAAATATGCCCCGGTGGAATAGAAGAAGAGGGAAGGGTGAAATAGGTATTAACAAATGTAATCAGGATGCAATATAAAGGGCCTATGAAGAAACTGGGTGAGAAACAGCGGTCTTGACAGCTGATATGGGGATAAGGGGTTTGGGGGAGGGGCCTATATAAGGTTAGGAGGGCCAAAAATTTCCTCTTTTGCACATATATCCTTGAGATTATAGAGCTCTAGGTAATTTCTAGCGATTTTGAGCATTTCAGCATGATGGCACATGTAGGAAAAGTGAGGCACTGGATGGAATTTGTGAGGAGTGTAAGGCAACACCGAGTGGCAGACCGACAGGTAGGCTCAAAAAATCATGCTTTGTTATTTCTTGTTTATGTTTTTTTGAAGGTTATAAGAATTTATTTAGCGATCTCGTAGGAACGTTTCTGGCGGGATCAAGTTCGCAGATGGCGGGATCGTGATCCCGTCGGCGAAGGGTAGACTGGGTTGGAAGAGAAGGGTTTTGTTATTTTTTTGCGAGAACGCCAGGTTGGGTTGGGGGGTTAGAATTTTTTCAGGAATGTGGTCTCGACTTTAAGTTCTTGCGACATTGCATTCCCGGAGTAGGGAAGTGAGGTGCGGCTAAAATTATGCAGTCTCGTAATGGACTAGGGGGTAGGGTGAGTCGGTCACATGAATGAGTTCCCACAGCCCAAGGGGTTTCTTTCAGGATTGTGATCCTACAAAGGCAAGATTATCAGGATGAGATCCTCTATGGGAACACAACAAGAAAAGGCAAGAATGTAGGCATTGGTAGTAAGCTTAGGAAAAAGGGATCTAGGGAAAGAGGAGAGAAAAAAGAGGACTTTTTAGGCTAGAAGAGGATATAGGAATCTGAAAAAGTTTGGCTTGGCTTGGATGTAGTGGTTTGTAGATAGACTAAATTCTTGGGAGCAGAATGTAGCTATGCTAAGAGCGGCATACCAGTTTACATCGGCGGAATGGGCAGGCGTGGATGTCATAGGGCTAGGATACATGGCATAGATGCCCCATCGTAGGAAATACATGGTGATGGTCATAGATTTATGTGAGAGGTGATGTTCAGAGATCGTGACATTCCATCTTCCTACTGGAGAGATGACCATCATTGTCGAGGACATGTATAGGATATTTTGACTCCTGATTAGAGGGACCGAGGTAGTGGCGAGTGATGCAACATAGGTGCAGGTAGTGCAAGCGTAGTTTGGAGAAGATTGGAGGGTGGAGCTGAGGTACGGGAAGCTAGCCCTAGACAAATATTTATATCGGGCACCAGTGACCCGGAGACTTTATTTTTGTCTATGGCTTGGTGGGTGAATACATTGCACTTGATATCGGTGGGGTCTGTGTTACTCTGCGATTGATTCCTGTAATAGTGTGTATTATAGATGTAGGGTAGTCAATGGCCTGGGTGACCTTGATGTTGGTTGAGTTGTATTAGGATCTCCATCAGATTTGGTACCATGGTGGTGAGGGAGAGGAGTAGAGAATTGGGTTCCCAACCCTAAAACAAGTATGGGGGCGAGAGCATATTGTTGTGTTGAGGCCAATCGGGAGGAGGGATAGGCAGGTAGAAGAGCCAGTGGTATATAGCTAGGGAGAGCCATTTACTTATCATCATATCGATGATATTGACCATTGGAGGGAGTTAATAGATGGGTTTGGAGATGGGATCACATGGAGACCATATCTCGCAATGGGGCCCTCAAAAGAGGATCAGAGGGAGATGCCATATGCGATCACACTAACTTATATCTTCGGAAGCTAGGATTACATAGTGGAAAATTACATGGAAGATAGGATAGTCAGGCAGTTTGCGTATACATAGGGGTGTCAAATGCAGAGCACTGGTACAAGCGAGTGACTTGGGAGTAGCAGTCAGAGTTTGGGCCATCTTTGGATAGAGATGGGCTAATAGACACATGGTGGGCGATACAGCCAGTGCAGTGGAATTGGAAGGGAGAGTCAGTTGATGTAGGGGTTGTAGTAGAGTACACTGCTTGGTTCAAGACACCATGAGCAGTTGGGAGGGAAAGACTACTACCTTGGCTTGAGAGACAGAGGGTAGCAACAATAGAAGTAGATAGGGGAGAGCAAGATGAACGGAGAGATTCTTAGGTAGCACAGTGGGTGAGGGTAGTTGCAGGGGTAGTAGCAGGTGGGAAAGCATCGCAGAGACTAAGAGCAAAAGCTAGGGGGTCAGGGAGGAGAGGAGGAGGCTAGAGGGGAGGATGTTATGGATGTAGATGATGCAACACAAGTTATGGGGTTACCGCCCTTAGATACACTAGGACCATCTGCATCTGCAGCATGGCGTGGGGGAGGATCTTCTTCATCCCACAGAGGTAGTTTGATTTCCGACCAGCTGAGCTCCTTACAGGAAACCCACACAGCCACTAGTCAATTGTTGAGGGATACCTAGGGGGAGAGGGATGGTTTACAGGCTGAGCGAGATGTGCTCAGACAAGAAATGGATATTACAATTTGTGAGCATGATGAGGTGAATATAAAGGTGTTAGATCTAAGGGCAGCGGTTGTCGAGCTTACGTGGTAGCGAGATGAGGTAAGGGGGAGAGGGATGGGTTACTGGGATAAGTGTCTCAGATGATGATTGAGGTTTTTGTAGTTTTGGAGGAGAGAGATGGATATCTCCATGAGCGAGATTCACATAAGTAAGAGCGTGATAGGATGCATAGGGAGATGGATGGGCTCTTGGAAGATATTGGGGATCTGAGGGCACAACTAGCGAGAGGAGGTGGGGTTTTTTGATATTGCAATAGTTTTGAGATTGAGTGTAGAGATTGCAGCAGCCAGGGGGGAGGTGGGGTTGTATAGGGTGATGTATCATGCAACATTTCCCTGGGACAAGAGAGAGTCATATAGATCACTAGGGGGATCACTAATGATAGGGGTAGGCTTGAGTAGGTAGAGTGGTGGGAGTGGGCAGATGAGGGATCCTTATCTCACAAGGAGCAAGGCTCAAGTCACCGGTCAGGACATACCCATAGTCAGAGATAGTCAAAAAAGGGTTCAGTTTAGATGGAGGAGATGGAGGGATCAAGCATACGTGCCTCGAGGGAGAGATAGGTCACGAGGCCAGGTCCAGGGCCTATTTTATAGGGCATAGGTACATTGATGCAGAGTATGGTGGAGAGGTCATATCCTTGGGTGATGATGGTAAATATGACATAGGGTGCCCCTGCATAGGGTCTATCACAGGTTTCTCCTTCTTAGGACCCCCTACAGGATATAAAGTTAGCTACCACCCAGGATCTAGATATTCAGCCTCCCATAGGAGGACCCGATGGGTAGTGATATGCTACATTTGATATCATGCATTTTTGGAGGGGGCACATGGCCCATGTTGTACTATATGACTCTTTTATCTATGATGATGGACATTGGACACTTGGACATTTATTCTGTTATTCTTCCATGATAATTTTTTGGGACATTATTTCAATTTTGTGGGATTATATATATGATGTTGAGTGGGTTGAGCTTCATGTGTCATGTGTCATGTTTTTCTTATTAGGGATGTATTATGCAAATGGACGATTTATGATAGACTGACTCAATTGTGATGCAGGATGGATGTGCATGTGATTATGATATGATGATGATATTATGCAAGATGATATTGACATATGTGTGATGCAGGATGTGATGTGTTATGTGATTTACATGATGTGATGTGATTCTGACGTGTGTGTGATGCAAGGTAGATGTGTGACGCTTATGTGATCATACTTATGTGTTGTAATTTTGAGCAATGAGATTATTTGAGCTATGAGATTATTTGATCTATATGCAAATGTGTATGTGATGGATTATATTTTATGCTAAGGATCTATATGAGTGTTATGATGTAACTATGTGATGCACAATGTTATTAAAATGTAAGCTAAATGATGATACATACAATCTAAATTAATAATGAAAGAGTACCTTATTAGACTACATGGATGCATACTAAAATGAATGAAATAAATGTATACATAAATGATATGATATGTTAAATGAACCTTTCTTAAAGGACTAATGAAGTGATTCATACTGGATAAAATGTACCTAAATTAAACTGACATTTGTAACTTAAATGGATAATTAAATGAAACTTAAAATGCAATCAAAAATGGGCTAACAAATGTGTTTCTTAAAATGAATGAACAAATTCATCTTAAATGATTTAACAAATACAACCTAAAATGCAATCTAAAATGGATATGAAAATGTAATGAAATGCAATGCAATTAAATGCACCCTAAAATGGATATGAAAATACAATGAAATGCACCCTATAATGGATATGAAATTGTAATTAACTGCACCCTAAAATGGATATGAAAATGCAACTAAATGCAATTTAAAAATGAATATACAAGTAGATGCAATCAAAAAATGATACTAATAATGCAATGAAATGAAATGCATGTTATAGTGATTATGGTTTTAGGGCATAAACTAATGAATGCAAATCTAGATGCATAAAGTGTATGTGATGAATGATGCAGAGGTGTAGTGAGATATGTGGGTGGGATGTAAAAGGAGCATATAACTACCCAACTAGATCCTCACTATGAGGCGTTAATTAGGAAGGGGAAAAATAATTGCACAACCTTATCCATGTGGATCAAGGGCAAGGGAGGTGGGTTTTGAAGGGATGTGAAGTTTGGGGGTTTTATGGAGATTGAGATATTTTGGTGCTTGCTTTGGGATTGAGGAATTGTGGGTATTTGCTTTCTTTTACAGAAAATTGATTTTTTGGTGCGATTTGGATTTTTTTGATGGGGGAGGGGGGATGTTGTTTATTTTTTAAGCTTGAGTGTGGGGTATCCCGAAACAGAATACCACCATGTAGTTTGAGCACTTAGTTTGATATAGCAATATCAGAGACCTTCCAAGGTTATCATGAACTCAAGGTCTTGTCACCAATGTTGCATGGGACTGACACAACATGCACGCAAGGATTTCCCCAACATCACACATGAGTCCCAAGAGATTCAAGGTGGAAATGATGTTGGGTAACCCACAAACAAATGACATTTCCCAAGTGCACCATGCAATCACAGAAGGATCACATACCAAGTTATGCAAGGGTCATATATGACTGACTCGGAGGCAGAAAAAGAGATCAAGACCTTGTCCCAGGTGCATCCACTTGCTGTGTACCATGATATAAAATATTGTGGCAAATTTAAGGAGGAGGGAAACCTAGAGAGTTTCTCCATAGGAAATTTTGAAGCGCGGGACTTAGAGGAACAAAGAATCTGGATCACTTTCTAACTGACCTAGGATGCGGGATATGTATCGTGGGCTCTAAACGAAGGGTTGGACTGATGCGAGGGTACACCAAAATGACCAATATATAAAAAGAGTATGTGAAAATATCAGGGATCGCAATAGGGCATAATATACAACTGATTTCCATGAAGCTCAGGAATCGGGATAGTTTTTGACGCGTGCATTTTGATGATGGAATGCCCAGGGATTAGGGGTTAGGGATGGATACTTTTTGGTGGGATTTAGCAAATGGGTGGGTGATGGTGGATGCAAATGGGATTTTGATAGATAATTGTATGGTCCACTATGTGTGATGCATGTCGCTAGGTTTGAAATACACATACTTATCCAAGGTGGTTGGTTTCCAAGTTTCCACCATTGGATGACTTATTTCTCTTTACTTTTTTTTGCCTTTTTTTATTTTTTACTTTTTATTCTTTTTAGGATATTTTCATATAACTAGGGTACACTGTTGGACTCACACATAGAACTAATTTAGGTGAATGATGTTGATGGTATCATTCAGAGTTTCTCCTTTGGGTGTGATATTCTTCTAAGCCAAAATATGATGTGACGACATATGGGCCCAGCCAAGTAATCTCAAATTTTCCTTTCTTTTCTATGTCTGCTTGCGCATTTTGGTTCTCTTTGGGGACTAAATCCCCCACCTAGAATTTTCATGGATGAAGTTTATTTTTATAGCTTCTCTTAAACTTTTCTAGTAGAAAATAAGGTTATCGTATGCTTGTTACCTCTTCTCATATAACAGATATAGTTGTGTGAAGCATGCCACACGGTAGTCTTCATCTATGATTAGGCTCTTGATTGAAATGCATAGTGATGGAAATTTGACCTTAATTGGTAAGACAACTTCTACATCATATACAAGGGAGTATGGAGTGGTGCATGTAGGAGTACCGTAGGAAGTGTGATATACCCAGAGGGCAGAATTAATTTGAAGGTGCCAATGATGACCAGAATCATTGACAACCTTCTTGAGGATTTTCAGGAGGGTTTTAATGGTTGCCTCTGCTTGGTCATTTCCTTTTGGGAAATATGGACTAGAGAAGTGATGATGGATGTGGAATTGGTCACATAGATCTTTCGTGTGTTGGTTTTCAAATGGTGTGCTATGATCTATAAAAATAGTGGAGGGAATGCCAAAACAATAGAGGATGTGGGGTAGAGGACAAATTTGGATATTTGGAATCCTGTTGTGAGGGTGACCAAAATTGTTTCCACCCATTTTGTGAAGTACTCTGTAGCAGTAATTTTGTACTTATGTCCATCTGAGGATAGGAGGTGATCTTACCAATGAGGTCAAAGCCCCAACATGAGAAGGGCCATGGAGGCATAATGGGTTGCAAATCTCATGTCAAAGTGTGTATTAGGTTTGCATGTTGTTGACATGGTAGACACTTTTTTACAAATTCACATGCATTGTGTTCCATCATGGGCCAACAGTATCTTGCTTTCAGAAGTTCCTTGGCTAAGATCATGTCACTCGTGTGGGAACCACAAATTCTAGCATGTACATTTTGTAATGCCACGGTGGTCTCATTTGAGTCTAAACATCTAGAGAGAACATTGTGAAATCCCCGGCCATATAGGATATTAGCTAAAAGAGTGTAGCGGGATGCTCTGCAAATAAGGTTTTGGTGTTGGGTATTTATGACATGGGGGGAAATGATACCATTTTTTAGATAAGACTGGATGTCATGGTACCATGGGGACTAGGGACCAACCAAGATACACACCATTTCAGAATCAATGTTCTCATAAGCAGGTGCATGGAGCTGTTCAACTAAGAATTCATACTGTAATGCATCCTGAGGAATTTCTAAAAGGGATCCGATGTTGGTCTTTGCATCTGCTGCCTTGTTCTATAATCTGGGCACCTGTGTGATCTGTAAGCTTAGAAATTATTCTTTTATTTTGTCCACCAATTATTTGTAAGGTAGAAACTTGTCATCTTTTATTTGAAACTCATCTAGGACTTTCTTTACGATGAGTTGTGAATCTCCAAATACTTGTAGTTCTGTGATGTTCCATTGGATTGCCATCTTTAACCCTGATATGAGTGCTTCATATTCCATAATGTTGTTGGTGCAAGGAAATCCCAATTTGAATGACTTGGTAATGTAGTCACCTTGAGAAGTGATGAAAAGGATTCTTTCTCCTGACTCATGCGCTATATAAGATCTATCAAAATAAAGCTTCCAAGTAGGTTGGTCTTCGATCATGCATAGGTGTTCATCTAAAAATTCTATTACTAGAGGATATGCATCAACAAATGGTGCCTTTTCTAGTTGATATGTGATCACATGTCCCTTGATTTCCTTTCTATCCACATATTGAATGTCAAATTCATTAAAGAGCATCACCGACTTAGCCATGTGGCCTGTAAGTATCGTGCAGGAAAGCAGATACTTGAGAGGATCTATTTTGGAAATTAGTTTCATAGTGTGACTGAGCATGTTGTGTCAAAGTTTCTGAGTATAAAAAACAACTTCTAGGTAAGTTTTTTCCATTGGTGTGTAATTTATCTCATAGCTAAAAAGTGTACGAATGATGTAGTATATAGCTCTTTCTTTTCCATTGTCATCAAGCTGAGCCAAGAGTGCCCCTAGTACTATAGTGGTTGCTGATATGTACAAAATGAGAGGCTCTCCTGGAGTGGGTGGTACGACGATGGGTGGATTTTCTATATATTCTTTGATCTTTTCAAAAATTCTTTAACATAAGGGATCCCACTTAAAATGGGTGTCCTTGCATAATAGATGGATGAATGGTTGACATTTATTAGAAAGATGTGAGATGAATCGGAAGATAGAATATAGATTTCCTTGTAGGATACACAACTTCTTGAGTGTTCTTGATGGAGGCATTTCCATGATGGCCTTGAATTTCTTTGGATCAATCTCTATGCATTGTCTTGATACTATGAATCCTAGGTGTTTTCCGGATGTAACTCCGAAGATGCACTTCTTTGGGTTGATATTTAATCCATAATGATGGAGGAGATCAAATACATATTCCAACACATTGAGGTGACCTGACCTTTTTTATTTAGCCAGGATATCATCCACATAGTCTTCAAGGATCTTGTGAATCATGTTGTGGAAGATGACAGTCATGGCTCGTTGATATGTGGCCCCTGCATTCTCAAAACCAAAAGGCATCATGTTGTAGAAGAAGGTACCGCAGGGGGTTGTGAATGTTTTCTTATGTTGATCTTCTTCAGCGATGTGTATCTTATTATAGCCAGATAAATTTTCCATGAGTAACAATATCTCATGTCCTGCTATGAGGTCAATGATCATATCAATGTTTGGCAAGGGGAAATCGTCCTTAGGGCATGCCTTGTTGAGGTCTCAAAAATATGTACATATTCTGATTTCTTAGGTTGGCTTAGAAACAAGTACCATTTTGGAAATCCATTCTGAGTAATCAATGGCACGTATGATCTTAGCTTGTAACATTTTTTCCAATTCTAATTTGACTAGTAAGGCCACCTTAGGGTGCATTTTTTGAATATTTTGCTTGACCAGATTGGCATTTGGATCTACTATAAGATGATGCAAAATTAGGATATGGTCTAGCCCAGGCATGTGAGATTAATACCATGTGAAGTTAATTGTGGCTTCTTGGAGAATTGCAGTGAGAGATGCTTCTTCGGCCTCTGATAGTGATGTTGAAATGTATGTGATTCTTGGAAATTATTTTATTTTGATATTAACAGGCTTGGTTTCTTCAATGAGAATAGATGATTTTATGACTTGTAACCATGACTGAGAGGAAGAGGAGTGTCTTCATTCTCTGGTGCCTCAAAGAGGTTTTCACCAGAAGATACACCCTTTGTTTTTACTTTTTTAGAGTTAGAAATTTTCCCGTAGGGGTTTTCAATAGGAGACTCGTGCTTTTATTTTTTATTTTTTATGATAAAGACCTCCTATTCCCCAAAATATGGCTTTGGGTCTAATTTGTACACATGTGTTGAGTTATGCCCCCAGTATTTTTGTTGTTCTATTTCCCCCATGAATATCAGGAGCGTGTCTTCACTTTGGAGCTCATTGAGATGTACAACGCTAGGTTGATTACAATCTATGAGTTCATAGTGAATGATTGCAAGGTCGATGAAGTTTATGGAAATTTGGCGAAGGAAAAAATTGCTTAGGAAGGTTTCATCATCAAGGATATCATCGTAGGATCACTTAACTTTCTCTTCAGGGATTTCTTCGACTTGAATGAATTCACCGAGGGTATTACGGTAGGTATAGTTGTTCGTATTGGTGCCCCCAGTAATGTCTAGGCCAAAACCTAGGCCTTGGTTTCTAGGTAGTTGGGGAGGCTCAATGGGAGCCCTCATAACACTCTCTTAGTGACCTAAACTGCCTCCTTGATAGTTCCACCTTTCGGAAGCCATCTTGTGAGATTTGGGGTATTTCTCTTCAAAGTGACCAAGGAGTCTTCTATCATGAGGTGGTGCATCTTTGTATATCCATTTATTGATGTATGGTTCCATTTATTGGTTGTTTAGAATTTCATAGGAGAGGAATGTGGAAGAACCCATTTTCTTGGGTTGGGGCTCTCTCGGTTCTGGTAGACTTTGATGGGATGGACCTCCCTGAGTGTGTGGGTCTAATGGTAGGACTCCAACCGCAAAGACATCTGATAAGTTATATTCCCCACAGCCCCTGTTGTTGATCTTGACGGTAGAGGGGTAGATGCAAGAATAATTTATGGATCTGAGTGGGTTTTGGAAGAACTCGTGACAGAAGTACCAATATCAATCCTCGGGAAATGATTTGAGTGTGGAAAGAGGCTTCCAATATACGATGATATGTGAAGGGTTGGGGGTCAGTGTGGATAGTGACTTCAGCGCCATTGTTTGGAAATTTAATGCATTGGTGAAATGTGGAAGGAACAGCTTTCAGGGAATGGATCCATGGGCGGCCAAGGAGGACATTGTATGGCAGGTCAAGATAAACAACATGGTATATTGTGTCTTGTACTGTTGGGACTAGCTGGATGGGTAGCCAGATGGTACCTTCAGAGGTGTGTTCGAGATTATCATAGGATTTAATAGTTATGACATCATTTTTTATATATGCTTCAATGTACCCCACTTGATTTATGAATTTCAATATGCACAAATTAAGGGTTGAACCATTATATATCATGACTCATTTAATTGCAAAATCATTAACCATGATGGCGATGCGGAGTGGGAGGATATGGTTTGGCTCCACTAATGACATGTCAGAGGGTTTTAATGAGAGACCACAAAATGCTGATAAGTGGCATGCCAGGGCTTGTAATTATGTTGGGTCAATGTCATTAGTTACACGCAACTCCTATAAGGCCTTATTGAGGATCTCCTAATGGATGGGTGAGGTGTGGAGGAGATCTAAGATGGAGATTTGTGTGGGCATATTCCCGAGGTGTTCTGATCATTGTATTGTGCACCAGAAGGAGCAGTAGTGGTACCTACAACAGATATTATTCCTCAACAAGTGGTAACTACGCATTGACTTTATGCACCCTTGGCATGGATTACATTAACAGAGGGGTCAACTTGGGAGATCCAACCAACAAACTTATTGTAGTAGATATGGGCAGTGGTATAATCCTTTTCATCAGTGTGATCAGTTTGTTTGTATTTTCCTTGGCTCTAGGGTGGATTGGGAATAGCAGGTCCATTTCCAGTGTTGTATTGAGGAAACACGTTTTTTTATATCTAGAGGTTTGCATTTGATGAGGAATGTGTTGAAGGATCCACTTTGACTTCCTCTCGATCTATAAGATCTTGGATGTAGTGTTTGACTTTGACAGTACTCGTTCTCTTTATACTAGGAAGGTTTAGGAGTAGACTCGTCAAATGGTTGAGTCTGTGGGTATACAATCATATTTTCCTTATCCATTATGTGGAATATTAGTCTAGGGGTTCACCTAAAGGGGTGAATGTTCATTTCTAGGTATTCTAAACTCCTAGTTTAGAATGTCCCTGAGTCACTAATGTGGCATTTGTTTGATTGGCCATCGATTGGCAAGTGCAAGGTTGTGGTGGTTTTGGCCCAGCTACAACTATTTGAACATGCTTGGTGTCTGTGGAACCATCAATTACTGTGTTTTTATTCTTGTTCCAATAGCATGAACAGTCATTGTTGGACCTGTCATGTTGTGTTTCCTTATAGTGCTTTGGTACAAGGGCACCAAGGACATCTAATCAGGGTATGAATACCATGAAGACCTTGAAAACATTCAATGAGGATCAGAGGGAAAAAGAGATAAATAAAGATTCCAAAGGTGGCAAACATATCAATTACAAGGTCCTAGAGCCTATAATGGCTTTCAATATCATATGACTGTAAAGATTGTCAAAATGATCGTAAAAGGACTAATTATGCATTGTAAGTGGACCAGTAGAGTCCATGGAATCATTTAGGAGTTAAAGTGATATAAGGTTGTTGAGTAAGTCCATCATAGGCATTAGGGGTCAATATTTGAATTTTTTACATTAAAATAAAGCCTTTTTCATTAATTAGAAATTCATATTTTGAAATGTAACGGCTATGTGGTCTTTTTAGAGGGAAATGGGTTTTTAAGCATATTAGACCTTAAAATAATCAACCAACAACCAAACTTGATTGATATAGTTATATGAAGGTTAAATATTGAAGGAGGAAGTCATTGTACAGGGGGAGAGATCTGGAATTGTACGGACAAAACACACTGAATCAATAAAATTTAGTTTTTCTACAAATTCTTGGAGTCCACTGGCATAATAGTTGTATGTTTTGATTTGGATAATACTAACATGTATTTAAAGGCTTGGTACATAAATTTTGATACATTTTGAATGATTTGAATCACATTGTGTGTTGTTCATCTGTACACTTGTCGAATCTTGACAGTCACAGTCTGAATCCTCTTACAAATATTCTAGTTTCTTATTAACAAATGATCATCCCATGAACTCTTAAGGCCTTGAATTCATGGGATGATTTATATTTGACATTTTATATACTTTTCTAACAGATTATGTGTAGATAGGTTGGAGAAAAGGTGATCACAGTCAGAAAATGGTGGAAATGCATTGAAATTGATGGCATGGGTATTGCAGCAGACATTCTAATTGAATAAGGGGTATCTTTTATGTTTTTTAATGATTTAGTATGTTAATTGTAAGGTAAAACAACCATAAATTGTGTCTAATAGTGCTTGGAAGATAGAGATTTAGAAAGCCCTAGAATCAAGGGTTTGGAATACCGAAATTGGGGATTTTGATGTTGCAGGGGGTTTGGGTCTAATTCCCTTGGTATTTGAGAATTTGGAAGCATAATAAGACACTTTCCATGAGTTTGGGACTTGAGGTTAAGTATTCATATAGTTCCTTTTTTAATTTGCTCACTTTGTATGCATTTTGGGGTCACAAGGTGTGAATAGTCGTACATGCTCCAAAACAATAATAGTGAACCTTTTAATATGTTGAAGAACAAGATAGAGGGTATCTAAATCATTAATTAGTTCATTTGATGCTTTGGGAAATTTTGGAGTTAAGGTCTTGTGAAGGTCACCATAGGGCTACAAGATAGGGCTATTAGGCCTAGTGGACAGTTTGAAGAAGATTGAAGAGTGGGTGTGTTGGGAATAGTTTGAATCCTTGAAAGTATTTGAATCCAAGTAAATACTATCTAAAAACACCAAATCTACGACTTTGGGCCTTTGAGAAGAGTTTTGGTTAGTTTGGAGTCATTTGAAGCAATTGAGGATTTGGGGATAGTGTTTGGAATTCTCAAATTTGTAACCTTATAGTAGGGCTATTCATCCCCCACCCTTACCTCAACATCAAGTGGTATCAAAGCACAGTAAGAATCCTTTGGGGAAGTTGAGAAGTATTCTTATGAACCTTGTTATTTGGATCCTTAGTTAAGCCCTTGGAGTTGAAGTATCCTTTGAGGAGAAGCCCTGAGTTGATCCACCTTGTCAAGGAGATCAGGAACCATGTCTGAAGGAGAAGAGCTTCCCACAATGATGACAAACATGGAGTTGGCAAGGATAGTAAAAGATCAATTGGCAGATAACAAGAATTTGAAGGCAACATTGGAACAAAAAGAGAAGGAGAAAAATGAGAAGGATAAGATGATGTAAACCATGATGGAGAGAATCTTGGCATTAGAGAAAAGGGATAGAAGTAGAAGACAGGGTGAGGAAGTGGAATTTGGAGAAGATGAAGAAATACCCCAAGAGGAAGAGCAATTAGATCCTGAAGATCTAAGGATGGCTAGGTTTGAAAAAGCCATAAAGAGTGGAGATACAAGGGCAAGAGAAGATTTTCCTATGTATGGAGGGAAGATGGATGATGAAGAGTTGATTGATTGGTTTAGTGCAGTTGATAACTTCTTTGAATGTGAGGATGTTGAAGAAGGACAAAATTTAAAGATGGTAAATTCAAAGTTGAAAGGACACACTCTACTATGGTGGGATTGTGTTCAAGAAGAGAGATGGAATAATGGGAAGCCCAAGATCACATCTTGGTATACTATGATGGATATGATGAAGGAAAAAAAATTTCCCAATGATTATAGGGTGTAGTTATATAACAAGTTGCAGGGTCTCAAGCAAAAAGACAAGGATGTGCAGAAGTACACTGAAGAATTTCATAATTTGGACATAAGGGTAAGTCATGAAGAAGATGTTGAAGAGAATTTTTCGAGGTACATGGGGGGCTTAGGCTCAATATCCAAGATGAACTTAGTCTTTCTACCCCTAGATCAGTTAAGGAGTGTTATAAATTGGCCATAAACATTGAGGAGAAGATAAAGAGAAGGAAAGAGAGACAAAGTAGTGCAAGAGGAGGATCTTATATAAGAGGAAGAGGTGGTAGAGGTAATACTGATTTTTAGAACAGCAGTGATAGAGACAAGGATAAACCATACACATCAAAGAAGAGAGGGGGATATAGAGGTGGAAGAAGTGGAGGATGAGGAAGTGGAGTGTTTACAAGAATGTGCTTCAATTTTAATGAAGTGGGTCACCAATCCTTTATATGTCCTAAGTGGAATGAAGCTAGGGGCAGAGATAGAAGGGTAAACTTGTTAGAAGAGGAGAGAGGAAAAGAAGAGCAGCATGAGCCTACCTTGGTGTTACCAGAAGAAGGAGAATGTTTGTTGGTGGGAAGAGGACAACCACACAATCCAAGCATTTTCAGGTCCAATTTTTTGATCCAAAGGAAGGTATGCCAACTCATAATTGATTCAGGTTCATGTCACAATTTGGTTTCATATGAGGTTGTTAACAAGTTGCATTTGAAATTTTTTCCACATTCTAGTCCTTATTATGAAACTTGGCTGACTAAAAATTAGAATCTATTGGTCAAGGATCAAGTTATGATTGATTTTTCTATTGGAGGATACCACAATAGGGTTTTGTGTGATGTTATGCATATGAGTTATGGGAATTTAATCCTTGGTAGGTCATGGAAATATTCAAGGAGAGTTATACATGATGGGTACACAAACACCTATCTAGTTCATCAAGGAGAGAAAAGGTACAGATTGAGTCATTTATTGAGAAATCAATTTGATTCCATAGTCTTGTGTTTTGGTGAAGAGGTCAAGTGTAAGGAGAAGCATGATACTATTTGGGACAAGGGACAGAAATTGCAGTCAAACAACAATCATGATAGCCCGAAAGGAAAGGAACCTTGGAATCTAGACTTTATAAAAATTGGGGCCATCCAGTATCCTATTATTGAACAACAACATGGAAATGGACTAGGGGCATTCATGATGAGGTCTTATCCAACAAATGGATAACAGATGCAAGCTTTGAAGCCTTCTCACTGTCCTACACAAGGATATTCATTCAATCAACATTTTTCTTCTAATGATTTATGTGTGAATGAAGGTTGGAATGGTGAGAAAGAAGGTCACTTTAGGGGACTTTTGGATCCCTAAGTCTCTGATTGAACCAAGGATTGAAAGGAGGAAAAGCAAGAGAAAATCTTGGGACAAGAGTTTCATTAGAGGTGGGGAGTATGGTGCAAGGGCACCAAGGACATCTAATCAGGGTATGAAGACCATCAAGACCTTGAAAACATTAAATTAGGATCAGAGGGAAAAAGAGATAAATAAAGATTCCAAAGGTGGAAAACATATCAATTACAAGGTCCTAGAGCCTATAATGGCTTTCAATATCATATGATTGTAAAGATTGTCAAAATGATCCTAAAAGGACTAACTATGCATTGTAAGTGGACCAGTAGAGTCCAAGGAGTCATTTAGGAGTTAAATTAATCAAAGGTTGTTGAGTAAGTCCATAATAGGCATTAGGGGTCAATAGTTGAAGTTTTATATTAAAAAAAACCTTTTTCATTAATTAGAAATTCATATTTTAAAATGTAACAGCTATGTGGTCTTTTTAGAGGGAAATGGGTTTTTAAGCATATTAGACCTTAAAATAATCAACCAATGACCAAATTTGGTTTATATAGTTATAGGAAGGTTAAATATTAAAGGAGGAAATCATTGTACAGGGGGAGAGATCTGGAATTATATGGACAAAACACAGTGAATCAATAAAATTTAGTTTTTCTGCAAATTCTTGGAGTCCATTGGCATAATTGTTGTATGTTTTGATTTGGAAAAGAATAACTTGTATTGGAAGGCTTGGTACATCAATTTTGATAAATTTTGAATTCTTTGAATAACATTGTGTGTTGTTTTTCTGTACACTTGTTGAATCTTGACAGTCACAGTTTGAATCCTCTTACAAATATTCTGATTTCTTATTAAAAAATGATCATCCCATGAACTCTTAAGGCCTTGAATTCATGGGATTATGTATATTTGACATGTAATATACATTTCTAATAGATTATGTGCAGATAAGTTGGAGAAAAGGTTATCACAGTCAGCAAATGGTGGAAATGCATTGAAATTGATGGCATGGGTATTGGAGGAGACATTCTAATTGAATGAGGGGTATATTTTATGTTTTGGAATGCTTTAGTATGTTAAGTGTAAGGTGAAACAACCATAAATTATCTGTAACAGTGCTTGGAAGATAGAGATTTAAAAAGCCCTAGAATCAAGGGTTTGGAACACCAAAATTGGGGCTTTTGATGTTGTAGGGATTCTGGGTCTAATTCCCTTGGTGATTGAGCATTTGGAAGCATAATAAGACACTTTCCATGAGTTGGGGACTTGAGGTTAAGTATTTCATATAGTTCCTTTGTTAATTTGCTCACTTTTTGTACATTTGGGGGTCACAGGGTGTGAACAACAGTACATGCTCCAAAACAAAAATAGTGAACCTATTAATATGTTGAATTACAGGATTGAGGGTATTTGAATCACTCATTAGTTCATCTAATTCTTTGGGAAAGTTTGGAGTTAAGGTCTTGTGAAGGTCATTGTAGGGCTACAAGACATGGCTATTAGGCCTAGTGGACATTTTGAAGAAGATTGAAGAGTTGGGTGTGTTGGGAATAGTTTGAATCCTTGAAAGTATTTGAATCCAAGTAGATACTATCTAAAAACACCAAATCTACCACTTTAAGCCTTTGAGAAGAGTTTTGGTAAGTTTGGAGTCATTTGAAGCAATCGAGGATTTGGGGATAGTGTTTGGAATTCTCAAATTTGTAACCTTATAGTAGGGCTATTCATCCACCACCCTTACCTTTGTATCATGCTTTATGGTGCCATCATCTAGAAGGCCCTTCTCGAGGTTCGTTCAATTTCCTTGAATCTTTTGATAGGTTTGAATACAATTCATACACATGTGATGGACTAGCTTGGGATGTTGATTATCGATGAATATCTTTGTTAAATGCTTCTCATGGGGTTGATATTATAGCCTTGTAGTGAGGCCTTTCCATATTTGAAGGTAATAAGCTAAAGTTTTGTTGCCATTCTGCTTGGAATTACAGAAGTCTAGGAGAGATAGCTCACTCTCAATGTTATCATCATATTGTGCCACAAATTTCTCAGATAGTTCTACAAATGTCGAGATTATACCATAAGGGATTTTGTAAAACCATTCAATATTTGTTCCTCCCAAGATCTTTGGGAAGATGTGCATGAGATAGTTGTCACTATCTGCAACTTATTGGAAAGCCATATAAAAATCCTTGACATGATTGATGGGATCTCCCTTCCTCCTATATTTGTCAAATTTGGGAGTGTCAAAGTGTTTGGGGAAATGGATCATTGTGATAGATTGGTAAAATGAATAAGTACATACTTCCTCAAACTTGAAGGTCTTGCTTTCAGTCCCCACATGGAGCTCCTTAAGAGAATTACTCATTTCTTCTCATTCTGGGTTGACAGGTGATGGAATGGGTACCCCCATTACATTGGATCTTGGTGCTTGGTATGAGTCAAGTGGCGTTGGGGAATATGGAGGATTTTGAGGGGGGTATTGAGGAGTATGATAAGGGGATTGGTCAGCTGTATAAGTGGGTTGTGATGGAGGTAGCGGCTAATTTTGTAGGGTGTAATATCGTTAAGGGGTGAAGGTAAGGTTTGTTGTGGTTGTGAAGGTTGTTGGTAGAAGAATTGTGTTTGTTGCAATGCTTGGTAGGCCGAGTGAGCGTAGGTTTGGCCCACATAGGTTGGTTGTGTTCTAGTGCTACCATAAGATGGGTAAGTGTTCTTTGTATTTATGCCCTTAGAGGGGGGAGAAAGGTAGTTGATATGCACAGAGACACCTGATTGATGAGGAGATGGTGTGCATTGTGTTGTTGCGGATGAAGGCATAACCAATTAATTGGTGAACGTTGGTTGTTGATGTTAAGTTGGTTGTGTCATGAATTGTGTGGTGGAAAAGGGGTTAAAAAATTGTGGTTGTGCTTGGGTGTTTTGGTCGTGGAGCGCAGCTTGCACTTGAATTTTAGTAGTGACTTGGGATGCATGAGGGGCTTGTGTGGCTTGAGGGTTTTGGAAGCCTTGCTGGAAGGCGGATGTATTGATTTGGGTTTGGAGGTTGGGTTGTGATTGGGGTGCGGGAGTACTTCATGATGATACTGTCAATTGGGTGTGGACCGTAGGACCTTGGGGGAATAAAGGTTGGTCAAAGGCTCCTATGGGTGGCATTCCCATGGTGAATTGTGGTTTTTGTTTCTATGGTGGAGGAATGAGGGGAGGTAGTTATGTTGGCATTAAGGTAGCCACGGTTTTTGTAACTAGTGGTTGTGTGACAATTGGTTGGATAGCAGTAGGCAAGGTAGAACCTGATTGGATAATGGTTGACTATGTGGTTGTGGGTTGTGCAGTCTGGGTAGCGACGTATTGAATTGGTTCCCATCTTATACTGCTTGATCCCACCAACTGACCAAAACAATTTGAAATATGTCACACCAAGACATTCCCGTAGTGGTAAGGAATGAACTATGGTCCATCTCAACCAATACAACTTGCTTCACACATGCCAACATGTAACACCTTCTCCAAATCCATCGGCTCCAATGGACATGATGAGCATGTTACATAGTAAGGGATGGGACTGAAGGATGAACACACTTCAAATAGGATTGACCCCAAACAATTGATCCACCATATGTTGCACACACCAACACCAAAAGGAATAAGGATAGATATCTGATACCGCCATAACATACTTCTACCAACACACATACTATCGATACACATCAAGCGATACCGCTAGAACATGAAAAAGCATAGGGTATGTATACATCAATGACAACATCATGAATAACATCAACATCACATTCTAACAAAGGATCCCCTTATACTTAAAATTATTTTAGAGAAGAGGAAGTTTTCATAATGCTTTCCTCCATAACTTATCACAATCCCTACTTGCAAGGCCTCTTACTCCCATCTATATGAAAAAATAAACTTCTTGATGAAGCCCCCATAATGAAGAAGGGGGTTGACTATGTCGTAGTGTTCACTATGTGATGCAGGAGCATCCTAGGACTCTTGGAAATCCTGTATCACATAAAATATGTTCTTTGGAGAGTAGTTGGTGTGTTTTGATCTTAGTTGGTGAGGTGTTACTCGGTCAAAGGAGTGTTGTTTCTCGGCTACTATGTTGGCCAAGGGGCTCGATCACTAAAGAACTTGGCAGCTCTAGTGCTTGGTAGAACCTTCTTGGTGATGCCTATAGAGCTCGGTCATCATACTTGCTCAGCAAAGCTTGGCTTGCTCGGCATGTGTTGGTTGTTGACACTCGGTAGTGTTGATAACACTCAGCAATTTGGGTTGGCCGACTTCTGTTCTTGCGAATGTGGGAGGCCACCTTGATGTATTTAATATATGTAGCACGGAATTTAATTTATATCTTTCATTGGGGATTGTGGGGACCTAAATCTAGGTCACTGGTATCTCCTATGTTTGTTTTTTGTGGCCGACCTATTGGTTGCCTCTTGTATTTAAGTAGTGTTATGTTCTTAGCTTAGGGCATGGGATCAGATTGTAAGGAGGATGAGACCAGATCTAAAGATCTGAGTATTGGATCTAAGTTGTATGTTTTGGCAGTCGAAGGTAAATGTCCTGATGCTTGCAGAAGATCTGTGCTAGATCTTGAATTTTATCTTTGTAATTGGTCTTAACTGGGAAGGCCTTACAGCCTGGCATGTTGCAATAAATTGAATGTTGTTTCCTATCTCTTTTGTTGTTGTGTTCCATTGTGCTATTGTTGTTGGTCGTAATCAGGGTTTGGACTGTCGATTCTTGGATCCTCCATCCTTGGCTACATCATCACTATGGGTTGAGTGGTGGTTGGATGGAGTAAATGGGGTATAGCTGAGGTGATTTCGGATGTTCTTAGGCATGGATCGATGATTATTCCACCAATGGATGAAACATATTGCATGGGATGTGTATGGGACATGCTAGATTGGGTGGCAGAAGTTCAAGTGGAATGGGAGTACCCTCACGCTCAAAGTTATCAAGGATAGTAGTGCAGTTTTGGCTTACGATGGCACTAACCATACGTGTTTGATTTGTACTTGTTGTTGGGGGTCAAAGGACACCATTTCCTGGTTGAGATCAACTATTGGGTTGGATGAACTAATGGAAAGTTTAGAGTCCATATCCTTCCTCTTCTTGGATCGTGTTTCGGGTGGCATGAAATGTATGCTCCAAGGGGATGAAAGATCTTACTAGGGTAAGGCTTCCTAAGGATGATGTGCAAGGTTTCTAGATGTCTAAGGATGATGACGATGTGATACTTTTAACTTAGTGTCAAAATTTTGTGACTTGTGCTCCCTAATGTAAGCTTAAATGAATATGACTTGTCAACCTAAGATAGACTTGTGGTCTTTCAGAAGATGAGATTCTTCACAAATGCAAACCAACCTTTGGATCAAGGTGATATGGTTACAAGAACAAACTAGGCTACCCTAGACAATTATTAGTCAAAGGGTGAAGGCCAAGGAATGGGATTTGACTTAAGATGTGGGTTCTAAGAAACTATAAGGAATGTGACACTACGTGGGGGATGTTTTGATTTTTCTGGGATACTAACTTGGATGTTGGATGAGGCTTGATTGATTGGATAGTGTTATCTAAAGGGGATGACTTGGATGAATAAGAATGACCCTAAAATGTAATGAGGATGATACGAGCTTCGTGATGGAGAAGAGTGAATGGATAGGTTTACGATGTGCCAACCAGTCGTACCTCTCAAAGTTAACTAAGGTGTGGTTCAAATGATATTTGCCCATAAAACATGAAAGCTTTTTTTTGAAGAGGATCTTCTCGTATCTCTCACGCTCTTGGGTTTCTTGCTGGATCAATTTCACAATGTGTTGGTATTTCTTGGCATCTTGATTGGCTACCTTCTACTCTTTGTATACACAGGGTAGTTGGACTTTCACTTTCTTATGTTTCCCCGAGTTGGACATGCGTTCAAGTTTAGTTCTCAACACCATAAGTAGCCACAAATTTGGTGATGATGATGAGGTTTGTATTTCTCAAACTAGGCAGTGACTGTGATAAGTTTACCTTAGTTTGGTTTGGGAACAACTTTTGGATCTAATTGTGCTTGGGACAAGTGAGCAAGCAATCTTGCAATGGACAAAGCAACCTTGCGAGAGAAATACAGTTTTGGATTTGATCTCTTTAGAAAAAGAATTGTAACTTCAAATGTGTATGTTCTGAAAGTGTTTTTCACTCAATTTATAACATCAAAAACAAGTACAAGCAGCTCTACCTTATGGAATCAGCTTAGCTTCAAAATTATTTGCTCACAACTTAGGCACACATCCAAGAGCTAATCAGAATACGGCCACTGAAGACCATGCATTGAGTCTAACAATGTCGTATTAGCCGACTCCAAATGCTCAAGGCGGCACGATAAGGTGAGTGTCTTGGGGAGGTTACTATCCTCCTTGCACAAAGATTATCAATATTTTAGAGGTAAACTGGGTAGGTTATTATTCTAGAGTTCTTTTTAGTGAGGGCATATGTTCGCAACTATCCCTTGTAGTCCCCCAAGCAGCATTGAGACCTATATCCCTACAAGTACTTAGATAATGTAGTCCTACACGAAGGATTGAGGCCTCGCAGCCCTACAATTACCCAGCATAAGAATAAATTCTTAGAATAGCTATGTCCTCCGAGACTTTAATCTCAAGGAGACTTTTGATTATAGTGGGTTGGAAGAGGTTGGATTTTTGGCTTGTTCCCACTTGGGTCGTTCCTGCGATATTTTTTCCTTAAACAATTGGCCCTCTAAAAAACAAAATTCGAGCAGTAACAACCATTTTTCTCTTTCACCAACAACAACGACAGCCAGTGGGAGAGGATAATGTATAATGTGAGGTTGTGCTCTAACAAACTTTGTGCAAGTGCACCAAACACTCCAAGCACATGATTATTTTCCCCACAAGTTAGGCAATATTCTCTAAATCTTTATCACTTAAGAAAACTCGCAAAGATGTTCATTTTAAAGCCCCAATTCCAAATGTTTTGATTTGTCTTGTTCAATTTTTTAGACCCAAATTGAAATGTTGGATTTTCTTATTCAGCTTTAGACCCAAATTGAAATGTTTGATTTGCTTGTTCAATTTTAGACCCAAATTGAAATGTTTGATTTGCTTGTTCAATTTTAAACCCAAATTGAAATGTAGGATTTGTTTGTTCAATTTTAGACCCAAATTAAAATGTTTGAATTGCTTGTTCAATTCTAAACCCAAAATTTCAAATTTAGATCCCAAAACTTTAAATGTTTGTGAGTTCATGCCATGTTCATTTTAATGCACCAAATAAAAAATGAGTTCATTTTTTTTATTATTAAAAAATTAACTTACGATCTCGTTGACTTGTTCCCACGATCTCGCCAACCTACACAGACACAGAAAATATAACTCATGGAACAGCGATCCCGTAGGTAATACACATGCTCCCACGGATTTGTTAGTAAATTAAAAAAAATATGCACAGGAAATAACAGAAAATAGAAATATATACATGTCATACCAACGATCCCGCTTGGTCAAATGTTTGTCCTCAATCCTGCCTAGTCAACTAACAATCTCGTAGGGCCAAGGCACGAACCCGCGAACTCAATTTTTAAGATTCTTTGAAAGGAAAAAATATTAAATTCCTTATAGCTGACAAAATTTATGCCTGCGATCCCGCACGGTCAAAGTGTGTTCCCGCGAGGTCAATTATCGATCTCGTTGTCGGTCAGAAGAGAAGAAGGAAGATAGAAAGAAAGAAGAAAAAAAGACACAACAGAAGAAGAGGGTCCCCGCCACATGGGGCCAATGGGCTGGGCCCTCACGGGCTACCCCGTCGGCGTGGGGAACTCCCCAGCCGCGGGGTTCCTATGACGGGACCCGCTCTACTCCCAACGAGAGTTACGAAATAGGTTTTAAATTTTTTTTTGTTTTTCTTTTTGTTTTAATTATTTTTTTTTAATTTACAAATAGGCTACATGGCAGGCCTATTTTTCAAGCCCTATTTTTTTGGGCTGACTATTAAATTTGTATTTTAAGTTTTTTCTAATCCCATTTGGTATTTTTTTAATTTCCTTTTTAATTAAACGTAACTGCTCCTCAATATTTTTTATGTACACGGCATATACTCATAATATGTTGTACTACTATCCAGCCCTTGCTCCCATTGTAAAAATGCCTCCCGACGTAATAGTACAAATATTTCTGATGACATGATAATTTGACTAGGCCAACAAGAAGGTGAAACAGACACACGCAGCTCAAGCAAACAACTAGGTAGGTCAAACCTATTTTCTATTACTTAGGGAAATTCTCACATATTCAACAGAAACCTCTTCAAAATTGATTTATTTAGACATTTTCTTGAATTGATCCTCAAATTTATGATTTAGTGATTGGATTAAGGTATGGCTTAGAAGTTAAAGCCAATATGTCAATAAATTTGAAGAAGGATCTAAAAAGACACAAAGCATGCTTTAAAGCAAAACTAAAATAAATTAATCAAAGCTTATCCATGCAATTGCTAAGAGCATTTCTCATCTTGCCAGGTTTTTTTACATGATGTACCCTCTATAGAAATTATTAAGTGCATCAGGGACAAAGGTCTCTCGGACCCTCGTGAAGAACAGATTCAACTATTGGACAAAATCTTTGGTTTTGTTAGGGATCATATTATTATAAGATATTCTCTCTGTTACACTCTATATATATTTGTCCTTGATGAGAAAATGAGGACACATTGACATCATCATAGCTGATATGTTTCAGTGACATGACTTTCTTTGAGCTCCATATTCAGTTTGGTTTGAACATTGTTATTGATGGATTCAGTGTCCTTGTAGATTGCCTCTTGATCTTAACAGGTATATGATGCACAAGTTCAGTGGCTCGGGTATATGACCTCTGTGTTTGGGTCATTTAAATGTCATTTTGATAATATTCCTCAACTGGTTATACAATTTGTTTTGATGGATGCATCGTTTCCTAAAAAATAATACAGGTTGATATTTAAAGTGTTAACCAAGCACTTGGTATAGCACTAAGTGTTACTTGCATCTTTATTTGATTCATATTTAGATTATCCTCGTAAGGCTATCGAATCCATGTGTTATTCAAAAGCATTCATTTGATCTATATACAGTCATTTCTTAAGAGATTTCGGGTTTATTTCACAGCACATTTAAACTGCTTGAAAGCTTGTCTAAACTTGAATAAGTTAACATGTCAAGTCGACACTTGAGGTAGTGAAAAAGAAAGTTTCGAGTGCTAGTCATAGCACTAGTCGACAGCATTTGTAAAGCATTATATCGATGACATAACATTATAAATGGTGGGTACGTATATCAGATCAATGGTCATTGATTGGTCCTTGATAATAGATTAGCACTCATAAGTGGACAACTTAAATGGCATTTATTGAGTCGGTGGAGTTCACTTGATTAGTCACAAGGAAGACTTAAATAATCAACTATTGCGGACTTCAAACTTTGTTGTGTTATCATTTGATGGAATAAAATGATTAGGGAAAAGGCAACTAAGCTCACTTCATTTTTATCAAACCCTACTCAGTCTTCCGCCATGGCTGTTTGGAAAATAGTTACAAGGAATGTTGTGGTTGGTTTCCTCATGTGGGATTTTGCTATGATGATCTTTAAACAAAGCAGATTCATTTGGTGGTCTTTACGGTTAAATATTTTTGAGATTTTTTACAGATTTAGGTAATATTGTTTCATTTTTCAATTATGATTCGAAAGTTTGAAATCAAGAAACCAAGAAGGAAAACAATGACTCATTTATTTTCTTTCAGTTATTTGATTTAGAAAGAGAATTGCAGTAAGACATTTCTAGTATTGTAATGAAAGTACCTTGTCGTTGGATGAATTAAGTATATTTTTGTATCACTTGCAGCTATTAATTTTATAACTGTAAACGTATAATGTAGTTGTAATATTATTAGTCGTTGTATTTAGACACATTTGATCTATTGGGAGACAGGTGTTGGTGCTTAAAAACATTTGTATAGAGTTAGTGCTCCTTGGATTAATAAGATTTACAGGTTCTGAGTGTATTTCTACCCCAAGAGTCTTTTCCACTCATGAAAATCATGGTGTCTTGTGTTTAATGTTTTGTCTCTCAAATTGTTCATTTTGTTTAGTACTTTCTCAGATACTTGTATTCATTTGATCTTGAATATATGTTCATCTTGCATCTCACATAATGTTATAATCACTTGTTCTAACTTCTGCTAAAATTGTCAGTCAATTATTATAACAACAAAGTTAATCTATGGAATATTCATTTATAATTTGAGTGATCATAAATTTACTTTTATATAAGGAAGTCTTAGAAGTTATAGTTTTTTTCAGTTATCATTGTGCACTGTCACTTTGAGATCTTATTGCCAATCTTGTTTTTAAAGGTGTCAATAAATTAATAAAGTTTGTATTCATGTATCACTCTTATTCACCCCCCTCTCAGAGTGATTTCACTTCCAAAAAGTGGTATAAGAGTGTAGGGTCCCTACATATAGGTTTGTCCCAGGGATTGATTCTGGTCTTTTGGAAATCTGTATGGCTCAGGGAGAAGGTGCTTCTCTTACAAGAGCTCCACTATTTGATGGCTCTAATTATGTGTTCTGGAAGGTTATGATGGAAATATTCCTAAATTATCTTGATGTTAGGATGTGGGAGGTAGCAACCAATACATATATATATTGTTCCCTCTATTGTTCCTATAGATCCTGATGAAAAAATATGAAATAAATGCAAGAGCTAAGTTTTCTCTTCTGTGTGGTCTCACTAAGGATGTCTTTGTTAAAGTCATGTATTGTAAGTTTGCAAATGAGATATGGGAAAATCTTGAAACTATTTATCAAGGAGATGCAAAATTCAAAGAATCTAAACTTCTCACACTCAAGAATCAATTTGATTCATTGAAAATTAAAGATGATGAAACCATAGCTAATTATTTTCTTAGAATTGATGAAGTTTTCAATGCTCAAAGAGGTCTTGGAGAAACTGTTGATGAATATGATGTAGTGATAAAGGTTGTCAGAACCTTGCTGCCTAATTTAACTTAAATATCAACCTTCAAAGAAAAGAAAAAAATTATAATATATCTCTTCATAAATTGCAAGGCATACTTACAGCCTATGAAATGAGGATTGGAATAAATCCTTCTACTTCGAAAGAAACTGTTTTTAAGCATAAAAGAAAGAAGTTGATAGTGAATCTGAACTTTCAGATGCTTTTGAAGCTTTACTTGGTAAAAAGTTAAAAAAAGAAAAACAAGGGTAAATTCAATAACCTTAAAAAAGGAAAGACTTGGAATCCTAAAAAGAAATTCAATAACATTAAAAAGAAGAGTCTCTAGCAATAACTCTTTATGGCAGAAATTGAACCTTCTGAAATGGAAACTCTAGCAAAGTAGAAAAAAAATTTGATTCTGAAAATAGTGAAGTAGGTCTTTAAGAAGAGCTTCTTTGTGCTCTTCAGGAAGTCAAAAGACTTAAAAATATTATAGCTACACATGAAAGCACAAATCAAATTCTGCAAGTTGAGTTAGAAACTTCAAAACAGGTAATTGATAGTCAGAAGAACTTGCTTGTTGATGATGATCAGAAAATTCAAAGTCTAGAACACCAAGTTAATTCTTTGCAAAAATAGATTGAAAAATATGAAAGTACAATGCATCTAAATAATATTTTGAGCAACCAAAAAGAGGACAAGGATTTGACAGGTGTGGGTTTTGATAAGATTGAAACGTCAAAACAGAATTTTAAACCAACAAACAAGAAACGGTCCTATACTTACAACAGAACATCATTCCAGTTTGGCTTCTTTCATGGTTATTGTTTCTATTGCAATAAGTCTGGGCACAAGGCTAGCACATGCAGATTTTTAATGCATAGAACACCTATGTTTGGACATAAGCAAGCATATGGTTTTCCAAGCACAATAAGATGTATTAAGTCTAATACTCTTGGTCATATTGCTAATCAGTGCAAGTCAAATGCACATGTTGATAAAGTGTGGAAACCCAATTTTGTTCATAGCACTGAGAAATCTATGTTATTTCAAACTGCATTGATTTCTAACAAGACAACAACGTGGATTTTAGATAGTGGTTTTTCCCGACACATGACAGGTGACAAGAATAAATTTTAAAACTTGAAGATCATTCTAGTGGTTTTGTGAAGTTTGGTGATAACTCTGGACTTCAGATAATAAGTATAAGCATTGTACTGTTAAATGATGATACACCTATTCATGATGTGTATTACGTAAAAGGCCTCAAATACAATATTTTAAGTATTAGTCAAGTTTGTGATAGTGGTTATCGTGTGTCCTTCAACTCACTAGGTTGTGCAATCAAGAACAAATCACATAAAGTAGTTGCAACCGGTTCAAGAACACGTGGTAATCTTTATAATTTGCTTGACTCTATTGGTCATGAAAACAATGAAGGCATGCTCCTCATGAGTCAAGTTGAAGAAAATTGGTTATGGTATAAATGATTGGGGCATGTAAACTTTGACAATCTGATTCGTATTAGCAAGAACCAAAATGTAAGAGGTTTGCCTATTCTAAGTAAACCTACAAATTCAGTGTTAAAAGAATGTCTGAAAGGCAAACAAACAAAGGTGTCTTTCAAATCTAAAGAACACTCTTGCACAAGACCTTTGCAGCTTGTGCATACATATCTGTGTGGTCCTAAGAGGACACAATCAATCAATGGCAAGAAATATTTCATGCTCTTTGTTTATGACTATACTAGAATGGTATGGGTTGCTTTTCACAAACACAAATCTAAAGCTTTTGAAAGATTTAAGATATTCAAAAATATGGTAGAGCGTGAATCTAATTTAAAACTGAAGTGTTTAAGGTCAGATAAAGGAGGTGAGTTTACCTCACAAGAGTTCATTGATTATTATGAATAGCATGGAAGTAAACGGCAGTATGTTGCTGCTAGGACACCTCAACAAAATGGGGTTGTCGAAAGAAAGAACAAAACTGGGAAAGAAATGGAAAGAAAAATGTTAGATGAAGCCAAATTTTTGGAAATAAGTTGTTCGTACAGCTGTTTATATCTTTAAAATGGTGCAGAAAAGAGTGAAATCCAATTTCACTCCGTACAAGCTATGGTATGGTCATTCAAGTACTATCAATTATTTTAAAACTTTTAGTTGTAAATATTTTATTAAAAGGGATTATGAAAATCTTGGCAGTTTTCAATCTAAATCAGATGAAGGTATCTTTTTAGGATACTCTACATATAGCAAAGCCTATAAATGTGTCAATGTAAGGCTAAATAAGATTGTTAAATCCATAAATGTTACATTTGATGAGAAGTTGTTTCTAGATAATAATCATGTGCAGGATGTTAAGGAGGAACCTATTTTGGGACTTGATAGGGTTCCTGAATCTGTTGCAGCACATAACATTCAACAGGAGGATGCTTCAAGCTCTAAAGTAACAACACCTCTAAATACACCCTTCAGGATTATTACCAAAAGGCATTCCTCAAACTTTGATTATTGAGGATAAAGATGCAGGAATCTTAACTTATTGAGGATAAAGATGCAGGAATCTTAACCAGAAGAAAAGCTAAACTAGAGGAACAAGCTCAAATAGTTGAACATTATTGTCTGGTAACTAAATTTGAACCTAAATCTATTTCTGAAGCTTTAAATCATGATTGTTGGTTAAATGCTATGAAAGATTAAATTAATCAAATAGAGAAAAACAAAACTTGGGAATTAGTGCCAAGACGTGAAGATAAAAAAAAAATGTTATAGGGGGTAAATGGATATTCAGAAATAAACTTGATGAAATAGGCAAAGTTGTTAGAAACAAGGTCAGATTTATTTGTAAAGGTTATGCTCAGCAAGAAGGCATTAACATTGGTGAAACATATGCACCTGTAGCTAGAATAGAAGCAATCGAAATTTTCTAGCTTATATTTTCTATAAAAAAAATTAAAAATCTACCAAATGGATATAAAAACTGCTTTTCTTAATAGCTTTCTTGAAGAAGAAGTTTACATGGAATAGCCAGAAGGCTTTGAATTGGCAGATAAACTAGATCATGTTTACAGGTTAAAGAAGGCACTTTATGGTCTAAAACAAGCTCCTAGATCTTGGTATTCCAGGATGGATTCCCACCTTACAACTAATGGGTTCATTAGAGGTGGAGTGGATAGTAACTTGTATGTCCAAGTTGAAGCTAATGACATTCTGGTTGTTGAGATCTATGTTGATGATATTATTTTTTGTTGTAACAATGATTGCCTCTCAAAAGAATTCTAAAATTATAGAATCTAAGTTTGAGATGTCCATGTTAGGTGAATTAACTTTCTTTCTTTGGCTTCAAGTTGTTCATCTTGAACAAGGTATCTTTCTTTCACAGACCAAGTATGCAAAAGAAATGCTTAAAAAGTTTGATATGGTTGATTGCACCCCAGTTAGTACTCCAATGATGACTGGCTGCAAATTGGCTAAATTTGCTTATTCACCTGAGATAAATCAATCTGAATGCAGATCTATGATAGGTAGCTTACTTTATTTGAAAGCTTCTTGACCTAATTTGATGCAGGCAGTTTATTTAGTTACAAGATTTCAATTTGCACCTAAACAATCGCATTTGAATGTTGTGAAAAGAATTTTCAAATATATTCAAGGTACAATAGACTATGGTTTATGGTATCCTCGACATAATGATTTTACTCTCATTGGTTTCACTGATGTGGATTGGGTTGGTTGTATGGATGAAAGAAGAAGCACTAGTGGTGTTGTAGTTTTCTTAGGTGACTGTCATGTTGTCTCGCACAGCAAGAAACAAGAGTCTGTGACTCTCTATAGTTGAATCTAAATACATAGCAACTACTGCATGTTTTACTTAATTGATCTTGATGTCATATCAACATGCAAATATGGGTATTACTGTTCCTAAACCCACTCCAATCTTTTGTGATAACACAAGTGCCATTAACCTGTCTAAAAATCCAGTGATGCACTCTCGCACTAAATGCATTGCTATCAAGTTTCATTTTCTACGAGAAAAGGTGTTAGCCACTGAGGTACAAATTGTCTATTAGCCTACCCAAGCTCAAGTGGTTGATATCTTTACAAAGGCTTTTCCTAAAGAAACTTTTGAAAGGTTTAGAGAACGATTGGGAGTTATCTCTCATTCTTTACTTGCTTAAACATGCTCACAGGTTATGGGGGGCTTGGCTCTCCACCAGCAGCTTTTTGCTACTTCACTTGATTATTAGTTGTTCATTATTCTCTCTTGTAGCATTGCTTATTCTTTGTTTACTGCATCTTTTCTTGATTGCCCTTTGTCCTTGAGACAAAAAGGGGGAGAAAGCATCATTGATTTGGCATATTATTTAGTCAGTGGTGGCATGTTTGTAATCTTCTGGCAAAGTAGTATATTCTGGCATTTTGCAGCATTGCATATTTGACGGCATTATTGGTTCTTTGATTGGCCTATTTTATTGATTTCGGGCAGTATCCACACGGGCATATTCATGTGGTTATGTCTAATTTATTGGTCATGTTCCTTGATGGTTCAATGATTCTAATCTTTATTGATTCTTAGCATATATTATTGTTGTTTGATTCTAGAACATTGGCATATATCTTGGTACAGTGGTATTTTGGCATTTTTGCTCTTTGATTCAATGACAGCTTAGTTTTGCCATCGAGGACAAAAGTGGAGTTTGTTACTCCTTATATGTTTGTCCTTGATGACAAAAAGCGGACACATTGACATCATCATAGTTGATATGTTTCAGTGACATGATTTGCTTTGAGCTCCATATTCACTTTGGTTTGATTATTGTTACTGATGGATTTAGTGTCCTTGCAAATTGCCTCTTGATCTTAACAGGCATATGATGCACAGGTTCAGTGTCTTAGGTACATGATCTCTATGTTTGGGTCATTTACATGTCATTTTGATAATGTTACTCACCTGGCTATACAATTTTCTTTGATGGATGCCTTGTTTCCTAAAAACAAATACATGGGTACATTTAAAGTGTTAACCAAGCACTTGGTCACATTGGTATAGCACTAAGTGTTACTTGCATCTTTATTTGATTCATATTTAGATTAGCCTTGTAAGGCTATCGAATCCTTATGTTATTCAAAAGCATTCATTTGATCTATATACAATCATATCTTAAGAGCTTTTGGGTTTACTTCACGCCACATTTGAAGTGCTTGACAACTTGTCTAAAAATGAACAAATTAACGTGTCAAGTGGACACTTGAGGTGGTGAAAAAGAAAGTGTCAAGTGCTAGTCATAGCACTAGTCGACGGCATTTGCAAAGCATTATATTGATGACATAACATTATAAATGGTGGGTATATCTGATCAATGGTGGTTGATTGGCCCCTGATAATAGATTGGCACTCATTAGTGGACAACTTAAATGACACTTATTGAGTCGGTGGAGTTCACTTTATTAGTCACGAGGCAGACTTAATTAATCAACTATTGCGGACTTCAAACTTTGTTGTGTTATCATTTGATGGAATAAAATGATTAGGGCAGAGGCAACTAAGCTCATTTCATTTTTTGTGAAACCCTACTCAGTCCACTGCCATGGCTGTTTGGAAAACAGTTACAAGGAATGTTGTGGTTGGTTTCCTCATGTGGGTTTTTGCTATGATTATCTTCAAACGAAGCAAATTCATTTGGTGGTCTTTATAATTAAATATTTTTTAGATTTTTCACAGATTTGAGTAATATTGTTTCATTTTGTAGTTATTATTCGAAACTTTGAAATGAAGAAACCAAGAAGGAAAACAATGACTCATTTATTTTATTTTTGTTATTTGATTTAGAAAGTGAAAAACTGTGAAGGATTGAAATAACCATATTTCTACATGGTTGGTTCTCTGTTGAAAGCTTAATCTAAATTCAGTGGTTCGAAACAGTTTTTTATTTTTTAATTTGGGAAATTTGGTAAAAAGGTAAAATGTTTACTTTTTCCTTCAAATTATTGTTACTTCTTTGTTAACCCTTCCTAGGGTTTGGTACCCAACTTCAAGGGTATCTTTGGAAGACAATTATGTGAGACTCAGACAATTAACATTGGTTCCCTCTGTGATCTTACAACATACAGACAGATATTCTTTTTTTCAATATGTATAAATATATGCACAGTTATTTTTGTTGGTTGGAGGAAATAAGTGTGTGCATAGGGACATATATGTGAAGGAAACAAATGATGATGAGATTTTCACAGAGATATAAACATAAACAGGGATATTGATTATACAGTGATATCATTCTTTTGTTGTTGTGAAAAAAGTGTGGGAAATAGTTGGTTTTGCATGGTGCAGGGCACCTATGGAAAATAATTTTCTAAGTTTTGTTTGGGTCGTGTTCAGTTTTTGTTGTAATAAAAAACCACATGGCTCGGTGGTCAACATTACTCTTTTGTGTGGTCAAGACTGCCAACAGCATGTCTATAAGCTGTGGCATCTTAGTCCACAAGAGTTTGTTATGTCTTCTTTGGTTTGAGTTAGTGGTCGTTTTTAGTTTTGTTTACTTTTGGTTGTCCTTTTGGCTTAATCGGTGATATATGCTAATTGGGGTTTTGTTTATGCAATCGGTTTTTTCAACTGTTCCAGTTGAAACCGCTTTGCTTGAAGTTTATTTCTTTTTTTTGGTTGTCCAATCGATGATTGAGACAATATACCTCAGAAGCACAAGTTAATAAAAAAAGAAAAAGGAAAGTTCTGAAAACGTTTTTCGGTGTCTCTATTTTGGTGTCAACTGTCATATGTAGACAGCGGAGAATGTAATCATCTTTTTTTTGTTTTAAATCATAGTTTTCAATCGGGTTTTAAATGCTGTCACAGTGATTATACTCACTGTTTTCCTTGTTTCGCATAAGTAATCATTGTAATGTAGGCACGGGAATACAGTTATTGTTTCATTGTCTGCATAAATTAGTTGTTGTAATGCAATTATAAGTGTTCTCAATAGTTGCTTATCATTTTCATATTGGTCGAATTCAAGAATACAGTGCACGGCATTGGAATATATTTGTAAATCATAACCAAACATGCTGTGAGTTTTGAAAGACATTCCTTCGAGCTTGTTTTGTTGTTAACTTCCATAAATCTTCTATTGAACCGGACTCCAATTACAGTGCCGGCATCGACATGAAGGTGAGGCCCTAATTTGGTACTCCACGATTTTAACCATGCCACTGGTAGGAAAACAAGTTAGGGCCAGTATGTTAAACACTTCAAATGCTCAGAACTTTGGAGATTACCGAATGTGCTTCGAGGGATGATACCCTATCGGGCTACATGCAGGAGATCTGCGACTGTGGTGCAAGAAGAGAGAGGGTAATTGGAACAGAGACTCTGTTCAACCCAGAAATCTTAGTTTTGGACATTTTTAACCGAGCAATCAATATACATGTTCAACATATGACCGAGAACACCAAAGTGCTCTGAACAGTGCAGGCATTCACGAAGACAACAATAGCGTATTTCTACACTAGAAATCTAAACACAGAGCAGTAAGTCAAGTTGCTGACAGACGGGGAATTAAAAAAAGAAAAATGTGTAACAAGAAGTGCTGTGAAGAAGAGTAGATAGCAGAGAATAGTAAATCGGGGGGAATACAGAACCTGTTATGTTAATTGATTGAGATTGCCAACATTAACATCTTGCAAAACCTTTTAAAACACCAGTTGAACCATTTCCAGCCCGATCAACTGTGTAGGTGAGTTCCTGTGAGTGATCAAGGGGTTTGAAAGTGGAATGTTGGTGTCTGGTAACAGTCAGTTAATGTAAAGAGTTTTACAACTGTGGAATTAGCGGGAAAACAGAGTATTATAAAAGTGTGTATATTTGGGAACAAATTATAAAGCAAAACAGTCCAGTCATAGGAGGAACTCAAAACACAAAGTGTTGATCCCTAGTAAGGAATTAAAAGGGATACTAGAAAACTGAAATAAATTCCTCAGTGAGTTATTGTTGGAACAAATAACTTCCTGAACTGAAAATACATAAACAGTAAGTCTACCAAATATTGGTTGAATTAATTTGTGTAGTTTAGTTGGCCTTAACCAAGCTGAAG
>MU224884.1:3845352-3856113 GCA_018584345.1 Thuja plicata
TCTAGGCTGCATACATACATACATACATATATATATATATATATATATATATATATATATATATATAAATTTTACATGTTTTTGTACTAACAAACCCAAGCCCCATACCAAAATTTTGTCATACCGACGAACCAGTTCTTCGAACCTGAACTTGAACCCAAACCCGAACTGGCAACTTAGGTTTAATGGTATGCTATTCAGTGATTAGGAAGCTGGTTTTTGGGCAAAGGTGATTTTTGAACAATGGCATTCAGTCTGGTTAGATATTGCTTTGCAATGTCAAACTTGAAATGTGAATTTTTGTCTGATTAATAATAAACTTATATTACCAATCAAAATATATATATATATATATGATAAAAACTAATGTTAATAATTTTTAGTTAACTCCTCCGTTAAAGGGGCTAGGGGTGTTGAGACCCGCAAAAAACATATGGAGGCTAAATAGCACCACTCCAAGAGGGGTGGTGCATATTAAACTCCAACGGTGTTTCTAACGGCAACCCAAGCAAGTCTGGGGTTGCATGTGTGATCTGAGATTGGAAAGGGAAGGTGGTTTGTTCTACTTCAAGGAGGCCAAAATTAGGAACCAATAATGAGGCAGAGTTCCAAGCCCTTTTCGTTGGTCCTATAGTTATTTAGTAACATGAACTCGGTCGGAATTGCAATAGGTAGTGCTCGTCTATAGTAATTAATGCTGTGAAGGCTAAGAAATCTCTTAGTTGGAAATAAAATTCATATCTATTTTCAATGCTCTTGATGCTTGGAAATTTGAAGGCTAACATGGAGGTGTTAGCTAAGTCAGTTGTTGGCAGGAAAGTGGGATCATGTTTCGACATAGTCGACAACTAGTGGTGGCCAATGCAGTTATCATATCATTTCTTGGCAAGGGGGATTTAGTTAATAATTATATTATCATGTGAGCTGCGTGGGAACTAAAGAATATGATTCTTCGAGTGCAGATTAAAATTGGATCATTCATAACTCATTTACTCCACTCCCTTTGTGGAGTGTGTTTCTTGGCCACCCTCATTATATCACAAAGCCAAGTCATTCTTTGAAATTGCATGAGTTTGTTCCCTTCTTCTTGAACACTATGGACATGCCCATTCATCTGGTTTTCTCCCAAAGGCAAATGGCATTCTTGGAGGTGGTAATAGAGCAGCAACTCCAAAGTGTTTTAAGACCCAGAGTAGACTGATCTTCTTTGTGGTTCAATGGATCTTGGGAGTGGCTTTGGTACCAACCAAGCATCATTACAAGGTGAACCTTGACCTTTCCTCAATATTTGTTCTTTTTTGCTAGATTTGGGAGAGTTGAAGTCCACAGTGAAGAGTGTGGCTTTAGCCCTTATCAAAAAACAAATTTTGGGAGGTTAAACCGAAGTTCTGGATGTTGCAAGATTTGGCTATGGCATCCCTTTACCTGCCCGTTTCTACAGACTTCAAACCAGCGGTGATTTGGCGGAATGACACCCGTTCATTTTCCCTATGCAGCCTGCATTGACCTTACAAAGGCATCAAAAATTTGAATAAGGGGTGATCTTTCTGAAGTGTTGGGATTAGTCCATTCAGATGGTTTGACTTTGGAATGGATAAAGGATGTGGTTAGCTATAACATGGAGATTTAAAACAAGGTTCTGAATTCTTTTTCAATTTTGAGTATGCTATGTACAGCCCTTTGCCATGACTCAGGTTGATAGATAGTTATGAAAAGATGATGCATATAGACAGAAATTTTAAAAACCAGGATTTTCGTATCTGTTTGGTTTCTATAAGCTTTGAAGTTGAAAAGAGCTTTATTACAGAATCTAATTTTCACAATGGTTAATGTAAAGGGAGCAAACCCCATGGTTGCAATTTATTGATTAAAAAAATAATTCTACTAGTTTTTTATTATGACAAAATAAATAAAACAAGTAGAAAGCCCAAAAGTCAAAAGTTCAAGCAAACTAAGAAAAACTCAATGGTAAAGTTCAATACAATGTTTCAAAATTAAAAATCTAATTAAAAATACTAAAATTTTATAAAAACATAAAATCTGATTTAAAACTTTAAACCAAATATTCTAATTTTAAATTATGGATAAGATTTAAAATATAATGGTTTTAAATTACCCATAGAATAATAAGTCAATCAAATCAAATCAAATATAAATTAAAATAAGTTTGATTTTAAATTACCTATAGAATAATAAGTCGATCAAATCAAATCAAATATAAATTAAAATTAAGTATAAAACTTGTAACTTAATAAAGTCCATTAAAATTTGGTTAAAAAAATTAAAACTTGATAGAAAAAAATTAGATAAGAAAAAGCAAATGTTAAAAATTATAAACAAGAATTGTATCTAACAAATAAAAAATCAAAATTAGAAACTTATGACATTTTTTTTTAGTTTGAAAGTTATTACATTTTTTTTAGTTTGAAAGTTCAAAATTTAATAAAAATTAAATATTGATAGTTTTACACCAATCATAAAATATTAATAATTTTAAATTAATTATGATTAATCATGTAGGAATAGGACTTCAGAACTTCTTGAGGAAGAACTATGTTCCGAGGGTTGCAAACTAGGAATTTCAAATTTTCCGGTAGAAGGTTTAGGCAGGAAAAGGCACACAATCCTCTGCATGCAAACCTACTGGCCTCGTTATAGAAAAACCAGCATAATAGATCAGTTGTTTCCAGGATGAGTAATATTCAAAATGATTTTGAAAGGATTGCATCTTTTGAAAGAGAAGAGCCCTCCCATAAAGGCACAGAGAAGTTGACTCTCCACAAGATCTTGTTAAGGAGTGGAATAGGAAATATGGTTAAGGGCTGGCCACATATGCTGAGTGTGGGTGGTGTGTCACCAATGGTGAAGTAGATCCGTGTCTTTTTGAAATAATAATAATTTTTAATTAATTATGATTAATCATGTAGGAATAGGACTTCAGAACTTCTTGAGGAAGAACTACATTCCAAGGGTTGCAAAGTAGGAATTTCAAATTCTCCGGTAGAAGGTTTAGGCAGGAAAAGCCACACAATCCTATGCATGCAAACCTACTGGCCTCGTTATAGAAAAACCACCATAATAGATCAGTTGCTTCCAGGATGAGTACTATTCAAAATGATTTTGAATGGATTGTATCTTTTGAAAGAGAAGAGCCCTCCCATAAAGGCACAGAGAAGTTGACTCTCCACAAGATCTTGTTAAGGAGTGGAATAGGAAATATGGTCAAGGGCTGGCCACATATGCTGAGTGTGGGTGGTGTGTCACCAATGGTGAAGTAGATCCGTGTCTTTTTGAAATAATAAGTATATTCCAAATCAGAGCAATCTTTGGATGTAATGGCCTATTCCACCTTATATGGTTTGTTTATTAAAGTATTATCATCGTGTAATGCTCAATTAGTATTTAGACTTGAGTTTAATAAAGTCATATCGACTTTATGTTAGTCTTTAGTTAGTTTTTGAAGTCTTCTTTAGAATTCACTATTTTAATTTCAGTCTATTTTTACCTTTTGCTATTTTTAGTTCATTGTAAATCTGTGTAAGAAAGCATTTGCTTCTTACTTTATTCATCGAATATATGGATAATCTTTTTTTTCTGTTTTTGTAATATTATTGGTCTACATATAATGCAATATCACTATACATTGTGGTTCCCTTATTTGACTATAAAAGAAGTGAAATAAGGTGGCATGAATAGGGAGGGCAAGTACAAGCTTCCTCACTAGGTACACCAGCTCATGAAGGATGGACGGCGAAGGGCCACATGAGGCCAAGAGGGATGGTACAACCGCTCTTGGGCCTAGTGTGAGGATTGCTTCGGGCACCCTATCATGTCTCTTTATCCAAGCCCCATTATGGTTGAACCCAAATAATGAGTTATATATATTATATGACTAAGATGATTGTGAATATATGTTCTTTAACCTTAGTAGTAATAATTGATCTTATAAATTGTATCTTCAACGATTGTTTAACATGATTGCAGGATCTAAACCAGATCTATCTTGGTTTTACATTCTTTGGGTAAAGTTATATCTCTAACAATATTATGTTCCTTGTTTTTATTGTGCTTGTAATTCTAGGGAAAAATATAGGGTAATCCAAAAAGGGGACATTACAATTGGTATCAAAGCATTAATCCTGCCAATCTACGTGACAAACCTACTTCAACTGACATTGAATTAGGGTTAACTATTTGTTGAACAGGCCAAATAACTAAGAGGGGGGGGTGAATCAGTAATTCCCAAGGGACTTTACAAAACGATTGCTCTATCGGCAAACTATTAATCAACAACAATAACAACTTTTGATCTATCGGTTAAGTTCATAAACCATCCACAGAAAATGTAAACATGAAAACACAGAGAACACCAAGATTTATGTGGAAACCCCAAACTGGGAAAAACCACAGAGAAGCTAATTCTCATGAAATGAAAACTCCTATTAGGGTGACACTGGTTAAGGTGGTTTTTACAAAGGCTCACTATCGGTTGTGCTCACTGCGGGTCAGGCTAACTACCCTTAAATATGAATAGGCTCACTACCGATACAAAGAGGCTCATTGGCAATACAAAGAAGCTCACTGCCAAAGAGTATGAAAAGAGATTAAATCCACCACAGAGATCATTGTCACCAACACTCTGCCACGCACACGAGCAATACACAGTTCTCCTGAAATAGATTCACAATCACTTCCCATACAACGCATAAGACACAAACAACAGAAATCCTTGCTCTTCTTATATTGCTTGATGCCATCAACCATGTCGACCAAAACAATTTGGAATAGGTCGCACCAAGACATTCCCGCAGTGGTAAGGAATGAAATGGGGACCACCTCGACCAATACAACTCGCCTCGCGCATGCCAACATGCAACACCTCCAAAGCCATTGATTCCAACGGACACGATGAACACGTTACGTAATAACAGTTGGGACTGAAACAAGAACACGCTTCAAATAGGATTGACCCCAAACAACTAATCAACCATGTGATGCACACAATGTAGAACCAACACCGAAAAGGATAAGGATAGATATCTGAAGCACATCTTTCGGTGAACACTTTTACCAAGACACGCATACTATCGGTAGAGCTACCGATACCACCAAGACTATCGATACACACCAACCGATACAACCTAAACAAGAAAATGCATCGGGTATGTTGACATCAATGACAACATGAATAGCATTAACTTCGCATTCTAACAATCTCCCCCTTTGTCATTGATGGCAACATTCATCAATAACAAAGCAAACGGTACAAAAATGATATCAGCATCAAGGTTCATTGTTCTTTTCAAATTTTCTCCCCCTTTGACAACAATGACAAAAGGCCAAACTCCCCCTCAGAAACTTACTCTGCTCCCCCTGAGAGGAAGCCGCCAGGCACTGATCTAGTTCTTTTTGAATTTTCTCCCCCTTTGACAACAATGACAAAAGGCCAAACTCCCCCTTAGAAACTTACTCTGCTCCCCCTGAGAGTAAGCCGCCAAGCACTGATCTAGAAAGGAATAATCTTGTAAATCACTAGACCAATGCACACAGCGATGCATTTAGTGAACACTAGGAAGGGGCAAAACGCCCAACGTCCCCCTCAAATACTCAAAAGTATCCTTGCACAAAGGTTTTGTGAATATATCTGCTATCTGCTCCTTTGTGGGCATATATTCATGCTTCACTTCACCATCCAACACCTTCTCTTTAATAAAATGCAGTGTAACACCGGCGCAGGGGTACGTCAGGACGGGGGAACGTCGGGACGAGTTTTGGGTACGGGAAAAAAAAGGGCCTCAATTTTGGTACGGCGGGGGGACGACAACGGGGGAACGGGGGGGAGGGGCCAGGGGTGTTGCATTCTATACATATAGAACTTGAAATGCTAATTATGAAATGATGTTTCAATATAACATACCAAATTGGTTCTTGGAATCTTGAAATACTTGAACATAGCAAAATTGCAACACGAACCAAAACCATTGAACATTCAACATAGTAACATAGATGATAGTAACATACATACTCATAGTAACATAATGATAATCATAAAATTATATTCGTTCTATGATTCTATCAAAGATTCAAAATACATTGTTCAAATATGAAATATCATAAAGATGATCATGATTACAATGAGTAGCATGATATGAATCATGATTGATATCAAAATGAGTACAAAATCATGTCAAAATGTAAGGAAGGGAGGTCTCTAATCATCTTCCAAGCCAAAGTCCTAATCACTAGAACTACTGGACTCCTCATGGTCAAGTTCTGCCAAAGGAACACCAACTAACCCTACATCAGCTTCTGCTGCAATCTCGTCCTCATCAATATGAGATGGATCCTCTGGCTCTACATCCCATGTTGCTGGACTCTCTTTGTACATGCGTGTCTTGCGATCTACAATACGCAAGACACTATGTACAGCAACTAGCTTCTCCGCTCTCTTAGAGGTAAGTTGGTTCCTCTTAACAGAGTGGATGAAGCTATAAGTAGACCAGTTCCTCTTTGCGGCTGAGGAACTAGAAACCTGAGAAGCAAACAAATGGTCCTTGTGAGAAAATCAGAAAAGTAAAACAAAGTTCACTAAAAAATTTAAAATTTAAAAACTTGAATAGGTTCCAAAGATGAGGAACTACCAACCTGAGATAGAAATCGAATGGCCAGTGTGCTAATCTTTGACTCCTGTGATCCATGACATTTCCACCACAAAATTGGATGCTTTTGTGCCATAGTTTTGATGTCCATCTTTGCCAAATCTGTGTAACCTGGAACATAATAAGTTGTAACATAATGTCATAAACATACCCAATAGTAAAACTAATGTTACGAAACTCTAGATAATAAATAACAAATATTCATATTGAATTAACAATTATCTGTAAGAGTGGCAAATTTCGTCCACTCAGAGCGAATCTCGGCAGCAGTATCACCATCATACATCTTACCAATGCACCTAAAGAACCAAACCTTCACCTCATCATCCCGAAGTGGTGTAACTCTACCAGGCCTAGGCATGTACCACTAAGGATTCATTGCATAGGCAGCCATGTGCAAAGGAGTGTTCAGCTTCTCCCATCTGCGGTGAATGATAGGCTGAATGTGCTCATTGTCGAATGCTAAAGTGGGGTCCCTCTCACGCACAGCAGTCCTCATCTGGCCAAGCATGGAATCGATGCACTCATAAACCTCCCCAAGGGTAGGTGCATCCCCATCACCATATCTGATCACCTAGAAAACTTGAGTAATGATGGAGACTATGTATTTTGCATCACTCCAAAACTGATCAATCTTTACTGTCTCCTTCACCCTCTTCCCATGCTCAGATTTGGACTCAACCCACTGATTCCATTCTTGTGTCATAACCATGAGTTGCAATGGCTCTTGCAATTCAACCATTCTCTCCAAGAGAATGTAATATGATGCATATCTGGTCTCAACTAGTTTCAAGAACTCCTTCGTGAAGCTCCTGAATAGTGCATATGAAGTGTGGTGATTGCAGATAAACATCTGCACATCTCTCGCATCATTAACCACTCCTTTAATCCAGTCAATCTTCCCCATGTCCTTGAGTGCATTGTTCATGGCATGCACACAACATGGAGTCCACCCAATATGTCTATAGACTGCCTCAACAAGCCTCCCTGTAGCTTTGCACACATGTTGCATCTGTCACTACTTGGACCACATTTTGTGGCACAACCTCCACAATGGCCTCCCTAAAGACGTGAAACTAAAAAATTAGCATCTTTGTGATGCCCTGAACAATTAACTACCCTCATAAAGTATGGGCCCTCGGAGCATGTGACCAAGATGTTGATGAGTGGACGATGTCTAATGTTCGTCAACCCATCCATAATTATGCTGCAACCCGACTCCATCCAGCATGCCTTCATCTGCTCCATCAAAACCACAATCTTGTTATACTGCCTATCCAAGATAGTGGTCCTCAATTTGTGCTCACCTGGTGCCACAAATGATGGCCCTCCCTCCTTCGCCACCAAAGACATCATCTCCTTATAATAAGGATATCGAGCTACATGCAATGGTATGCAATTGGCAAAGAAGATTGTACCAATGGCATCGCCTATCCGATCGTTCATGTGCACATTAAACAAATCAGCAATGGGATTACTAGAACTTCCTGCCTTGCGTTTCCCCTTGCTGCTCTCCCCTTCTGAACTCTAAATGGATGAAGGTTTGGAAGCTGATTCTGACATAGTCCCTGTTCTCTGATGCAAGATATGCGTAGAAGGTATCTCGCTGCCCCTGTAACTGCTGAATTGCTTGAACCTGTTGCCTAGCAGCCAAAGACTTAGGCACTGGAACTGCACTATCATCAGAAATGCCCCACAAATTGTTTATTTCAATTCTAAATTTGACATTTTTAGCATCTAACGGGAAACTGCATGAACTCACACCATATCCAGTCCAAAAGAGGTGTGAATTAACTTTAGTAATGCTCCCAAACCATTCTGTGCCAATAAAATTACATTTCCATCTTCTCGTGCCACCACTTGTATTCGTTGGGGGTGAAAGTCTTACTGCTAATTGTTTGAGGAGACTTTGGATCATAAGGACCCCTAGCAAATGGTGTCAAAATCTGAGCGGCAATCAATAGAAGGTGTTCTTGGTGCAACATAAGTAGATTGGGCTTCTGGATCAGCCCCATGGTCACTTTCTTCATGCTCAGGCCCATACTCTGATAAACTTGCACCCTCAGAATTCAATTCCATGTCTTCACTAGAAGCCATTTAGACACTGCATTTCAAAAAATGATAAATTTCAGCCTAGTTAGTAATTTTAATTTAAAAAAAATAAAAATAAATTGTTAATTTTTAAATAACTGGTTTGAAGTTTCAGCCTAGTTAAGAAATTGAAATATGTTTCAACTTTAAGCCTAACTTAATAAGTATAACAAAAAATTTAAAATAACATTGTAACAATGCATTGAAACATTTAGATTTTTTTTTAAAAACCAACAATGCATTTAAAGAATCAAACTTCAAACTTCAAACAACAAGTCACAAAAATAAAAATACTCTAACAAGAATAAAGAATGAGAATCTGAAATAATGCATTCAAGTTTTCAACATTTAGTTTTAGAACATTAAAACAAAGAAAACTGTAAAAACCCTACCTTGTGCTTGATGAATCTTGATCTTCTTGCTCCTTTTGCTCCTCTTGATCTTGCAATCACTTGCAAAATCACTCTCCAATCACTCTTTCAACTCTTTTTCCCTCCCTCTCAATTGTTGCAAAAATGAAAAATATGAATGTCAAATCAAAATGAGAATGCCAAATGAAGTATATGGGCCTTATGAAGGCTTAGAGGGCCCTATATGGGACCCACATCATTTTAGGGTTCCGTAGCAACCAATTAGAAAAATAAAATCTATTAAAAAAATTGGACTTCTTAAAGCTCGCGGTCGGTCGTACCTCGTCACGTCTCGGAGTACCCAAGTACCGTCCCGAAGTACCCAAGTACAGTACTAGAGTACTTGAGTATCGGAGTACCCAAGGGGTGCGAGGACAGGTGCGGTCGCAGTACAACGGTGCTTGAGCGGCGGCTCCGGTACGCAGAGCACCCGTCCCGGGGACGTCCTAGTACCGAGTACTCCGAGGTTTTGGGTTGGGTGCGCGTCCCCGAGTTACACTGATAAAATGATATCTGATAGATATATGCTTTGTTCTGCAATGTTGTACTAGGTTCTTAGACATACTTATAGCGGTGGTATTATCACACACAATCGAAATTGGTTCTTACGAAGTAACACCTATATCCTTTAAAGTTTGTTTCATCCAATAATACCTTAGTACAACATGAGGATGTTGCAATATATTCTGATTCAGCAGTTGATAAAGTTACAGAATCATGCTTCTTGCTAGACCAAACAACTAACTAGGAGCCAAGAAAGTAAGCTCCACCACTGGTACTCCTTCGGTTATCCAAACATCCAGCCCAGTCTACATCGGTATAAGTTGTCAGCGTGAAATCTGACCTTTTGGATACCACAAAACAAACTCTTTTGTCCCTTTCAAATATCTGAAAATTCTTTTCACCGCCATAACATGTAATTCTTTCAGTTCTTGCTGAAATTTGGCTGCCAAACATACTACATACATAATATCTGGTCTAGTAGCAGTCAAGTACAACAATCCACCAATCATTGATCTGTACTTACTTGCATCTGCTTTCGGTGACTCATCTTCCTTAGTTAACTTACAGTCGTTAACAATTGGAGTATAGACCGGTTTGGAATTCTCCAACCCAAACTTCTTCAATAATTTAGATACATATGTTATTTATTATGATTATATATAAATAGTGTATATCTAATTTATAAATCAGAATGCTCTAATACGTAAGTATTATGTACAATATATATATATATATATATATATATATATATATATATATATACACTCAATAAAGAGAATAAGATAAGAACTGGAAAATATGCATAAATTGTTAAGTTTTAGGATCAACAAACTACTCTCTTACATTTGCAGTCTGGCTCTGATACCATGTTAAATTTTAGGATAGCTGCAAATGTAATAGCACTATATTTTGTATGTATTTTCCAAATGCAACAATCTCTCTTTCATTTATATTAGGAATGAGGCTAGGAGAGACATGTCCCTTCATGGGACATGTCTATTCATTATTATTTATAAGAAAGGACATGCCTCTTTCTATTAATCATAAGTTAATCAATCTTATAATGTTTCATCAATCAATTATTAATTAAGAATAAT
>MU224884.1:3862014-3887425 GCA_018584345.1 Thuja plicata
TTTACTTGACAAATCCAGAATTGCAATTTAGAGAAACAAACAGCGGATTTGCAAAAACGAGAAGTGTCACTCCCAAAACCAGGAAGTGTCACTTCCAATTCCTGCAAACAAACGGGGCCTAAGAGAAATTCCAGATGCAAACCAATTCTTATCAATAAAATTTTGCATATTGAGTTCTTCTTAGAGATCCAAATGATGAACACAAAAACACTAACATTTGTTCAAAACAATTTAACTTCTTCCTTGAAAAAGACTAATGAACAAATATTACACTCCCAAAAAATACTGAGAGGACAAACTCGTATATCCTTGAAAATCTGAGCCAGTGTGACAGTGAATTCAGAATATGGAGACAACTTTGTGAAAATATCAATAATGCAAGTCATTTGCATTTGAAAACAAAACCTACAGCCTATACCTTCAATCTATGACACAAAAACACACTGTAATATTTACAAGCTTGAGGAAAAAAATTTCATAACCTCTAGAAATGAAAGAAGAAAACAATATAAAGAAGAGGAGGGAAAATCAGATTCATCCAGTAGCTCACATTTGTCATTTCCCAAATCTGATTTTTGCTCTCCTTCCTTGACACCTGAAACATTCTTCTTCTACCTCAAACTGAAAAATCTGATCTGCACACCTGTTTCACTTATTTGGCTTGCAACTGAACAAAATATCTAAATCTCTATTATACTCTTTGCATACTCAACACTCTACACTGTCACTTTCATTTTCAACTGTAAAATATACCATCTTTTTGTTTTATTTCAATTCACCACCTTTGCACTGCATTTTCGTGAATATATTTACAATCTTAATAAAAATGCACTCAAGAATAGTATGCACCTTTACTAAATAATACTAATAGAATCCACCCTTAGAGTTAAAATTTTCACATATGCTTGAAACTGAATTTTCACCCACCTTCTCCCTTTCCAGAAACACTTCATCCCTAGTGAAAAATTCACCTTTGCTATTATACTTTATTTTATGGTTGAAACTTGTCCCCTTTTAACACATTTAATGTTTAGTAAAAAAACTATTGTTCTGCAATTTCCACCCTGCTGGTTAAAATAGCCCTCCACTCAACTATAATTATATCTTTTTACCAATAACCATGCTTTTACCCTTCCTTCCTCACATAACAATTTGGTGAAAACATTTCACCATATTACCCATTATGTTCTGATCTTTTGCTACTCACATGATAAAAAGTTGCGCATTAACTGAATTAATAATTTGTTCATTTGCTCATTGACAATTTTGTGCCTTATGTCCCTTTCTTACACTTCATGTACAAATGAACTCACCTCCCCCCTGTAAAAACAAAATATTTCCTGTAGCCTCTTTTCCCTTATGTGAAAAAATTTCACTTAGACCCTTTTTCTGTAATTTCAACTCATTCATTAAAATGACAACTTTCAAATCCCCTTTTACCAAAATCATTTTGCACACATTCTAAAAATTTTCATGTTTTCTAAGGCTTTACTTCCTTGAAGTATTCTGTGAAAGAATCCACAGCCATGTTGTTGCTTCCACATTTTGCGTATAGAGCATAGAGATATTTGCAACTATAACATTTGAAACAAGACTTTCCACTTTATGCCTTGATGGATGTCCATACCCGCTGTGAATGGACACCATTTTGACAAAACAAATCTTGAAATAGCAGTGCTTACTCATTTATTGCTGCCCACTTTGATTTCATTTTTTGCAATCATGGCAATGCAACCAGAGAGAACGAGGGTAATGGTTGTAGAGTTGATAATATATCTGGAAGCTACATCAGTTTGAAAACTTCTAAAACCACTTCATCAAGCCACTGCCAAATATGCTTTTACGGATTCCCATACTCTGATCCAAAGTTTCTCTATTCGCACAGACAATAGGCATGTTGGAGAAGGTTGTGGAGTCTGGCTTGACACCCACCAGTTATGTTTACTGAAGAATTTCAAGCCTTTTTACCAGACCTTTGAGAGCGGCATCTCTGAAACCAGGCATTTTATAAACAGGTCACACACCTTATTTATGTTATCTCATTTTGCAAACATCTCTCGCAGGGCACACGCAACTTGAATGCTCACATCAATTACATCTTATCTCAGAACTCGTGAATCGCCGATTTGCAGAACTACTCGAAAAATATTGCTCCCAGCTCTACATCACGACACACGTAAGCAAGGTATATACTAGTGAAGGTAGTCGAACTGAGCTCTGTGCCTGCCAATTGCATTTGCTTATAAGTTTCCAAAGCCCTTTTCAAACAAGTCCATAAATCTGCACACATTATGCTCTGACGGGTGTCCCAATCGCGCTCTGTTCCGCTTCCAAAATGGCACAGGGTTGGAGTATGAAAGCGGTGGTTGTTGATTTGTTGTTTGGGGCATCCTTCAAAACAGCCCAGTGTGAGTTTGTGCTTCCACAATTTGCTTTGATGGATGTCGAACGCTGCTCCAAATCTCCCATACACACGCAGGCAAGGAGGATGTGGCAAAGGTTGTGGACCTCAGTTCTTACAACTGTCAACTGCATCTTTTATACACAGTGCATACAAATCCATTTTGTGCATCTCTTGCAAACATTTCTACATGAGAGCACACTTCATTGATGGATTTTGTCAAAACGTTCATCTGCTATGTCGTTGCTCGATTATTAACAAAGATGTTGAAACTAGGAGTGTGACTTTACACCTACAGCTGCATTTGATTGAAAGTTTCTAATGTTGTTTCAACAAAATCATGAATTGCTCTTCTGCGCCCATGGCATCCATTAGGCAGCAAAGCTATGTGATACTCTACACCTACGACAAACATGAGATTGCAATCAAAGCATCCTGTAAAATAGAACACGTGCCCCCTCATTCTGCTTCAATCAGTTCTCGTGGCTGAGCTTCCCATTCCCATCGCAGCACAAGAAATAGGACGCTGGCCTCGATTGTCGAATCACCCTCAGACCCACCAAGGGCACTTGTTGTGAGCTTCGAGCATTTTCAACAAATCTATTTCAAAGATACCCTACAAGCATGGTGTTCCAAGAGATAGCAAATCTTTGAGGCGTTATGTTCGCACAGTTCACATGCCATGTCTCTACATCCACATTCGCATATAAACCCCACCACTGCGTTTACTTGAGAGTCTCTAATCCTTTTCAAACGATCTCCAGATTCACCTAAGGATATCGCCAATTTGTTTTGTGTATACCCTGAGTTCAGTGGAATCATTGCACTCTATGAGATCACATTGCTGGAGCATTCGGTCAAACCATGCTGTACTATGTAACACCATTTTCCCCCTTCTCGCGCACTCACAACCCGAATTAGGGTTTCTGGTTTCTGCACGTGAGGACGCGAAAAGCTTAATAAAGTGTTAAAATTTATCAAGCCCATCCACCACTACCTCGCAACTCATGTTTAGCATATTCTATATTCCCTTGCGGTGAAGCAGGAACAAGGCACATGGCATGTAATAAAATATTACAAAAACTTTGGACTCTTTTATTTGCGAGGAAGCGAGTGGGGGCATATTTGGAAAATGTGTGCCCAAACTTATTTTATATGCAAACATTTAGCCTTGAACCCTCTTTTTTTTAAATGATTTCAAACAAAAAACTAAACTTTCATTTCTCTGTCACCTTGCACATTTAAATCATTTTAAAATGATTTAAATAAAATTTAATTTCAGAGCATGCTTATTTAATTTCAGAGCATGCTTATCTGGCTCTTTGCTTTCTGATGAGTGTCGGGTCCCCGGCTTAAAATTTTCAACTGAAACACAATTTCATCCCAAAATAATCTGATTATAACCCTGAATGCATCTGGACAAAAAAAATGAAGTGGATCTCCACTATCACTATCTTCTGATAATTTCTACAGAATGACCTCAACAATGATAATAGTCTCTGGAACAAGCTCGAAAAACTAACCAAATGAGTTTTGGGAGTGCAAGAAATCTGAAACACATACTAGCCTCTGACATGATATCACAACCACCGAATAGATTCTCATGAAATCTCCAGGATCGTGAGATTTTAATATTCAAAGTAGGCCATTTTATTCTTTTTGTAACCAAGTGTGTCGACACGTGTAAACCCCACCAAGGAAGTCACTTGAAAAAATACCAAACATTACCTTGAGAATCTGTCTCTTGGCATGATGATTCATTCATATACGCTGAGTATGCACACAAAAGGATTTTATCCAATGTTACCCCGGCGCAGCGGTACGGGGGGACGCCGGGACGAGTTTCAGGTACACAAAAAAAAAAGGGCCTCGATTTCGGTACAGCGGCGGGGGGAGGGGCCAGGGGGGGCTACAGAGGGGCTAGGGATGTTTCAATATAATTGTATAAAATACCAAATTTGTTCTTGAAAGACTTGAACATAGCAAAATTTGAAAATTGCAACACGAACCAGAACCATTGAACATTCAACATAGAAACATAGATGATAGTAACATACATACTCATAGTAACATAATGATCATCATAAAATTATATTAGTTCTATGATTCTATCAAAGATTCAAAATTCATTGTTCAAATACGAAATATAATAAAGATGATCATGATTACAATCAACAATGAGTAGCATGATATCAATCATGATTCATATCAAAATGAGTACAACTACAAAATCATGTCAAAATGTAAGGAAGGGAGGCCTCTAATCATCCCCCAAGCCAAAGTCCTCATCACTAGAACTATTGGACTCCATAGGAACCAATGAGAAAAAAAAATGTATTAAAAAACTTTTAAAAAAGTCACTTTTTTGTCTCTGTCGCTGGTCGTACCCCATCAAGTACCGAAGTACCTAAGTACCAAAGTACCCACTGGGTGCAGGTGCGGTACAGCAACGGTATGGCGGTGCTTGGGCAGCGGTGGCGGTACTCCGGTACGCAGAGTACCCATCCTGGGGACGTCCCGGTACCCGGTACTCCGAGGTTTTGGGTTGGGTACGCGTCCCCAGGTTACACTGATTTTATCTGATCAAACTTGGTTATTCTGAAACACTGTGCAAATGCAGATGTAAAAGCTGCATAAATTGCATTTGGATATGCCCTTGTAAAAAGGGCAAATTATGACCTAAGACTACCATTAATCCTAGTAGTACATTTACATATAGGGAGTGCAAAGAATCAACCCACTAGTCATAACAGTCACCTGGTATCAAAATATTAACATGAAAAGTTGGCCACTCAGAGAAATTTGTCACTGTGCAGACTAGGAACTGAATAAATCCCACTTGGATTGGGCTTGGCAAATAGGGCAAATGGACTCATTGGGGCTTTAAAATGCATATAGAGGTTCTCTTTCATGTGTATAATGCAAGGGAAAGACTCTTATTTCATGACAATCAACTGGGAGTGAGACATAGGCCTTCAAAGTAGGTCACTTGGATTAATCTGAAGAAAATGCGAAGCGCAAATATGTGTTATCCCCTTAAAATGGGTACTTCAAAAACTGTTCCAATCTGACTATGGGAGGCTGGAAATGGTCAAACATGTTCAATGATAGGAGGTGAACACATTTCCAAGGCCAATCTACATAAAATTCAATGGGGATCAAACTTATGTGTTCTCAAACTAGGCTTCTTCAAGCAGATTTTAGGGGTGCATATTTTCTATGCCTTTGCAAAATTTTAACATGTACACCTCAAATTCCTTTGAAATTTGAGAGCACCAATAGAGACAAAATTATAAGGATCATTTCAACATTTCCAAATAATATATCTAGAGTAATCAATCTGTTCATATACCTATTCTGAAGTTCATATCAGTGTTGGTGTTCAATCGCATATATCATATTCATATTACCTGCAGGTTATTGGGAGTTCTTATACAGTGATCACTAAGATCAATCTAATTCAAACTGAAGATATATCCGATCCATATTGTTCCCTATTTCCGTCGGGAGGCTCTGTCTATTAGAGTTAAATATCTCTCTATTTATATTTCTCTCTCTTCCGTAGATTTGTTTCTATTCTAATGGTCACTCTTCTTCCATGTTTCCATATTCTCTCTCTGTTCAATATGGAAACTTCCTTTTGTTGCTATTTCTCTCTTCAGAATGTTTCTATTTCTCTCTCTGTTTGTTATAGAAACATTCTCTTGTACACTTGTATATATAGATCATTCTTGATCTTTGCTTAATAACACATTCATTATTTTACCATAATATGGTATCAGAGCTATAGGTTAACTTTTTAAAAAAATTTGTAATCCTCCATTGAGTGGAAATTTTCAAAATAGTTTCTGTTATTTTTCCTGGCTTTTGTGTTCATTAATAATTTTCAAAAAATTAATATAATTTCTTTTTTGAAATTATTCAAGATTGTTAATTTTTTGAAATTTATTTGCTACCCCAGGGAGCTTCCAACAACTCATTTTTTTTCCTACACAGTTTTGGGCCCATTAATGGTCGCTTAGGGTTTCTGCACTTTCGACTAAGGTTTTGACCCTTCAGTTTTAGTCAAAAAATTACTTTTCTTGCAGATTCTTGGTGGGTTTTTCGAACCCTCAACTGGGTCATATTCAAAATTTTCTAAGTGCCTCAATTTTTGCACCTCGATTTTTGTGCTAGCGGATTTCAAATCTGACTTCAAATTCCTTCCGGGTTTTTCGATCTTTCTTCTAGGTCTTCGTTCATTTTTTTGGATCTTCCATCAATCTACCTCAGAATTTGTGTTTTGGATTCATTCACCGCCTTTCAAACTTTTAATGGCGTCTCTCACCAACATTATGTTTGAAGGCAGTCCAAGATTTAACAGCAAGATTTACCACACCCGGAAGCAGGGAGGGTCTCAGCTGGTTTTGATCGATTTTTCACCTCAAAAATCGTGACTGGTTTTGATCAATTATTCACCTCAAAAATTGTCTGCTTTTTTAAATTTTTCACCACAAAAATCGTGACTACTGAGTCTCAGCTCTTCTGTGTGCAACAAAGTTTTTTTACTGCGGTTTTCGCAAGGTTTTCACTTCTCCTGGCGCCTTTTGAGGATTCACTTGCAGACTTTTGTTTTGAAGTTAGATTGACCATTAAGAGAGGGTATTAGAGTTAAATATCTCTCTTTATATTTCTCTCTCTTCCGTAGATTTGTTTCTATTCTAATGGTCACTCTTCTCCCATGTTTCCATATTCTCTCTCTGTTCAATATGGAAACTTCCTTTTATTTCTATTTCTCTCTTCAGAATGTTTCTATTTCTCTCTCTGTTTGTTATAGAAACATTCTCTTTTACACTTGTATATATAGATCATTCTTGATCTCTGTTTAATAACACAATCAATCATTATTTTACCATAATACTGTTATGCTCAGTGAATTCTTGTATTTTGTGTGGTGTATACCTTCTTATTAATTCGGGAGGACAAGTTTATGCAGAGCATTGACGGCATCTGGGTATCAAATTGATGTACGTGATATGCAAACAATTCAATATCTGCTGTGAATATTATGATTGCACATCGTTCCAGTATTAACACATATCAATAGCAGATTGTTCGGCTTCAATAATTAGCGATAATGTTCAGAAGAAATTTTTGATTCATTCCCAACTTCGCACAGGTCAGTATTAGCAATTTAATTATTTGCTTGGCAGCAAATATTTAATAATAGCTATGGGATGATAAAGTGTGGAGCTTTATTATCGTGACATTATAACATAAGGTGGGCATCTGTATAATATTAGCGGCGTGATATATAAAGACTCGGCAACCTATATGGAGAAAGCTATATTAAATTGGTAGTGACACTATAGTAGAATATTTGTGGTGACTATAGTTGGAGGAAATAATTTATTTGTGGGTGTCGATTAATATTTGGGAAGAATTTATTATGAACTGTTGTATCTTAAGTCTGAGTTTGCAGAACATCTGAGAGACAACCTATTTAGTAGCTATAGGAGTCTGTTATCGAGCCATCCATTGTACTCAGATTTGTATATCGATTTGTATTTGCACTTCAGCCGCAATGCAAATGCTGTCATGAGAGGATTTTAAATTCATTTGTAACAGGCTGCACATTATTTGATTTCTGATCTCTGAATTCTTCTTACACATTGTGTTTCAGTTGTGTTTTGTATCCAATCTGCTTTTGGGACATTATAGTACACCACCTCATGGTGGATGGCTGATGGCCTGCCACATGAGGCCAAGGGGGGCAAGGTCTACCCTGCCATTTGGGTTAGATGGAAAGGATGCTCCCGGCATCCTATTGTAGTTTCCCCTCCAAACTCTACAATGGTTTGATTATTGGAATGGATTCAAGGGAGTCTCTGTCATAGGAGGGCGAATAAGGTGGCATGAATAGGGAGGGCAGATACAAGCTTCCTCACTAGGTACACCTCACAAAGGATGGATGGAAAAAGGCCGCATGAGGCCAAGAGGCATGGTATATCCACTCTTATGCCTAGTGTGAGGATCGCTTCAAGCACCCTATCATGTCTCCTTATCCAAGCCCCATTATGGTTGAACCCAAACAATGACTCATATATATTATACGATTAAGATGATTGTGAATATATGTTCTTTTACCCTAGTAGCAGTAATTGATTTTATGAATTGTATCTTCAATAATTGTCTAACATGATTGCAGGATCTTAACCAGGATCTATCTTGCTTTTACATTCTTTGGGTAAAGTTACATCTCTAACTATATTATGTTCCTTACTTTTATTGAGCTTGAGATTCTAGGGCAAAATATAGGGTAATCCCAAAAGGGGACATTACATGTGGACAAAATAAGGTACCATTGAGGATGACCAGTCAATTGACCTTGACGAGATTAATCCAAATTTTGAATGGATTGCAAATGACGATGTGCTTGACAATAATGATTATGCTCTTATTAAGAAGTTCAACTATAGTGATGCAACTGAAATACATAGGAGAGGCTCAACCTAGGAGCTTCATCATCAAGACCTACAACAAAAATTATCGGCTGTCTTGTTCTTTTAAACTTTGTACTTAGTTTATAGGTTGACTTTGTACAAAGCAGATTGTAATAGAAATCTTGAGAACTATTAACATCTAGTTACTATTTATGCACTATGAAATATGCATTATGCAATGCAATGTAATCAACAATAAGAACATAAATAATAGAAATATATATTCCACAACTGATGGGCTAAGCTCCCAATTTTATTTGCTCTCTATCTCTATATATTATTTTAATGTCTTCAATTTTCAAAACAAGTTATTCTTCTTTTTTTCCACATTTTTAATCATTTTAAAAATCCAGTCTTTTCCCCGTTCTTTCTCGTTTAAATCCCAATCTTTTTCTAAAATCTTATACTTTTGGTTTGCCATTTTTTCCCAAAAGATTTTTGCTGATATGGATCATGTGCGTGGTTTCCACCATATTCTGGTATTTTGCAGATTTTCAAGTTGAGATCACCCTTTGAATCTGACAGTTTGCATAGAATGATAGCTAATGTAATTGGGATTCTAGAAAAAGTTGTTTTATTATAGTTTTCCTTTTATTTATTTGTGTGGTTGCACCAGAATTGGTTTGGGTAGTTGTAATTGCAATGTAATATGTATGGGTGTGTAGCTCAGTAGAATTAGGAATATAGAGTGGTTTGTTAGGGATATTAATTCAAACTCCCAACATACCAATCCTAATCTTTACCATTTAACTATACTTCTCTTTTCATCATTTTGTGGTGCTGGCATCTGAATTGGTCTAGGTAGTTGATTATGCAATGTAAAATGTATATGTGTGTGTGTATGTCAAATTGGTTCAGGTACTTGTAAATACTAAATACAGTGTTATGAATATGCAAATGGTTTTGTGCGTGCATAATAATGGAAAGATGATATGCTGCTTATGTGTGAAATTTCGTGCATATTTTTCCATGCAACTATGTTTTGTTCTCATTATTATTTGTATGGGACCTAGCATCATGATGTTCATACAACTGATCGTTTGCTTCCGGATCACCATTGAGAGTTTTCAAAGCCACAGACCTAGCTAACTATACCTTTAGTGGGCATCAATGCAAGTAATAGATTTTTCACTAAGAATTTTATGAACTATAAAGGATGCTCCAAAGGCAAAAGGCAGAGAAACACATACCTTTGTAACTAGTTGTAACCGCATTTCCTGATGAACAGCTAATGCACAGATTGCATCAGTGATCTCTTCATCTAGCCTCACTGCAAATAGTAATATCTAGATTATAAACATGGTGTTCCTATGGAATAAATTCAAGAACACACCATTGACAAATATTAAGCGCCCCCACCCAAAATACCTACATTAAAAGCACCTAATATCAGTACAGTAACTCCATCTATAAAATAATTGAACGATTACTGCAAAGTAAAACATACAATCATCTGTGCACTCAAGCAAACAAAGAATTTTTATATCGGTGTCAGTTGCTTTTATAATCTGCACTCCTTCACCACTGCATATACCTTACAAAGTTAGAAGAAATGAGACATAAAAGAAAGAACTGTTTTCATAAAGAACATGAACTAGACACCGCATTATTCTACTTCAACCAAATAACCAAAAGTATGGACAAAAGAACAAAAATGATTCAAGCAACATAGACAACTGCAGTTAAACATGAGAACACTAGTTATTACCGTTGTGCCAAAACACTTACTGCAGCAACAACATTGATTTGAAGCCCTGTATCGTGATTTTCAAGACAGTGTAGAAGTCTTTCCATCTGAAAGAATGAATGAGAGAGGAGTTTCAAAAAACACACGACTTCAAAAGAGCATATTTTAAAATTTGTCTATGAAAATATTTCTATGAAGAAATAAGGAACAATTAAATAGATGTGCATGCAGCCCAAAACTTGATTTATTTTATAATTATTACATACCAGATGAGGCAACTCCACAACAACTAAATAAAGATGGGGATTTGCATTCATAATTGCTGTTAGAGCTGCACAAGCATTTCTCTGCATTTAAAGCGATGTCAGTAACTAGCTAAATTTGACCCAAGAATGGAATTTCTGCTGTATACAGTGAAAACTTAATCCAACCAGCTATTAAAATAACAAATGCACTTAAGAAATAAACAACAAAATTACCAAGTCTATTCACAAACAGTTTGCATATTAAATTACAATATCTTCCTCACTGCAACATGGGTGTACATACAAAAATGATACAAGCTTTGTTCAATGTATCATCACAAGTATCAGTAAAAATAGCTTTGTTCAAGGTATAATCACAAGTATCAGTAAAAAATGCTTTGTTCAAGGTATCATCACAAGTGTATATGCAGGAGCTTTAAGCTTGGAGGATATTATTTACAGCCAAAATTAGAAACTGGTTCTGGAAAACTAAAATAAATATGAGCTCCTAAGGTACAAGAGAATGAATCATGAACAAACTTTATAGAAACCAGTAATTCATCCACAAATAAGAACATGGTCAAAAACAACATGAATTGATGTCAAGCTTTGTTCAAGTTATCATCACAAATATCAGTAAAAGTAGCTTTGTTAAGGTATCATCACAAGTATCGGTAAAGAACACTTTGTTCAAGGTATTATCACAAGTGTATATGCAGGAGCTTTAAGCTTGGAGGATATTATTTACAGCCAAAATTAGAAACTGGTTCTGGAAAACTAAAATAAATATGAGCTCCTAAGGTACAAGAGAATGAATCGTGAACAAACTTCATAAAAATCAGTAATTCATCCACAAAAAGAACATGGTCAAAAACAAGATGAAGCATTAGACTAATAAAGGATTATAATATGCATCCTGTTTTACCAAGTACACAAGACAGCCTCAATACCCAGCACACAAGACAGCCTCAATACCCAGCCAGAATAGGTCCAGGTCCAGGTCCAGAGTACCTCTTAAGCAAGCCCAGGGCACATCTTCAGTACCTCGGGCACATATAAGACATGATTGAGGGGTACCAAGGGCATGTCCTAGACATACCAACCGCTAAAAAAGCCTTGTTCATGCTGCTAATGCATTTTGGCTAATTGACAGGTTCATGTTCCCCCTCTCTGAATTGGAGTGGACTTGTTTCCAATTCTTTGTTTTTATGTTTCTGCTGCTTGGAGATGGATTGTATGCCTTATTGTAATAGAAAACCTGTGCTCGTGAGACACCCTTAAGGGTATACTTTCATGATCCAACGGTTTTTCCCACTCTACACCTCTGACATCTAAAATCAATCTAATCATATAGAGGCTTGTCCAGATCCAATTTGACACAGATTCTTGCACAGTTGAGTACCCAAAATCTTGTTAAGCTCTGCACTTGTTATGAAAACCGCAATTATTCAGCTTCTTTTTTGAGTGGAGGCCCCTGCCAATGTTGACAGAAAAAAAATGTAACTCAACCTACACACATAACATACTTGGCAGGTCTCTTGTTGGTTTAGAGCAGACAAAAACTTGAATTTTTTAGCAATCAAAACCACTGCCTGGAAGATTCAGTCCTCCTCTTATTTGGTGATAAAGAAAGCCATGCAATAGCCATTTGGCATTATAGAACTTCTCCTACTCCTAACAGCTTCCAGTTCTTTTCCATCCAGATCAGATCATGGCTCTTTATGAGGAAGCATATTTGTTGCTCAATTTCATCCATTAAGAAGAAATTTTAAAAAAGGTTTTCATAAATGGAAAAGATTATATTTTGTCCTATGTGATGAATCAGTCTGTCCTGATTTCAATCAAATAATGTTTTTTACTCTGCATTTGGCTGTGTTGGACTGAGAAGGCTCGGACAATCATACTTCAGCATATGATCTAGATATGCTCAACATGAATCCGCTGATCAACCCTTTCACCTTGAGAGAATTTTCTAACTCACTTGATTTATACAAAGGCTTACTCATGGGTGATTCTACTTTGACCTGAAGGAGGTATTCTTTTTAGGCATTTTGTTCTTTAGAGGAAATTGCCTTTTAAGTCCCATTAGGCATCAACAATGTTAGTTTTCTGAGGTCTGTTTTCTCTTCTAGTCTGTTTTCTCTTCTAATCTATCAGCATTTCTTTGGACAGTCTTCCTCCTGTCATGTATACCTTAGGTGCTCCTCATTGCCATCTTCTTGAAAAGGATGTGCACAATCGTTCTATCAAAGCACATTTGCCATTGGAACATCCAATTCACTTTGATCTCCCTGTTGCTTTCTCTCAATCCCAAGATGAGTTTCTACGTTGAGTACTTTTACAAGTTGCAGCTAGGACTATCTTCAACATCATTGATCTCAAGGTTTGAGGATTCCTCTCGGCCGATTGAGAGTATATTCCCACAAACTTCTAGATGAGATTAACCATTATATTTTATAAAGTGACAGATTGTATAACATATGTTCTCTCTAGAAGGTGGAGACTATGGAGCATTTTATTTTCTAGTGTCCTATCTAAATATAAAATCCATAGGATTTAGCATTTGTTTGTATAGAGATGCTGGTGGCTCTATATCCACTTTCTCTTGCTACCCTAATAAGAGATACTTGACCATTTTTCTTCATGTGCTCACCACTTCCAACCATAGGGACATATATTCCTTCATGGAAACTCAAGAGCTACCAAACTAATAATTGCCATTTTCAGCCTCCAAATGTTAGAAGCATTAAGCACCCTTTGGATACTACTGATTCATGTATAAAAGGTGGCACATCTTTAAGACACTTCTCATCCTTGTTGTCTATTACTACCAGGGTTCCTGACACTTCAACTCTAATTCTATAAATTGTGGTTCTATCTCTTCTCGCCATCAAGGACCTTCTAGCACTGCTCTCTTACTGTGCAAGTCTCAGGAGCAAGCTTGCTTCACTAGTTTCTTCTTTACCACAAGCAACTCTTTTGCCTTCAATGTTAGTTAAAGCTTAAAAGGGAATCAAATGCCTCCTAGGTTTATCCAGTCTAGACACCTTACGCCAAATCCTCCTTCGCAAACATTATCAATTTTTGCATTGTACTCCTACATTGATTGATGATGATAGAATTGGCTCCTCCAATGCATGCCAAACTACAACCACCTAATGAATTTGCGTCTTGTCTTGATTGCTAGCATTGAATTCCATTGTAATGTCCCCTCTCTAGTGTTCACAACACGATAATGTCGGTAGCATATTTCCCTATGGTCCTTTAGGCTAACCAGGGCATAAAAGGGACTTAGAGGCCATTTGGCGCAAGCAATTTTAATTGAAGTTCATTCCGAGGTGATCAGAGGCAGTTTCCGGCACACTTACAGTTATAGTAAGTCATTATGGGCATGTTGGACATCCAGTTGCAATAGCATGTCGATGGTAATTGTTTAATATCGACAAGAAAATTTATTTATCATTGATATAATTTATTGTGCATTAATAAAGTTATTTTATAAAGTTAATTTAATTATTTAACTTTATTAATGCATTGTCTATAGTTTGTAGGAAATATTTAAATTTTGTGGTCCCCTTTATTTTATAACACACTAGAGACATAAAAGGTAAATGGAGAAATATTAAAAGAAAAAGAAATCGCATTAAAATAGGAGCCGCAAGAAAATAGGAGGAAAAAAGCATATCACGAAAAATAGGGAAAGGCAAAAATGTTATGTTATTTATCCCACATTGACAAAGTTAGTGTGAGCACTCTTGTGAGAACAATATAAAAAGGATTGAAGAGTTCTCTTCCAGCATGCTTGGAAATATATGAAATTTATGAAATTGTCTGGAGGATTGTTATTTTTGGGCTTGGAGGATGGAAACTCTCTTCGCTATCATTCTCTTCGCTGTCAAAAGATACAGTCAAGAGGATTTGGTTGAGCTTAAAGGTAAATCTGATTACATTATTGAAGTTGTTCATTTCATCTACAAAGTTAAGACCATTCAAGGTGGTTGCTTGAGCTGCTGAGGGTTGAGTTTGAACTGGTAAGTGTTGCATTTCATCTACTATAAGCTAACCGTACATATTAAGGAGTTATATACAGAGTGTGTTGGCTGTAGCAAGTGTGAAACGAAGTTTTAGGCAGTGAATCAGGTCGGAACAAAATTTGGGACTCCTTTTGTGGTAAGCACTCCTTGTCGTCTATTTTTGAGCAGTAATAAGCATTGTGTATGTAATCTGAACTGAGCTTCATGGAATATACTATATTGGCATTGTAAATCTGAATATTTAAAAAAAATATTAGACTTAGAGTTTGAGTGGGTTGCACATAATATTGTTTACAGTTTAATGGTTGCAAATTAGTGATTACTTTCAGTTATATAAATGCTGCTGTTAGTATTGTTGTTATTGGTGCAGTATATTGGGTGGTTCCAAATATCTATCTTCATTATTGTCAAAACAAATTAAAGGAAAAAAAGACCAGAACAAGGGAAACAATTATAGTGGTGTCAGAGCAGTGTATCCAGCCATCCTGGTGAGTACAATACAGAATGTTTAGACAATGACATGACTGATTGGAGTGTACAATCATTGCCACATCATTATAATACACAGAGAAACGGGGCATTACTGAATACAGGGCAAGAAGAAGTAGAACAGAGAAATCCAGAAGTACACTTAGGCACAGGTGAATAGGTCACAGGCAATATGGGTGAAAGAAGGAATTCAAATGAAGAAAGATTGTTTAACATGCTAGAGGCTTTGCAATTGGGGCAGCGACAAGCAGAACAAAGAATCCAGGAACAGAATCAGCACATGGACCTTATGATGCAAATGATGGCTAGGCAGATGGGTATTGATGTGAATGGCGAGAATAATGGTGATGGAAACAACAGTGGAAATAACGAAGGTAACAATGTCAAGCATAATGCACAGAACGGTGATAATGGAGGATAGGTTGATGATAATTTTGGACATGCAGCTAAACCAGCGAGGACAATTAGTTCAAGGCCACTTACACCTACCTTCCCACCTAGAGCCCCGGTACAACCAGAGAATGCACCACAGATTACGGAGTTACAAGCTCAGTTTCATCAAGATTGGGAGAATGGAGGAGAATAATTTCAGGTAGCCATCTCTTTCACAGAGTACATGGATGTTAGGCTAAAGCATTTGCCTCGCACTGGTAGCAAGACACAACACAGTGATTTGCAAAAGAAGGTGAACAAGCTCACATAACCCTCCTATGATGGATCCAGGAAAACTACAGGCAGAGCTTGGTTGCAGAAAGCGGCCTGATACTAGAGGAGGGAGCCATTAAATATGCTGCATTACATCTAGATGGCTTGGCACACGAGTGGTGGCATCACGACATGGTCACGTTGGGGCAAGATCAGATCACCTCTTATGTTCAGTTTACTGAGAGCTTGATTGAGTGTTTTGATAAAAAGGATCCTTAATTGCACTTCAAGGAGTAAGCTCAGCTTAAGCAGTGGGGTTTAGTCGGTACATTCATATCGGATTTTCAGAGGCTTTTGATTCTGGTTATCGATATTTCATAGAGGAGGTTATTGGTTTTGTTTATGGATGGTTTGGCAGAGCCACTAAAGGGATGGATCAAGGGCCTTAATCCTTCAACATTGCAAAAAGCCTACAAAAAGGCAATGGATATGGAACCTTCGTCATCAAAGGATAAATTTCATACAAAAGGTTTTCGATCAAAGAAGGCGAAAGGTAAAAAACATTTCCAGAAGTATTCTCATCAGCCAAAGAAAGATTCAAACCGTTTGGATAGTGAGCAGTTAAATGATCTTAGGAGCCTTGGGACTTGTTAGTTCCCAAATCAATAGATTGTAAATCCCTAAAAGTATGTCAGGCTTTATGATCAGGTTCTACAAATGACTTGGCCAACGAACGGAATGAATTAAAATGATTGCAATTCCATGCACTTTTGGCTTTGGTAAACCAAGGAGGGTACACTTGTATACTAATTTAAGCAAATTTGATCTCTTGATCTTTCATCCTTCATCTTTCATCTTTCTTGGCATGAATGGTCTCAAAAAAGCAATCTAACTTCTAACCTTACTCCTATCTTCAAGTAATAGAGAAACTGAAATATGTATAAATGAATTTTATATCTTCAAAATTAAAATGATTAGTGCCTTATCCCGGGTCACAAAGTTTGAATGCTTATCTGTTTATTCAATGTATTCAAATCTAACTGCTGAACACTACCCCTGTTTATGCCTTACAAAAACAAACAAGTACAATGCCTACCCCTGTTAATCACTGAATTGTGTTTAATTGATCTTATTCCTCCTAATCACACATCCTTCCAACAGGATTTGTAACTCTTCCTTGAGGAGGCCCACTTGAATAGAAAACACAAAAGCGTTATTACGCAATGACAAATTACCTATATCCTTGATACACTAATTTATATGATGAAGAAGAATCAAATGTAGAAACAAAGCCATTGATATTTTGTATTATATCAATGAATAGTTGAGTACAAATTCTGAACAAAGTATATTTTCCTACTGCCAACCCTCAGAATAAAGCAGTGGTACAAATTGTAACATCCTCTGGTTTTGCAATTGTGCGTTAATAGTTATGGGTAGTGTATGTACTTAATGGTTAGACGGTTAAATTATCAGTTATTATGTTAAGCCAGATGTGAAAAGCCTTGTTACTAAAAGATGAATTGGTTAGTACAAGAATTTCTAGATAGAACTAATAATCAAATTGGGACACTAGATCTAATTATCTCCTCGTATTTTACACTTTGAATTATTGATCTTTAAGTAATTATCGTAGCAAGGAATTAACTACAAATTGTTTTGCAAGTGGATGCAGGATCAACTGGCCGAAAAGGGGAAAAGATATCATCGAGAAAGAGGAAAGAGCATGTTCATAGTAAACGAAGAACGGATGTCATTGACCCTCAAATACTGTGAGTAAGGATCAACCCGGTTAGTCAAAGACCCCAGTTGTCGTTATAGCGTAGAGTTTACGTCTAGAGTTTTTATGTCACTTTTATTACCACATAATCGTGACATTTCTAGTTCCATGCCGATTGGACCATCCTCTTGTTTCAACGCCTTTGGTCTTGGTGTCGCCATACGATGGTTACTAGGTTGTTGTTAACCATCCTAGTTTAGTAACTCTAGTGGAGTCTTTATATTTTTTTTTATTACTCTTAATTTATGTTATTAGCATCCTTAGGTGCGGGGGGTTCTATTTCTTTCATGGGACCCTTTGTATCTTATAACTCTGGGCGGCATTTCTTCTTTCGGGCTTTTCTTTTAATCGTGGAGCGTTTAGTAGAGTGGAAGGGTCTTTTCCGGGAGTGAAGTGTGCAAGGTGGCGGAGTGGGAGCTGAGTCATCCCAGCTCGCGCAGATGTAGTTGGGGAACCGTCGAAGAGTGGGAGGAATAGAATGAAGTGAACCTTTAGTCGTGTAGAGTTTAGTTTTACGGTAGGTGGCGGAAGTGCTGAGCAGACGCGGCTACCACAGCTTGACAGTCTTAGCAATAACAGGAGGTCGTCTCCCTAAACTCTGCGACTTAGTATCCTTTTCTCTGTGTTAGGAGAGTTTATGTTGTCTTTCTTTAATTCTGAACTCTGCGAAAAGTATAGTTCGTTCTCCCTATGTTGGAAATAATTGAATGTCTTTCCTTCTAATTTCCGCATGAATGACTAGTAGAATGAGTACGACTGTAGACTGCCTTTACTGATTCTTTCTCTGTGGAAGTTATTAATGTCTATCTTACTGTTATTGCATTCCATGAAAGTTATTGCTGTCATTCTTTTGAATTTTTAGGAAGGTTGGGTCGGGGGTTCTCCTTTGTGTAGCTGGGGAGGGAAGTTGATACCTCAACACTATGTATTTGCATATAGGCTGTGAACGTATTCTTCTAGCCTTGTCTGTGTTATGGTCATTAGACATACTAACTGTATTTCCAGAATACAGTCCCGACAGTTTCAGCACCTTGACTTGAGAGCTAACTAGAGCTGTGAGGTCCTCATGCTTAGCTAGATGTTTTCCTTATTGCCAACTATAGACAGTTGTCTTAGAACTTGGGCAAGGGACGAAATGAGAAAATTCTAAATATGTAAATTCCGACGAACGAAGTAAACGGATTAGGGTGATGACTAGCTTACATGGTAATCATGTAGGATAAATCCTTGGCCGAGAGGTGCTATCTTGACACTAGTACCAGTCAGATAAGGAATCCGAATACAGACTAGGTCAGAAGTCAACCAAATTAGTAGAAGCTATAGGGTTGGCCGATTGTGTCTGTAGGAACCTTACACCAGTTCTGAGATTTACTATGACCATGCTCTTACTCGCGGAGGGCCGGGCCACTCAGGGAAGTGTGCAGGGTGGGATCAGTTGATCCATGGTTGGGTAGATAAACGCCCTGATGATATCTTTTCCTTTCCTGGATTTTCAGCGTCTTATTTCAGCTTCTTAACCCTGCAATTTACCTCAGCAGCGAGATGTAATGTAATATAATGTATGTATTCCTATGCCTTGATTATTCTTCTTAAATTGTACGCCTTGTTCTTTAATAGAATGGAAATCTGGACTTACTTAAATTCTTAAATGTTGCAAGTTGATGTTTCTGTAAATAGTTTTTCTTGTTGAAGATGAATCTTATTCGATGGTTGTTTACTCGTCGTTGTTATTTTAAAAAAAAAAGTAATGCTGTCTTTTGTACCTAAATTTTAAATTTTCTTTTTCATGTGCTATTTTGTTCTTTGGCTGTTCAATATGGTATCAGAGCTACCAGGTTCAACTCTGGACCTGGGGCAGTTAGCAACCGATAGGAAACTGATAGGAACCCTGTATTATTGACAGGATGGCCATACTCATTCAAACCAAAAGGAAGAGAGTCCAGAACCCACTTCAAATTAAACTGGCTAATGCCTTATACAAAAAATACGATTACTCAAAAGTCGATCCACCTCAAGATTATGAGACCCTGGCAGCCACCCTGGAACGAATTAAACAACAGAGACAGGAATGGACCCCCAAGATTAGAGCAGAGATTAAGGCTATCTTGATAGCAGAACATAAGTGAAAACATTGAAATTATTGTATAGAACATTGTAACTGGGAAACACAATTTTGATGTGATTTATCCTTCGGGAAATTTTGTAGTAGAACGAAATTAATGATGGAAACTTTTTTTTATATATTTATTTGAATAATGTGATGTCTATGCTTCGAGTGATTTTAATATAGTTCATACTTACATGTCAATATTCCATTCTGCATGAATTCTTGGCAGCTCTTAAGATTAATGTAGTCAGGATTCTAAATCAAAACACATTACCTTGTAACAGTTATCACTCTATGGAGAATACCCGAAGTGAGGACGGCCCACCTGGCCCAACTTCCACTGAAAAACTCGATCAAATACTTCTAATGATGCAAGAGAATTAGAGTCGATTAGCTAACTTAGAAGAAAAAATAAGGAACTTGGATGACACCGGAACCAAGGGAGAAACACAGTCTAGGGAGAGGGACAGTCAGAATGAGGAGTCTCAGACCGACCATAGAGAGTCGAGTCATACACCGAACCAGAACCCTGCAAAGGGAATCATATAAGAAGATATGAAGAAGGTTAAACCCCCGCAATATGATGGAACTATACCTGGTGATGTTGCGGAAGCATGGTTGACTGGTATAGAGAAATATTTCAATCTTCGTGAGTACACGGAAACTCAGAAAACTGTTTGGGGTTTGTAACAGTTAACAGGGGAGGCCGCCAACTGGTGGGAGAGCAAGAAGGCAGAACTTAAACTCCAACCTTTCTCAGTCACTTGGATTAGGTTCGTGGAACTCTTCCGTCAAAGATGGTTACCACAGTTATTTTATGAGCAAAAACTATCAGATTTCCAAGACCTCAAGCAGGGTGACCTTTCAGTCCACGAGTATACCGAAAAATTTAATAGGCTATTGAAGTATGTGCCTCAATTACAGTCAGACGCGACCTTCAAATTAAGGAAGTACATAATGGGGTTAAATAACCGGATCGGAGGTCCTGTGGACGTGTTAGCCCCGGTCACTACATCGAAAGTGTATGCCAAAGCAGTCCGACAGGAATTAAAGTTGAAGAAGGATGATTCCATTAGGGATAAGAGCCGGAGCAAAGGGAAGTGGGGGCAGACCAACCATGTATTTAAAAGGAAACCTGACAAGCAAGATTTTACGCCTAAAGATGATAAGAAACATAAGGGCAATCAGAAGGAGTATCACAGGGATCGAAAGGATACAAATTTCTCTAAAAAGGACAACGATACTCATTGGAAAGACCTCAGATAAGAAAGGACCTCCTGGAAGTTGTTTTTCTTGTGGAGGCGAACACTATGCAAATCAGTGCCCCACTAGAGCCCAGGATGGAGCAAATCATAAGAGTACACTTCCTAGCCAACAGAATGCCTTCAAGCAAAGGATCCACGCAGCAGTCGATAACTGATAGGCGGACTTCCAGATTACCCCTATCGAAGTAGCAGGTACACTTTATAATCACCCTGTAACTATTCTCATAGATACTGGAGCTACTGAAAATTTCATTTCACCTAAGGTACTTAGAGAATGTCCCAAAAGAGCAGGATTTATGGCTCAATCTTGGACTGTTGAGTATGCTAACCAGTCTAGGGCTCGGGTAGAGCAATGTCTATTCGAAGTAAGGTTGAACTTCCAACTTTTGCAACAGAGGTAAACCTGTTTGTAGCACCCCTAGGGTCCTATGACATCATTCTAGGTATGCGATGGTTATGGCAGCATAGGGCTAAGGTTGACTGTTTCAACAAGATAGTGGAGTGTTTGGATGACCAAGGCTATACGGTAACTATCCAAGGTCAGAAGAAGGAGGTTCGAACCAGACAATTGACTGCTTCACAACTTAGACGAAGTGAGAAGAAAGGTTGTCAACTCTTCGTAGTCAAGATGGAGGAAGTTGATGAATTTCGAGAAAACAGACACGTAAAGGACATACTCTTGTATAGTGTTAAGGACCACGTTCAATTGGATTTGGAAAAGAGCACTGGACTGAAGGATGAATTCGAAGAAAAACACCCTTATTTATGTGACTTCTGTGATGTTTTTCCAGAGGAACTACCTGGACTACCCCCTAAGAGGGTGTTTGATTTTTCAATTGATCTGGTACCTGGGGCTAAACCCATTTCAAAAATTCCCTACAGGATGACAACAGTGGAACTAATGGAACTTAAGGCCCAGCTCCAAGAATTGCTTGATAAAGGGTTAATTAAACCAAGTGTATCACCATGGGGAGCACCGGTGATCTTTGTCAAGAAAAAAGATGGGACCCTTCGGCTATGCATAGATTATCGTATGTTAAATAAGGTTACAATCCGGAATAAATATCCCTTGCCTCGGATTGATGATCTATTCGACCAGATGCGAGGTGCCTCAATCTTTTCTAAAATTGATTTGAGATCAGGGTATCACCAGTTGAGACTCAAAGAGGAAGACAAGCATAAAACCGCTTTTCGTACTCGATATGGGCATTACGAGTTCACAGTCTTACCCTTCGGTTTAACCAATGCCCCAGCTGCTTTTATGAATCTTATGAACAGTATCTTCCACGATTGTTTGGACAAGTTTGTGTTAGTATTTCTAGATGACATTCTCATTTATTCCAAGAACAAGGAGGAACATCTGGAACACCTCCACCTGGTTTTATAGCGACTCCGGGAACACAAGTTGTATGGAAAACTGTCCAAGTGTGCCTTTTTCCAGAAGGAGGTGCAATACTTGGGACAGTTTATTTCCGAGAAGGGAATAGCGGTGGACCCGACCAAGATAAAAGCAATATCAGAATGGCCAGAACCCAAAAACGTTCAAGAGGTTAGAAGCTTCATGGGATTGGCAGGCTATTACCGGAAATTTGTTTTAAATTTCTCCCATGTCGCCAACCCAATTACCTCACTTCAACGAAAAGGTAAACGGTTCGAATGGACCGAGAAGTGTCAGCAGGCCTTTGAAGCGCTCAAAGAAAAATTAACCACCGCTCCTATCCTAAAAGTGCCGGATCCAGAGGGACACTTTCTAGTCGTCACTGACGCCTCAGGTGAGGGGTTGGGTGGAGTACTTATGCAAGAAGGTAGGGTGATCACCTATGAGTCCAGGAAACTCAAGAACTATGAAGTTAACTACGCCCCGCATGATCTGGAACTGGCAGCAATAATTCATGCGCTGCAGAAGTGGCGACATTATTTACTGGGGAAACCCTTTGAACTCAAGTCCGACCATCAAGGCCTAAAATATATATTCACTCGACCCAACTTAAATGCGCGTCAGAGGAGGTGGATGGAGTTGATTGCAGAATATGAATATGAAATCAACTACATTAAAGGAAAGGAAAATTGGGTAGCGGACGCCTTAAGCCGTAGATGGCACATCTCTGCAATGGCAACCATCCAGAATAACTTTAAACAACAAGTGGTTCAGCGGTCTCTTGAGGATCAATTCTATAAACAAGTTAAGGAAGCCCTATAATGACCCTAAGGATCATAGGTATGATGGATTTAGATTCGAAGCAAATGGTACGCTAAGGTTTGAAGGCCGTATGTATATACCAGATTGTTCCGAGCTGAGAAATTTAATCTGGAGAGAAGTGCATTTCACACCATATTCCGGACACCCCGGAGTTACTAAGCTCGTGGCTAATGTCAGGCCTTTGTACTTTTGGAAGGGTATGAAAAAGGATGCTGCTAAGTTTGTCGCCAGTTGCTTGGAATGCCAAAGAGTGAAGGCAAAACATCAATATCCGGCAGGATTACTTTATCCTCACGCTGTGCCAGAATGGAAATGGCAAGTAATTAGCATGGATTTCATATAAGGTCTACCTATGTCCCGAAGCAAGCACAACACCATTTTGGTGGTGGTGGATAAATTGACAAAGGTGGCTCATTTCATACCTGGGAACTTAACTGATGGGGCTCCAATTATAGCTCGGAAATTTGTCCAAGAAATTTTTAGACTCCACGGTGTACCCGAGAAAATTATATCTAACAGGGATGCCAGAATGACTTCTAGGTTTTGGCAAACACTTTTCACAGCCTTGGGTACTCAGTTAAACATAAGCTCAGCTTACCATCCAGAAACGGATGGGCAAACAGAACGAGTGAACCAGATTTTGGAGGATCTTCTTCGGATGTACTGTATGGATCAGCAGTACAAATGGTAAGATTACTTACCCTTGGTAGAATTTGCCTACAATAACACTTACCACTCATCCATTAAGATGGCTCCATTTGAAGCATTATACGGAAGGAGGTGCAGAACACCTATCAGCTGGGATAAGCTGGAAGATAGGATAGTCCTCGGTCCGGAAATGCTATCAGAGACAGAAAGTCAAGTTAGATTGATTCGACAAAGGTTAGCAGAAGCTAACGATCGGCAGAAGAGCTATGCAGACGCAAAGCGTACTCCCAGACATTTTGAGGTTGGGGAAAAAGTGCTTCTTCGAGTCAAACCTCACAAGAGTGCCATCACCTTTGGCAAGACATCCAAACTGGCCCCCAGATTCGTAGGGCCATTCGAAGTTTTGGAAGTAATCAACCCAGTTGCCTACAGGATAGCTCTACCGCCAGCCCTCTCACTTACGCACAATGTCTTTCATGTATCTTACCTTAAAAAATATATAGTAGATTTTTCTCATATGATAGATTGGAACTCTCTGCAGGTACGAGATCCCGGGGTGGTTATGGTCGAGCCCATCAGGGTGCTCGAGGTACATAAGCTGCGCTTGCAAAACAAAGAGGTCAAGCAGTGTAAGGTCCAGTGGGACCAATACACTGAGGACAATGCTACCTGGGAAGATTATGATGAAATACATCAACAATTTCCATTTTTGTTTAATGCATATAACCAGTTGGTTTAGAGAAAAACAATGTTAATCTATAAATGATGAAATTCTGGATTTATGTACCTATCAATTTTGTTGTGTTGATTTTAATCTTGGATCTAGTATTTTACCATAAACACTACAATCATCAGAGACGATGATTCATAAGGGGATGGGTATGTAACATCCTCTGGTTTTGCAATTGTGCCCTAAATGGTATCTGGTTTTGCAATTGTGCCCTAAATGGTTATGGGTAGTGTATGTACTTAATGGTTAGACGGTTAAATTATCAGTTATTATGTTAAGCCAGATGTGAAAAGCCTTGTTACTAAAAGATGAATTGGTCAGTACAAGAATTTCTAGATAGAACTAATAATCAAATTGGGACACTAGATTTAATTATCTCCTCGTATTTTACACTTTGAATTATTGATCTTTAAGTAATTATCGTAGCAAGGAATTAACTACAGATTGTTTTGCAAGTGGATGCAGGATCAACTGGCCGGAAAGGGGAAAAGATATCATCGAGAAAGAGGAAAGAGCATGTTCATAGTAAACGAAGAACGGATGTCATTGACCCTCAAATACTGTGAGTAAGGATCAACCCGATTAGTCAAAGACCCCAGTTGTCGTTATAGCGTAGAGTTTACGTCTAGAGTTTTTATGTCACTTTTATTACCACATAATCGTGACATTTCTAGTTCCATGCCGATTGGACCATCCTC
>MU224884.1:3887475-3901146 GCA_018584345.1 Thuja plicata
GTTGTCGTTATAGCGTAGAGTTTACGTCTAGAGTTTTTATGTCACTTTTATTACCACATAATCGTGACATTTCTAGTTCCATGCCGATTGGACCATCCTCTTGTTTCAACGCCTTTGGTCTTGGTGTTGCCATACGATGGTTACTAGGTTGTTGTTAACCATCCTAGTTTAGTAACTCTAGTGGAGTCTTTATATTTTTTTTATTACTCTTGAGTTATGTTATTAGCATCCTTAGCTGCGGGGGGTTCTATTTCTTTCATGGGACCCTTTGTATCTTATAACTCTGGGCGGCATTTCTTCTTTCTGGGTTCTCTTTTAATCGTGGAGCGTTTAGTAGAGTGGAAGGGTCTTTTCCGTGAGTGAAGTGTGCAAGGTGGCGGAGTGGAAGCTGCGTCATCCCAGCTCGCGCGGATGTAGTTGGGGAACCGTCGAAGAGTGGGAGGAATAGAATGAAGTGAGCCTTTAGTCGTGTAGAGTTTAGTTTTACGGTAGGTGGCAGAAGTGTTGAGCAGACGCAACTAGCACAGCTTGACAGTCTTAGCAATAACAGGAGGTCGTCTCCCTGAACTCTGCGACTTGGTATCCTTTTCTCTATGTTAGGAGAGTTTATGTTGTCTTTCTTTAATTCTGAACTCTACGAAAAGTATAGTTCGTTCTCCCTATGTTGGAGATAACTGAATGTCTTTCCTTCTGATTTCTGCATGAATGACTAGTAGAATGAGTACGACTGTGGACTGCCTTTACTGATTCTTTCTCTGTGGAAGTTATTAATGTCTATCTTACTGTTATTGCATTCCGCGAAAGTTATTGCTGTCATTCTTTTGAATTTTTAGGAAGGTTGGGTCGAGGGTTCTCCTTTGTGTAGCTGGGAAGGGAAGTTGATACCTCAACACTGTGTATTTGCATATAGGTTGTGAACGTATTCTTCCAGCCTTGTCTGTGTTATGGTCATTAGACTTACTAACTGTATTTCCAGAATACAGTCCCGACAGTTTCAGCACCTTGACTTGAGAGCTAACTAGAGCTGTGAGGTCCTCATGCTTAGCTAGATGTTTTCCTTATTGCCAACTGTAGACAGCTGTCTTAGAATTTGGGCAAGGGACGGAATGAGAAAATTCTAAATATGTAAATTCCGACGAACGAAGTAAACGGATTAGGGTGATGACTAGCTTACATGGTAATCATGTAGGATAAATCCTTGGTCGAGGGGTGCTATCTTGACACTAGTACCGGTCAGATAAGGAATCCGGATACAGACTAGGTCAGGAGTCAACCAAGTTAGCAGAAGCTATAGGGTTGGCCGATTGTGTCTGTAGGAACCTTACACCAGTTCCGAGATTTACTATGACCATGCTCTTACTCGCGGAGGGCCGGGCCACTCAGGGAAGTGTGCAGGGTGGGATCAGTTGATCCATGGTTGGGTGGATAAACACCCTGATGATATCTTTTCCTTTCCTGGATTTTCAGCGTCTTATTTCAGCTTCTTAACCCTGCAATTTACCTCAGCAGCGAGATGTAATGTAATATAATGTATGTATTCCTATGCCTTGATTATTGTTCTTAAATTGTACACCTTGTTCTTTAATAGAATGGAAATCTGGACTTACTTAAATTCTTAAATGTTGCAAGTTGATGTTTCTGTAAATAGTTTTTCTTGTTGAAGATGAATCTTATTCTATGGTTGTTTACTCGTCGTTGTTATTTTAAAAAAAAAGTAATGCTGTCTTTTGTACCTAAATTTTAAATTTTCTTGTTCATGTGCTATTCTGTTCTTTGGCTGTTACACAAATATATTACAATGTATTTCCCCCCAGTTTTACCGGTTTTGATTTCCCCCTTTTATAACATGTAAGGAGTTTTTTTTCAAACCGTTACAAATTTTGGTAAAAACCCTTGTAACGCTTTTGCCATATTAAGTAACTAAAATATTTAATCACTTTACTATCATTCCCCTAACTTCATATTTCATCCCGTAAAAATATTCACACATTGGTAATTATCATCACATAACAAACATTGATTAAGATTACTTCATTAGGTCAAGTGGAATGTTCTTTGTAGAAAATATTCATTCTTGAGTGAAGACATTCACTTATAAAAATCTTTCACGTTGTATCCAAGAATGACTTATTTGGCCTTCTCATCAAATTTTAATGATACCTTCACTTTATTATTTTCGCCAGTTTGCAGTGATAGATTGTGGGCCATTTTTTAGTATAGCGAAATAGCGATAAGCACCTAGCACCATATCGCAATAGTCATTTCCTTCATATCATGGGCCTTATGCGAATTCATTGCGAATTCAAAACATGTAACCATGCACTCATCGCTGAATCGCAAAATGTCCCCTTCAGTCTTTCTTTCATTCCAGTGATTTGGCAGCATGTGTCGCCATTTCGCACATGTCTCACATCCATCATATATCGGGTTTTGCGAAACTGCAACCACTTTTAGCCCTCATCGCTAAATCGCATAACGCTCCTTTACTTCCTTTTCTATTACGGCGATCTGGCAACATGTATCGCTATTTTGCATTTCCTTTGCTCTGGTTGTATTCAATATCTTGCGAAATAGTGATATGAATTACTTTTATCGCTAATTCGCAAAGGGCATCCTTTCAATGACTTTGTGGAATGGCAATATATATATTCCCCTTGTTATTTCACATATCCTTTATTTTAGTAAGAAGTGTGCTCTGCGAGATGGCAATGCCTTTATATTTTCATCGCTATTTCACAAATTCTTGAGTTTAATGAGATGAGTCTTGTGATACTGCGAAATGAGTATAAAGAGTCATGGGTATTTTGTATGAATTTTTTTTAGGATTTCAAGGCTAGAAAACACATCGAATTACAAGCCTGAACATACATGCTAGAAAATACATTGAATATTGTCCATAGGCTTTAAGTATCAATTTTGATTTCTCTCATGGGCAATAGTGGGAGATTATTTGAAAGTCAATGGGAAATTTGTGGATGTCTCAACAGGACCGTTCACACAAGTGTTCAGTCAAAGCGAAAGCAACATAGATTGAGTACTTTTCAGCTGAGGAGTCAGCATCAGAGGATGCAGGACAATAATCTGATTGAGGGCAGCGATGAGGAAAATACAATAGGAGAGGAGTCAGGTGGTGAAAAAACTATTGCATGACTTACTGGTACTGAGCAAGCAATAACATTTAAGGTGAGGATTATGATAGGAGGGCAGCGAGTTGTTACATTGATTGACACAGCGGCTACTCATAATTTTATCTCTGAGAGTTTGGTTAAGAAGAAAGGGCTTCAGACAGAGGGGCATGAGGGCTTCAGAGTCAATGTGGCCAGTGGGCATAAGCTACAGAGCACTCGCATGATTACAGATCTTCACATGCAAATGGGAGATTATCACATCGTAGGTGATTTTTACGTAGTGGATACGGGAGATTATGATGTAATTCTCGGCATGACCTGGATGAAGTCACTAGTTGAGTTCACATTCAATTTGGAGAAAATGGAGATGCGATTTGAACACCAAGGTAGCAAAGTTGTACTCAGAGGCTTATCAGACGATGAACTCAGGGTGGTCTCACTTAGGAGGATGGACAATTTGTTCAAGCACGATGAGGTGGAGTGGGCAGCAGAGTGTCTTATAATGCCCTCAGTTTCAGAGCGACAGATTAAGAGTTATCACCCGGATGTTCAGGAGGTCATATCCAGGCACACTAAGGTGTTTGATAGCATCCCACATGGGGCCCCACCTGAGAGAGGTATTGAGCATGTGATAGAACTGGAGGGAGCAAAACCTGTGATCACCACTCCAAAGAAACATCCAAAGAAATATAAGGATGAGATCGAGCAGGCAATAAAGGAGTTGTTGGAGATGGGTCACATCAGGCCAAGCAAGAGCCCATTTGCATCAATAGTGGTTTTAGTGAAGAAAAAGGATGGGACTATGCAAATTGTATTGTATATAGGACCTTGAATAAAAAGACAATCAAGAACAGGTACCCTATCCCGCAAATAGATGAGCTTCTAGACGAGTTACATGGAGCCTGCTACTCCACTAAGATTTCAAGTCTAGTTATCATCAAATCAAGATGACGACCGGGGATATTGAGAAGACAACATCCAAGTGTCATTATGGCCATTTCAAGTTCTTGGTATTATCATTTGGGCTTACCAATGCCCCTACCATATTTCAGAATTGCATGAACCGGGTATTCAGGAGAAAGTTGAGAAAATTTGTGGTCTTCTTTGATGGCATCTTGACATTCAGCAAGACTTGGGAAGAGCACTTGCAACACTTAGGAGGTTTTGAGTATCTTGGTGAGTGAGTCATTGTTCGCTAAGGAATCAAAGTGTGAATTTGGCATGACAGAGCTTCTATACCTTGGACATATCATCAGTACAGATGGAGTGAGAGTTGACCTAGAGAATATTAGAACCATCATTGAGTGGCCAACTCTGACTAGCCTTTCTCAACTGAAGGGGTTCCTTGGGTTATGTGGCTTCTACAAGAGGTTTGTGAAGGGGTTTTCACAAACCGCTGCTCCTTTGACAAACCTTACAAAGAAAGGGGCCTTTGAGTGGTTAGAGACAACACAGTGTTGTTTTGAGCATTTCAAGCAGGTGATGTCATCTTGCCCAGTGTTAGCTCTCCATGATTTCACCAAACCATTTGAGCTACAGTGTGATGCTTCAAGAGATGGGATTGGTGCAGTACTGATGCAGGAAAAACACCCCATAGCATATGAGAGCATGAAGTTGAGAGGGGTGAAGAGGGGCTATTCTATATAAGATAGGGAGATGTTGGTCATTATGCATGCACCGGCCAGATTTAGGTCTTATTTGGTAGGAGGTAAGTTCGTAATTAAGATTGATCACAACAACATTAAGTACTTTATAAGCCAGTGGGATCTTAATGATAGGCAGCAAAAATGGATTACTAAACTACAGGCCTATGACTTTGACATTCAATATGTCAAAGGAAAGAAGAGTGTGGTGGCAGATGCCCTCTCTCGAGGACCACACGTATGCTCTTTGGTGGAGATATCAGCTGACTGGAAGGACAGATTTCCAGCTGAATATGCTTAAGATTCAAGGGCAGCAGGTTTGATTGAGGGCACAGTTCAGGATGATAGGTATACAGTGATTGGTGACCTTATTTACAGTAAGGAAAGGATTTATTTAGTGCCTTCTCGCTTCAAGGAAGTGATTTTGAGGACGTTCCATGATGCTTCATTAGCTGGTCACCCAGGATTTTTCAAGACATGCGGGCAGATCCAGGAAAGGTTCACATGGAAGGGACTTAAGAATGAAGTCCAGAAGTATGTTAGGGAGTGTTCAATATGCCAGCTTAATAAGAACAAGCATACATTTCCAACTGGTTTACTTCAGCCCTTACCCATTCCAGATCACAAGCGGGAAACAATTACGATGGACTTCATTGCAGGATTGCCCAGGGTACAGGGTAAGGATTACATCTATATGGTGGTTGACAGGTTAACTAAATTTGCACATTTATTTGTCATAGCAGCCACCTACACAGCAGCCCAAGTGGCTGACCTTTTTTTAGAGAAGTGTTCAGATTACATCAATTGCTCAGGAACATCGTGAGTGACAGGGACAACAAGATCCTAAGTTTATTTTGGCAGGTGCTTTTCAGATTCAGTAGTACGGAGCTCACCCCTAGCACTAGCTATCATTCGCCGAACGATGGCCAAACAGAGATAGTGAACAAATGCGTAGAGGGTTATCTGAGGAATTATGTGCCAGGGCAGCAGAAGGCTTGGGTCAGATGGTTACATTTGGGTGAGTATTGCTACAATACCACCTACCACATGGCTATCAAGATGACTCCATTTATGGCATTGTATGGGTATGAAACTGAAACTTCATGGACTTACTCTTTGGAGACAGTAGGGTGCCTAAGGCAAAAGATTTGTTGCAGGAGTCAAGACATCTTAAGAGCACTCAAGGAGAACATCCAGCAAGCACAAAACCAGCAGAAGCTATATGCTAATCAGCACAGGGTTGAGCGCAATTTTGAGATTGGTGATATAGTTTACTTGAGACTCTAGCCTTACAAACAGTCTTCTCTAAAGAAGAGTGGTGCTGAAAAACTTAAGCCACAATTTTATGGACCATTCAGAGTCACTCAGCGCATTGGGGAGGTGGCCTACGAGCTAGAGTTGTCAGGCAACAGCAAGGTGCATAATGTATTCCATGTTTCTAGACTCAAGAAAGCTTTGGACATAATGTAGTACAATCCGCAGAGTTGCCGCCCCTGGATGAGGAGGGGAAATTAATACTGGTTCTTGAGGCAATCATTAATACCAAGGAGAGGACACTTCGAAGAAGAACGATAAAGGAATATCTGGTTAAGTGGAAGAACCTGCCCGCTGAGGATGCTACGTGGGAGAGTGATCAAATATTGTAGCATCCAGAGTTGAAATTGCTTGAGGACAAGCAATTCTAGGAAGGGCAGACTGTAATGTCCCCTTTCTAGTGTTCACAACACAATATTGTCGTCAGCCTATTTCCCTAAGGTCACATAGGCTAACTAGGACATAAAAGGGACTTAGAGGCCATTTGGCCTATACACTTTTGATTGCAATTCATTCTGAGGTGATCTGAGGCAGTTTCAGGCACGCTTACTATTTATAGTAGGTCATTATAGGCATGTTGGAAGTCCAACTGCAATGGCATGTCGATGGTAATAGTTAAATATCGACAAGAAGATTTATTTATCATTGATATGATTTATTGTGCGTTAATAAAGTTAAATTTTTTAACTTTATTAATGCATACTCTATAGTTTGTGGGAAATATTTAAATTGAATGGTCCCCTTTATTTTATAACACATTAGAGATATAAAAGGTAAATGGGGAAATATTAAAAGAAAAAGCAATCGCGGAAAAATAGGCGCCACAGAAAAATAGGAACCGCAAGAAAATAGGAGCCATGAGAAAATGGGAGGAGAAAAGCAAATCCCGAAAAAATAGGGAAAGGCAAAAGTGTTATCTTATTTATCCCACATTGACAAAGTAAGTGTGAGCGCTCTTGTGAGCACAATATAAAAAGGATTGAAGAGTTCTCTTTAAGCATGCTTCCAAATATATAAAATTTATGAAATTGTCTCGAGGTTTGATATCCCTGGGCTTGGAGAATGGAAACCCGCTTCACTATCATTCTCTGCGTTGTTGAAAGATACAATCAGGAGGATTTGGATGAGCTTAAAGGTAAGTCTGATTACATTATTGAAGTTGTTCATTTCATCTACAATGTTTAGACCATTCAAGCTTATTGCTTGAGCTGCTAGAGGTTGAGTTTGAACTGCTAAGTGTTGCATTTCATCTACTATAAGCTGGTCGTACATATTAAGGAGTTATATACAAAGTGTGTTGGTTGTAGCAAGTCTAAAACGAAGTTTTAGGTAGTGTACCAGGTCTGGGACTCCTTTTGTGGTATGCACTCCTTGCCATCGTTTTTTGAGAAGCAATAAGCATTATGTATGTAATCTGAACTGAGCTTCATGGAATATACTATATTGGGATTGTAAATCTGAATATTGAAAATAAATGAGACTTTGAGTGGGTTGCACATATTATTGTTTACAGTTTAATGGTTGCAAATTAGTGATTAGTTTCAATTATATATATGCTTCTATTAGTATTGTTGTTATTGGTTCAGTCTATTGGTTGGTTCCAAATATCTATCTTCATTATTGTCAAAACAAATTAAAGAAAAAAAAAGACCAGAACAAGGGCAACCATTACATCCATCTATTTAGACCACTTGGAGGGGTGCTCCTCTTACAAATCTATATTGGGTGTACTTGTTTCAAGGTTAATATTTTATGTTTACCATTGCTTGTCTATTTCTTTATCTTCTTTTTTAATCTTTTTGATGTTTGGTTCAAGTGTAGGGCCCTTTTTGCCCTGCTGCTACACTAATGTTGTGGTACATTCTTGCATTGGTCTATCTCTTCTTGACATCAACAACCATTTCCCACTTATCTCTTGCAAGAAAGGTTTCAAGGGAAAGTTAACATTATCAATTTTTTCTCTATAACTTATAGTTTTTAGCCTTAAGTGTTAAGGGAGTTTATAAGGGGAATTAACTACCTCCTAATTTTGGTCCAACTTAGCCTCATCAACCTTGGACTCTCAGAATGGGCATTCTTAATTCTTGTATAGCTACTCCTACAATGATTGATGATAATAGTGTTGGCTCCTCCAACACATGTTGGAGTACAGAACCTAAAGATTTTTGCTTCTTGCCTTGGTTGTGAGCATTGGTTTCCATGTATTCAAAACACTTTCAGGGGTGTTCCTTTCATGCATCTACTTGTTTCTAGGGTTACCATCTTATCTCTACTCCTACTTGTCTATTTCTTTATTTTATTTGCTTTTTGATGTTTGTTTTGAGTCTAGGGCCCTTTATGCTCTAGTACTTCACTATTCTAACAATCATACATTCTAGACCTTTTTGACCTTTCTTGGTATTTCATAGACATTAATATATTTCTTTTCTTCTACCATGGTTGCGTTGGAATCATTTTTTTATAGCTCTAATTCTCATCTAGATGAATCATTGCGTCTTGATTTCCAGTTCAATATTGGTTTTATCTCTTGCTTTAAACTCAAACTTTCATCTTTGATCTATCGTTTGTATTTACATTTTGATTTACTACTAATATAACCATAATGATCGTGCTTCATTCAAATTTATATTTCAATGTATGGACAGGAGGATTATTCACTATGTAAGTCACTCCGTAGTTTTCACATTTTGTCTTGTCTTTTAGGGGGTTTCTCCTATGTCTTGACCCTAATGCTCCCTCAGTTGTTCAGTGCAACATCGCTGTGATGTCCCATCTCTGAAATACGATTCAATAATAAATAATAATAATAGAATTAAAAATATGAAAATAATAATTAATTATAATATAATATATTACAAGGAAGAACTAAGAATTAAGCATAGATAACGACTACCACTTTCATTGTATAAACATAGTGTTAGATTTTCTACACTTTACTATCATATAACTCATTACATAATTCTTTGTCATAATTACACTGTTACCATTCACTCTCTTACAAAATATTCTATTACCTTATGACTATTCAATTAGTAAAACGTATTGACTGTAGATTGAGGCATTCATTATGATCACTCAACGAAGTGCCAGTCTGTCCATTAATTATGGCGACGTGGTTGTATATTTTCGTAAGGAACACAAGAAAGAAGTATTAATAAATATAACAAATCGATAGATTAAGAAATGTATGAACAATGATCAACATGGCAGCGATTATAAGAACAATAGCTATTAACATGTTAAAAGGTGAAATATATAGGAGATACATCTCCTCATGAAAGGACATGAGACATGTCTGTTGACAATGTAACTTTTCAATTCAGCATTGATATATAAGAAGGTATTCCACCCCATTCAAGGAGGCACCGAACATGAGAATATGGAACCTACAATTTGGTACTGATAAGGGAATTAGAGATTATAAATATATTTGGTTATCACCATGGGAAATAGAGTGTGTGTGTGTGTGAGTAAATATGTGATGCAAAATTATATATATAAAGTTATGTTATATGTAAAATATATATAAGAGATTGTGATTATATATAACTATGTCAATAATAATAAAATCAGAATATATATATATATATAAGAGATAAACAATCTTATATAGTCTATTAATACATTATATGTTAATAAGGATGAAATTAGAATCAACTATATATAATGTATATATCTATCGTTGAAAGTTCAATACCTGCATTGTAATATATATACTCAATAATAGAGACAAACATATATGTCCATGTTCAGATTTGTTACTATTTAGTACTTGAAGAGGAAAATAGGAAATAAGTATTTAAGGCACATAGCATTAATATATCTATAAGCAAGACGTTCTAGACTTACTGTAAGCATATGGTGCTGGTATGTGCCGAAGCCTGGAAACTCTTGTTAATAATTGATGAATACACTTGAACATACAAGTAAATATTTATAATTATTATTATATATTGAAACCATCTTATCTACTATTTGGCTTAAGAAAGGAAGGCTGTGATGTTTCCAAGGAGGGGCTTGTCTAAATCCAAGCAATGGCTATCTGTACCAAAATAAGGTGGGGGTCAGCGCCCCAATAGTTTGGGCTTGGACCTGTAAACTTTGAGGGAGCCTATTGCAGTTGGTCTCTAGGCACCTTGGATAGCACCTACTCCTTCCGTCTTGAGCTGGAATAGTAAAAAGAGTGGACAAGAGCATTATAGATAACTTAAATCTAATAAGATAAATGATTGATCCTATCAGGGAACATTACGATCCAAACCCAAATTGAGATTTTTAGGATAAATCAATTAAGGTCCCAACAGGGGACATTACAATCGCATTATCCTCTGTCCAACAAGATAAGAAATACTAAACAATCAAATCTATAATAAATTAATCATGTATAGTATTCCATAGCATTTACATTGTGTCCTACATTGTAGGAGGCTACCCTATGTCTTGCCCTTATTGTTTCCTAAGTTATTCGGTGAGGCATTGTATTGCTTCTTCCTCCAACATTAAAATGTGCTAGTTATCACCATGCGATAATATCATCCATGTTTTTCCTATTGCTGTTTGTTTCCTTAATCATCAAACTATTATAATAAATTGAGAATAACTTGGCATTCCTTGAGTAATCAAAGTTCTAGCCATTTTTCTCACCTTGTGTTATGGATTGTCATGCTTAGCTATAAGCTCACAACAAATTACAAGATGATGTTACTAGCTATGCCAATAAATACAAAAGCTACACAACATTAATAATAAATGACTCAATGGAATAAGGATCAATGAAGAACATTAATAAACCACATCGAACAATATGTGTCCCTTCACACTCATTGTCAATACAGTATTGCTAATTTCATACTAAAACAAACTCATATCCCAATATTTTAGCCTAAAACAAAACACACACCATATCCATGATTACAATCACACTATACTTTCTCTTTGTTAGTGTTATAATTTGTCTTTTGTAAGAGAACAGAAAATGGAGCAGTGTTTACAATGTAACTTTTCTTCAAATTACATTGGGAAGCTCCTTGAGAACTAACCAAAGTTAAACTAACCCTGTAGACAAAATATACCAATATACACAATATAAAAGATTCATTAAGGTTTTGCATATAAGAAAATGATTAAGTGTTATGACCCTAACCCTATAGTTTGTATTGGGTTATGAGAGTCATCTTGTTGCTACGTTAACTCTAAAATTAAGTCATATGATCATTATTATATGAATATATGATTAATTAGGACAGCCTAGGTGTTATATTTTGGTAGACACCCTAATTCTGCAGTAAGTCGCTTAATTTGGCTCCAATTGCTCTGAAATTTGGACTATAGACTCTTCAATATGTTTTTAAAAACCCTTCAAAAATCAGAAATAAATCAATAAGGTGTAAGAGATACGCGCCTCCCTAATATATTTGGTAGAAACCCTAATCCCGCAATATATCCCTTAACTCTGATCCAATTTCCTTGAAATTTTTACTATAGATGCCTTAGTATGTTCTTAGAAAACCCTTTAAAAATCAGGAAAAATCTTGTCAAAACCTGAGAAATATATGCCTCACAAAATGACCTCCAAGGTTATAAAATGTCTTGCCTTCATAGTGCCAAGATCATGCTTTAATACCACTTGCAATGAAATAACTTCTTTGTTACCTATTTGCTTCGGACTCAGGTTCAAATGTTCAATTTGCAGGATCGGTCAAAAAAAATTATGGGTTGGGTTTCTTTTGAGTTTTGGTTGATGCACATTGCAAAAACATATAAAAATCAGAAATATATACATATTTGCAGCAGTAATTAAGTTCAAAATACACCACCCTATTAATAGTCATTTAACATAGCAAAATACAACACCATATTAATAGTCAAATATTAGTCAATCTCAAATGACTTGATATATATTAAAGTTAAAAATTATGTCAGTGTCAACAATCAGCCATCATTGATCGAACATCATATGCGTCATCAAAAATATCATCATCATCCATATTAGATGATCTATGTTGAGAACCACAAATAGTGCCACCGTCACTGGCACTGGCACCACCACTAACACAAGCATTGGCACTAAAACTCTCAAGCTCACAAGGTGGCATATAGTCACAATCAACATCAAGTGCGGCAAAGTGAGCAGTGGAAGCATCCAAGTCAATACACTTTGGCTTGATATCCCACTTCTTTGACTCCCCTTCTTTGTAGCCAATTTGTTTGTGTAAGGAGCTGCAAGTTTGGATGTTATGTATGTCACATTTTAGGATTGGATAAATGGCACTCTTTGGAGTAAAAGGAAAGAAAAAAAATTCAAAATTTGAAAATTCACCTACTGGGCACATGAGGGGGTGAAATTCTTCCTCGATTTTGCAAAAATATCAATCAATTTCAGTCAAAGGGGAGCCAATTCAAATTGATTTATTCAAGGAGTCTTTTCATTTAAATAATTAGCATCAATTTCAAATAAGGAAAATAACAATTTTTTTTATGATGTTGATTATTATTGGTTGCAAATCAATTTGAAGATAAGAGCTAAAATTTCCATTTGCATTACCCAATTAAACTTTGTTATTGGAAATTAAAATAGCAAGTTTCTGATGATTTTCTAAGTCTTACTAACTTGATATGTTGAAATTATCATTTAAAATTTCACAATTATTTACAAGTGGTGGTCTGCCTTGCAGGTTAAGGAATGATGAGGTGGCTGCCATATCTTCAACCGATAAGAATGTGCCAAGTGTCCTAATGGAAGAATTTCATCATATTATGTCTAGACTCATTGAATCAGCCAAGAGAGAAAATAGATAAAGAAAAGAATATTCTTAGAGATGACTGGGTGTAAATACAAGTGGCCTCATCTTATTGGTTCATTAAATGGTGGCTTTGTCTACAAGTTTCTTCTTCTACAAGCTTCTACCTAACCTCTCCTCTCATTGGCCCACAAAACATTATAATTATTTTACTGGCCCATTTGTTGGTGCATCTTATCAAGTGGTTATGTCTAATCTATTTTCTCACTGGCCCTTGGAAAATAATGTAATTTTTCTATTGGCCCATGTGGTGGTGCCTAATTGTAATTGGGTGGGCATTTAATATTTGTAGCTATGGTTATGGAAACCCTAATTAGGACATGTGGTTTAATCTTGGCTCTTGATTTCAAATCAATCTTGGTCATTCATTGTAATCGATCCCTCTATATAAAGGCTTGCTCACATCATTTGTAGGAGAGTTATGTTGGAGAATTGTTGCCAAAGTGCTACCAAAATTGTTATTTATTCATTGATGGTCTTCATGGTGGATATATATGATCATTTTGGAGTATTGCATGGTTCTTTGCATCTCTCACATAGATTAGGATTTCATTTCATGTTAATAGAAGTAGCTTAGTTGGATGAATGAAATTATGGATGTTTACTTGTTTGACTCAAACAAAACTAGGCAACTAGCCTCTTGCTGACGGTAAGAGTGTCTTGTGTGGTAAGCTAGTGATTGCTCTTAACTTCAATTGATATTCAATCTTTAGTTTGCATCCATTGATGGGATTGAAGAGGAGATATTGATATGAAAATCATTTGAGTATACCTTAGAAGCTTGCA
>MU224884.1:3913693-3941993 GCA_018584345.1 Thuja plicata
TATGAGTTCGTTCCAATATATATTTATCAGAGAAATATATATATTAATAATTATTATTAATATTATATATATACATATATATATAATATATGCATAGTTAAACACGAACGAACAATATGTTAACACTAATCATTGGGAATTGGCAACCTCCTAGTAGGGAATGTTACAGAGTCTAGGTAAATTGCCATTTCCAAGCATTATCCAAAACCTACTTGGGAATTTTAGGGTAAATCAAGTAAAGTCCATGTTGGGGACATTACATAATGTTATAATTAAGTTACGATCCAGACTACCTTTCCTTGCTGCATCAATAGGACTGAGTCCAGGGTAACAGACTACGATAGCAAAAATCCTTTGGGAACACAACTCGGTCTATATCCCTAAGATTTGTTGCTAGCAAGACATTACAACACTTATACCTTGCCTCCTTTCCTAGTGGTGTGTTGTCCCGAGCTGGCAAGGGATTAAAGTTACTAACTGTGTAAAGTCTAAAGCATTGAGCAAAAGTAGAGGTGCTAGGGTGGTAGCACTTAAACAAGTTCTAATAGTTGGTGATGGGTGGGATGTAAGATTGAATGGTGAAGATCCTTGGTTTGGAATGTTGAGTGTAGTCGAAAGTTGGAGCCTATCTCAAATGCCTTAACATCTTCAAGGCATGTGGTTCTTTGGATGTGATTTATTGGATGATGTCCTCATGCATTATGTTTTAGTGTTGTTGTCTTTTGGCATCCCTCTATAGGATGGTCTTTTAGCCTCTACATTGTTTTGTTTAGTTGGCTATTTATATGTTTATTGTATGAATCTTTAAGTATTCCACAAGCAAGGGGCCTATAGAGAGCCCCCTCTAATATTGTCTTTAAAAATGTAAATCATTAACTAGATTGATTTTTAATGAAAGGAAAGGTAACACATTAGTACATACACTACTAGCTTGCAAGAGTTATTTATCGTAAGAAATTCACCCTCAATCAAATTTAAAAATGTTTCTCAAACTCCTTCAAAAGTGCCTTTCTTAGGCCTTCAAATGCATCCCCTCCATCATACCCAAAACCCCCTTTGCAAATCTCTAGCTTCAACAAATAGGTCTTTTAGTAGCATACATCATCATGCACAACAATAATAACATACATTCGTCAAAAAATGTAAAAGGAAATTATAGAAGATTTGTTCTTTTTAGTCTAAGTTATACCTAATCAAGATTTATTTCCTTTAAGATAAGCTATTTCTATCAAAAAAGTGTTCTCTTTAGGATAAGTTATTCCTATTTGGGCATCGTGTCATCATATGAAAAAAAAAAATCATGCCTATTGTGAGTTATTGAAATGTTAATTTTGATTGAGTTTTCATTTGCCATCGTATAGAGAAATATATGTTTGTCTGATAAAAATATGAATGCTTTAATTAACTAGCAAGAATTTTACAAAAATAAAACTAAATCTTAATTCTTCGTAAAGAAAAATTTAAAAAAAATCTTTAGTACAATGAATGTAATCATAAAATTTGTTTAAATTAGTATATCCTCCTTTTACCTAGTTTTTAGCCATATGTCCAAATTCCACAAGCATATAATTCTGTTTTGTTTTACTTTAAAAATGCACTTTATACACCATTGGGGTTTCATCATCCATTCATTTTAGGTCTAACATATTTCCTGTAAGCTGTAATATAAACAACCTAATAACACAATAATACATGCATCCTATCAAACTACAAACCCGCGTTTGCAAATTCAGCATCAAAGATTGAAAAAATGGATTGCATATTTACCTGGACATCGATTGACACTGCATTTTCCAGTAGCATCGATAACTGAGTTACCTATGTACCCACAAGAAGAATATCAGTTTCCACATTGAAAGTGCATAAGAAACTAATTGAAAGAAAAAATATCAGCATCCACATGTAAGACAATGAAGAAAAAACAAGAGCCTCTAACAAAAAATGTATGTGACCTTCATCCACAAGAGCATAACATCAGAGAAGTCCCACTTTACTTTCAAAAGGTTTCAGGAACTATCTGTATCTATTTGTTAAACGCGTACAGATTGTCCACAACTGTTTGTGGACTTATTCAAGCCCCCAATCTATCCCTCTTCACGCCACTTTGGCCATCACATCTCCACATATGCAATTTCAGCATTCTTACCTTCTCTCTGGTCATGGACTATTTCTCTCCTTGCAATGGCTTCCTCAACTTGCCTACAATTTTATGAAGAGTTTGATGAATCTTTCTCCCTGTACTTATTATCTCACTGCTCTTTCTTTTCCCTTGCATCCCTGGCTCGGTTTAGGATTATAGAGCAAATCTATGGGCCCAGAACTCTATGGACAAATCCTTAAAAATATATAGCATTCTTAATGTCAAATCATACCCTTTCAATAGATTTGGTTTTATTTAAGTCCAGCTTCTAGATATCACATTAATGAATTTAAAATTCATGTAACGGAAGCCTTTCATCCTTTCCACTCCATGGAGCAATGGAGTCATAGCTTCCATGTTTATTACTGAATTAATCTCAAGTGCAATTAGAATAAACCTTTCTTACATTGACTTGAACTCAGTTGTAGTTAGGTAAGATGATTTAGGCTAGATACATTAGGAATAAGGTGTCTCAACCTTTGATAATTGCTAGCATGATTATTTATTAACCATTTATTTGCCTACGAGTTGTCATCCTACATGTGAGGTGGCAAGGATGACATATATCCTAAAACTATGTTTCAGTTAATTGACGTTATTACTCTTTGTTAGTTGTCAATTAACTGTGACAGGATGTAAGATTAGAGTAAGGATCAATTTGAGAAATTTAAATTGTAAGTGGAGTTGTGCATGTAGACGCTCTGCATGCAAAGTACAGTTTACATGTATGCATGTGGCTTGCATGTACAATTTCTATGTGTAGTTATTAAGGAAGGCTTTTGCATATTGATCTACAGTCTTGCATGCATGTAGCAAAGCAGATATTGCCATGTGGCCTTTTAGGTATACCATTTTGGAATCAGCTAATTATGCAATGTGAACTCCTATATAATACAGGTGTTTGGTTAGAAGTGTTGAGAAGAGTTTAATGCAAGGTTATGCTATCAGTTTTCCCCCAGAGAAGCAAGATGTAAATCTCCATGTTAAGGCTTTGAGCTTGCAAGTGTATAGTAACATGTAGTAATATGGCTGTAGTCGCAGACTAATACAGCATTTTGATGCTTTGGAGTGTGGTGTTTTTCCCCGAAAGGGTTTTCTACACATATATTAGTGTCTTCCTTCTCATGTCTATCTTTCTTCTATTATTTTTCTTACATGTTCTTAGAGTGTTAATTTACTGATTTACATATCGTTATGCTACCGAAATTTACTTAGGTTTGTAAGCTACATTATCTTTCCTATAAGGGTTAAAGTGATGGGAAATCAACTATGTCTATTTCCACCTTAAGGGATCGTAGTATGTGATTGTATCAAATTGTTGAATATCTGATTAAGAAAACATAGGCTACCAAAAGGTGCATTCTGGGTTTAATTTCCCTTATAGGATAGTGATTCAATGATATTTGGACACCATTCTTCAACCATGGCAGTTCTATGACAGCCCAATCATTTTTATTCTCCTCAGTGCATATTGATTAAATACACTTGCTATGTTTATATTTCACTAATGTTTTACTTAGAGTAGCATTAACACAAATCTAGAACTTAGTGGTCTCTGAATTCCCACTTCAACAGGGAGACAATTTGGCTATCATTGCACAGCCTTGGACGTTAATACATGCACTCTTCGGCATTCGGCACACAAAAAAGTTGAAAGTCATAATTATGTCATCGACTTAATAAATTTTAGTCTAATATGATTTAACTCGTGTTTGTAGGAGGTTATTGCAATTGTCTATATCTACATAGGTACCAATATTGAGCAAGTTATCCAAGCTACATCTAAAATGCATCACACAACTATCACTTTACATGTTGTGAACTCTATATTCTGCTTAAAAAGAAACTTAGGTTATGCATTATTAGAATAGTCAAGAAGGATCAACCATCCACATAATGGCTTGCCCAATATCAAAGCATCAAAGCCAAGCCTACTCAATTCTAGATTGGAGGCTACAATCCAAAAATTAAATAAATGCAATAGAAATCAAGGTGCATACCTTGTGGCAAAACCAACCAACAGTTAGGCGATCCCTCCCCATACATGAATAATGTCTATGCATGAAGTAACAAACTTTACCATTGTCTCTCCAATTGCACTAAAGAAAATCCTTGAATTGTGTACTAATTTAGGTCCTAACATATTTACTTTTTAAGTTTTTTCCGTGTATTTTTTTCTTATCCAATGTTGACAAATCTAACCAATAAATGTCTTGTGCAAATAAAAACTACACAGTGAATTGCTTCAACTCTCCTTCAAACAACCATGCACCATTCGCCAAACCACAATCAAACCTAGCAGCTTGCTTTTAACCCCAAGCACTTCAAAATGTGGAGTTCCCCAACTGCAACACACAATTACACCAAGAATTGTTCAATCTCTCCTTCAAATACCCACACACCATGTATCATACCACAAGCACACCCAAGATTTCACTTTCAACTCCTTGTATGTACAGTTCCTCAATCTTCAATCCATAACCTCTTACTGTTTCATTTTCACAATTTTATCACATATAAGCAAAATTAGCTGTTGGGTGCTTTTTTGTTTACAGAAATGTTTTAAAAATTAAATTAAATTTTAACATTAGGAATTTAGGTGAAAAAAACAAAGATATACTCATTTAGGCAAATTGTTCAGTAAAAACGACGAGCTTTTAGCGAGTTTCTGGCGAGATTTTCAAACAAATCATCTGCAGGTTTTTAGGCAAGTAACTCTCTATGGCTATTGACTCACAAGTTTTCAACTATGCTAACTTACCACAAACCCAATGATGTAATGGAATTATTTTATTAGATTTACATCTGTTTCTAAGATGGTACATTTTGCACCATCTAATATACATGAAAATGCATCACACATTGCAAGAATATTCTTCAATAATGATTTGATTGAATGAAATGATTATCTTGATCATGGCTGATGAGGCATAATCTTCTTGGCCCCCTTTTTGGCAAAATGTATAGAAGACATTGAAATTCTAATTTTAATATAACTATATAGTAATATGCATCATTAACAAACTGATGGACATACCAAAATAATCAATTGGACCATAGTTTGCAGACTTAACTTGGAAAGTACTTGGCAAACCCAAAACTTTTAAACCAGCAACTTAAATACCAAAATTTCTTGAAAAACACATTTGTTGCAAAATTCAACTACAAAATGTATCAAACAAGTCTAGAGACCATGACGAAGTGTTTTCTATTAAATTTGATTCTTGAATACACATGTATTGCAAAATCGCATCATAATGCGAAGTCGGATAGTGGATACAATAGCTAGCTACTAACCAATATTTATTATGAATTGATGATGATTGTCTTTGAAAATCATCATAAATTTCATATCTAGGCAAACAAAAAATTACAAGTTTTTACATTTTCCTCTTCAACAACCTAGTGAAAAATTGGGGGGAAGAGGATATGGTCCTTGCACTCAAATGTGGCGCAATGCTTGCCTTGAAGATTGTGCCTATAGCTCCAACCTGCTGCTAGGTGGCAATGACTCCACCATATCAATGTCACCCAATCCAATTTCCCCTGCTTAAGTTTCAGCCACATCCCCATAGCTTGCCTCTAAAAATCAGCAATCTCATCCTCTATAAACAAGGAGGGCTCATCATCCTACACAATTCAGTCCTTGTAGGGATCAATCCCATCTAAATCAATAAGCTCTTCGGGTTGGTCATCTAACTTTCTTGTGTAAACCAGAAGTTTGTATTGCACAAAAAAAAGATCATTCAGGCATTGTTGAGTCAATTTATTACACTTCTTCATGAGAATGGCATCAAACAAACTCGAGTTATGCTCACAGCTAGAAGCACACAAGGTTGAGATCAAACTAGAAAGGCTAGCCTTAGCAGATTTGGGGTATTTCCAACCCAATCTTCCCACCAAGAACCTGCAAATAAGATATTCAAGATTTTGCAAATTACTAATATTCTATTAATAATTGTAATTTATAACTTGTAGGATATACAACTTCATTTTTTCTTACTCGGTGTTTGGGTGGTTCTTCCTTGCATAGCTAATTGTGAAGAAAACAGCCTCCCACTGATTGCCTTATAATTCTGCCACTCATAAATTATGAGGCCTCTCACCTCAGCCTTTGGTGCCATCCTCTCAATACATGTGGATAGCCCCTCAATAACCTCCCTCTTAGAATCTGTAAATCTATCAGAGAGGAAAAACTTGGGGTTGAGATAGTATCCCATTACATGAATGGGTTGGAGTTGATTGATTCACCCCCAAACTATGATCTCCCAAATACAAGCGAATCTCTTTGCATCCTCTCTGTAATAGTTTTGGATGGACTCTTTGGCCCTATCCATGGCCTCATTAATATATCCCATTGCATTTTTCTCCCCATCCATCAAGTGCAAAAGCCTCACCGATGGCTCCATTATCTACTAAGTACAAAGTAGAAGCAATTTAAGTTTTAACAAAAAATAATAACTTTCAAGGTAAAAAATAAAGGATTCAATTTAAAAATTAAATGTGATTTGAAGTAACCTTGACAATCTCTATAACTCTAGTCATAAGAAACATCATTAAAAACTATTTTTGTGATATTTTCTCCATCAAACTTCTTTGAATAAGTTGACTCTACCATGCTTGACTAACAAACATCTTCAAGGGAGTCAATAAAACAGAAATACTTTGCAACGTTAGAAAATTAGTTGCAAGCCTTGTTGAACCCAATTGCACAAGCTCTTTCCACTTGGTCTGGTCTCTAATCAAGTGAAGAACCCATGGCTGATTATGAATATATTTTGTTATAGCTTTTGCTTCTACAATTAGTCTCACCTAATCAATTTTCCACATGTCCTCCAAAAGAAGGTCAAGGCAATGAGTAGCACAAGAGCTCAAAAAAAGTGTTTGATGCCTCTTGTAAAGCAATCTTCCAACTACCACATATGTCCCTAAATTGTCAATAACAAATTGGACAACATTTTTTGTGCCCACCTCTAAAACAAACCACAACATCAAGCTCAAAATTTCTCCATTTGTAGTGCCGTGTCATCTTCATGAATGGCAGAGATTGAAGATGTGGAACGATTTGTTCCGTAGGAAGTCGTGGGGATATGAGAGAGGAGAACGGTTTTAATTTTCATTTGCACGGGATTTCCTTCATCCAAGAGCTTGGTAGGAAAGCTGGAAGTATTCTTCCGTGGAGATTGTAGACTGGGCTTGGTTAGGGGTGCCGTAGTGAGAATTTCTCTGTCAGTGTGGGCAGCTTGTTGTTAAGCTTTTATACAGCTGGTTCCTCCTTCAACAATCACAGCATCTACAGGTACGTGTAGCACCTTCCACCACCTCATTTATTAAGAATTCTGAACCTTTCTAACACTTTTTCGAATGCAAAGAAGTATGTAGTTGAAAACTGGTCTTTATTAAGAAATTGTGTTGTTCTTCTGTACGTCATTTAACTGCAAGCTTGAAACATAAAGATTTAAGGAAAGTTTTCTAGTAGTTGTAAGCAAACATTTTCCCTATTTGCTAAACCTCATGAAGAAAGATTACTCATATTTTCCTCGGTATTGGAGCTTCCCACTTCATGCTGAAATGTTAACCTTTAGCTCTGCATGTTTTTAAAAAAAAGTGATAGTTGTTGTGGAAGTAAAACTTGGGTGCTGGAAATAACACAGTTCACGATAAGAGTTAACTCTTCTTATTTTAATACTTTTACTAGCTAGAGCTATTACAGCAGGGAGCTGCAAAACTACCCCTGTTATTTGAAGACCGTACCTGTCATAAAAGCTGTACGCTGTCCTTTTAACAGCAAGATTTATGTTGGCACCTTGGCTAAACTCCTGCAACCTAGATGAACATTCAGACTTCATTGCTGTAAATGCTATGGCTGCTTTTTCGATCAGCTTATCTGAGTTTTCAAAGTACTTCAGGTGGAACTGATTGTATATTATTAGCATAGCATAATAAACTTCAACTGCTTAAGTGAACCTATAGGCTCAGGTTGTTAATCATTATAATGGAGTCTTAACTGTAAGTTTACTAAGAATCCTCAGTTGATAGTCCCATTTTAGAGTTGTGCTGTAGTTTTTAATCTTCTGATTTTAAAATTTCCATGACTCTGCGAGAACAGACAAAACATCAACTATACCAATAGCTCCAGCACATGTACTCCATTGGGTTCAGATGAGGAACACAAGAGAGTACATGGGCTTGAGAAAGTACCAAGTACACTACATGCTGGAGGGTTTACATGTCTGCAAATGGGTTAATTAATAACCTCACTAATTAAGGAACCAAGATAGACAGTCAAATGTTCATATGTCAGACGACTGTGTTGAAACATATAGAGAACAAGGAAGAGAAACTTTCCATTGAACTTACCATTAGTCTTTTGTGACTTTAAAGGTGCAAGTCGGATAGGGTGAGAAGTTGGCGACCTAATGTAATGTTTTGTGAACCTTTGGCCAAGGTACACTAACCCTATGTTGGTGCTAGTCAGTTCTAAGATTCTAGATACAGTCTTAGTCAGGAGTCACACTAAGATGGCAGTAGCTGTAGGGTGTGACCGACTATGACTGTAGGGTCTTGCACCAGTTCCCACATGACTTGGCATAACCATGTTCCATTCCCTTGCGGAGGGCCGGGCCCACTTCGGTAAGAAGTGAGCAAGGGGGATTGGTAACAATCTATGGTTGGGTGGATAAACGCCCCGATATCTTTTCCCCCTATTATACAGAAAAAGATTTAAGATGAACAGATGGTTTTCAGTTGCTAAATGAAAAAGTAAGAATCTTTCTATCTCTGTACTTTGTATTCGATGTAATAATGAAATGCATATTTATTTCCTTCTTGAAATTATCTTCCAATTAATGCAGCATAGTTTTTGTTTGAAAAATTATATATATATATTAGAATGTTAGTGAAAAAATTTATTTTCCATGTTAGTTTAATTTCATATTTTCCATTAGTTAAAAAAAACTAGCAGTTTACTTGTTATAGTTTAATGCTTGTTACAAAAATTGTCAGGCCCAACTAAAAACAATATTAAATTTATTTGCTTTGCTTTGCCTTTTAGCCTACAGGAAATGGAAATAGGTTACAGATCTTCGACACTATTTCCAAAACGGGGGCATGACATATATTTAAATTCCTTAGAACACACATTTTGTGCAGCAGTTGCAAAAGATTAATAAGCATAGCCATTATTATGGCATGCAAGCAAACATGGAAATAAATGTCTGCACATAACTATAGACAATATGTGTTTTCCATGCTGCATCAGGAATTCAAAATGTGTATTTGGGAATTTTTGAAATACAGGTATTGGAAGTTGAGAAGGATATGTCAGGAAACAACCCAACTTTAGAATAGACACTATAAGTGAATTAACATAAAAAAATATCAAAAAAGGTATACGAATTTTAGAACTCCAACAATCAATATCATCAGCTTCCAGATATTACTGAAAACTTCCAAAAAATATTCAGGAATATGAAATCAAATGATAATTTTTTCTAGCAAACTTCTATATTTGAGCCATGCACTCAAAAAAAAAAAATCAATCTCCTGGAAATATTTTCGTAGTTGAAGCTTTGTGATTTCCACAAGTAAACGTATTGAGATATATATCACAAGTCAACCATTTCTTACAACATTTCAGGTCTAACTTCCAGAATCCTCTTCAGGGGTTCAGATCTTATTGATACCCTGATAATTTCCAGGTCAGGAAAACATTTCGAATCATAAAATTGATTTCCAGGTTGTTGTGCTGTTTTCATTTCTGTATTGCTATTCCATGGGAATTAAATTTATGTACTCAAAGAGGAAGTGATTTAGAAATAAAACCTGCTTTGGAAAAGTTTGGTTGAATGTATGCTTACTCCTTCTAGTCTGTGACTTAACAACAGGGATACCGCATCAGAACAGGAAGGAGAAAAGGCTGCCACATACGACCCTTACAAGACATGGTCCTCTGCAACTGAAGTGGCATAAGCTCTACTTGTTTCATAGATTCTTCATTTTATCTGTATAGATAATTGTGTGATAGTTGAAGAACCACCAATATCTATGATATCTTCTATATATGTATTTTATGACCTATTCAAGATGCACTCAAGCCAGTTGCCTGAATCTGTGAAATTCCTAAAGTGAATTTGAAGATTTGTAAATTAGAAAAATCAATTTCTAATATCTAAAAGTAGATTAAAATATTTAATTAATCTTAATTTAACCTTAAGTCGCTCTACTCAAACTAATCGTTAGCAAAAGCTTCAACAGTGCATAGGACCCTCAATGCTCCTACATAATGAAGCCCTAATAATAATTGTAACGGAGACAAGGTTGGTCCAAGGCATTAGGTTGTGAGCCTTAAAAGATCATCCCGGATTGAGTCCCTTCACAACATTGGCGTAACAAAAATTGGCACATTCACATACAAACTACATTAAATTCTTAAGAATGTAGCCTAAATTACCAAAAGGGTTGTATTGTCATGTAAAGAGCATGACCTAGGTTCAAATTCACGATTTACAATATCATTGCCCATAACTCCAATGGATTCATGGTTGAATGATTGTAGTGTGTCCTCGGGCTTGAAACCAAGTTTATAAACATTAAAAATGTAGTTCAAAGTTACCATCTGGCATGCAATGCATAAACCGATTTTGGTGCAATAATTACAGTGTATACTAGAGCATGAACCCAATTAGAATACCATTCAAGCTTACTCCTCACTGCATAAAATGTTTTCTACACTTAATGGTGGTGTAAAATTAGTTGGCATGGTACATGTTTACATATCTAAAGACTAGCCATATCCAATTGTGGTGTAACAATTATAAGATATATTCAAGCATATACCATTTTTTAAATCTTAAGAATGTGATCCAAGCTCACCCCACAACATATTAAAAGCTGCCAATGACCAACTCAAACTTTACACCACCCCCGAAAATAAATCAGACAGCCAGATCAAAAAATCTTGAAAATGTAGCCTATGCTTAAAAAAAGTGGTAACTCGTAAACTCGCTCAAAATTTATCATGCCCCCAACAAAAAATTTACACATGTTTAAAGACTTGAAAAAATGTCTCAAGATATTTTCCAGCAGAGTTAGGGTAAACTAGGAGTAAACATTAGGAAAACCAAAAACCTATAAACACAGAAAATTAAGAAAACGATTGACAAGGACAGAGAAATAAACGTTCAGAAAACAAAAACTTACTTACATGCAGAATCGCCAAAATATTTGACAATTATTGAGAAAATGCTTACCGCAGGATGCAAATAGGGTTCTGCAGCAGGCAACGTGGCCAACATCACTAACCCTGCAGCTGCCTTGGCCACCTTCACGGGATCCTGCCAGCAGGTTTCATATTTTTTCGGTATGAAAATTATTACAGCCTCATGTGAATAATCCGGGAACAAAAAGTTTTCAACATAAATACACCTCTAAATGCAAATTCCTGATTTCATCTTCGACTTCTTTTCTGATATCTTCGCCTGTGATTGGAATTATTAATGCTCAGATGAGTGAATGGAACGCTGTAAAATATATGACAAGGTAAATGCAAGGAAAGAATTTGAGAGAAAGTATGTGTGTACGCGAAGGGCGAGCTGTGGTGTGATTGGAAGAGTAGCTATTTCGAGGAGGAGGCGACGGCTGAGCTGATGAATTCAGTCCCGCTGGAAGAGATGCTGCCATTTTTCAATCCTCAAGCTGATTTTTCGCTCATAATTCTTCAGAAACAGAGAAATTATTGTATTCTGCTATCTCCAAGCAATAACTACAACACAATTCTAATAATCACTCTGAAGCATCCGTCGAATATTAGGGGTCGCTTTGCGTTTTCATCATTGAGCTTTTTGTTTTAACAATTTTAATTCTATTCAAAATTCAAATAATTATACTGAATAACAATAAATAAATAAAAATTTGAATGGCAACAAAAAATGAAAAAATGAAAAATTAAAATTAACCTATTTATTTAAGTTTTCATTAAATTTTATTTAGCCTATAGTTTATTTGTAGGAGTTGTGTTCGAAACATTATTTTTTATTTTTTATTTTAGAAATGTAAAGATATTATTTTATTAATTTTGAAAAAGCTACGCATTAAAATTAATCAATTTATTTAAGTTTTCATTAAATTTTATTTAATTTATTTAAGTTTTCATTAAATTTTATTTAGCCTATAGATTATTTGTAGGAGTTGTGTTCAAAAAATTATTTTTTATTTTTTATTTTAGAAATGTAAAGATATTATTTTATTAATTTTTTATTTAAATTAAAATATATATAATATTTATTTTAAATATATTAAATTTTCAAGTTTAAAACTAATAAAATTATTTAAAAATGAATTTTTATTTATTATTTAAATATTTAATGATATTATCATCGTTAATTTTAAATTTATTATTTTAAAAAATTTAAGATATTATCTTTGTTATTTTTTTTGTTTAAATTAAAGGAATTTTTTGCAATATTTTACTTGAAATATTTTCAAATTTCAATTTTAAAGCTAACTAATTGGTTGCAAAATATTTTATATTCTAAAAATTTTTAATTTAACATTTTTTATTGTATATAATAATTGATATATTAAATTTAGCGTTCACATAATCAATAAAGATTGATACACACTACCTACCTTCGTTGTTGATTTTGTCTATTTCTAGTGAAATTGGATGTTTCATGTTCATTTATGCATCGGCAAAGGCAAAATTTGTACGTCGTCAACAAGCAATTCATCAACACCATCTATATTATTAACCTTTTGTGAATTATCATAACTACCTCTTTTATCACCCTCGATTTTCATTTGTATCCAGTCAAAATGAAATTGTTGGCAGTATTGAAAAATGAGCTTACAATATATATTGTAAGGATTTTCGACACACTTTTCCTCGTCGTAATTCACTCTTCATGTGACATGGAATTTTAAGGTAAGCATTATAATATAATGTATTTGTATATATAATTATTGTATTAAATAGTTGTAGGGCTCCTCGTTTCATTGAACACTTCTTATCATTTGATAAGTAGGAGATATTTTCTATAGCAAGTCAAATTATGATATTGCTATGAAGATTCAACAGTGTAGTTTTTTGAGTCAAACTCATTGACCCATGTTTCATGAGTAGTGATTCACAACAACAAATGGAACACTTAGCACTAATTGCATCTACGTGATGCTTATAGAGGTGAAGCACCGAGACTTCTTAGGTCACTCATCCCAATACTACTCTATCTCAAGCACGTTTAACTACAAAGTTTCCTCCATGGCTAATCTCACTCTACTTGCAACCCCATTTGCAAAACCTTCAGCAAGTATTGTGCCTTGTGAACCATTCATTAAAAAGCCCCTTGAGCTCACCAATTGAAAAGAAGGAGATATTTTCCACAAGTCAAATTATGATATTGCTATTAGGATTCAATTGTGTAGTTTTTTGAATCAAACTCATTGACCCGTATTTCATGAATAGTGGTTCACAAGAACCCATCTCTCAACAAGACAAATTATGATAATGCTATTAGGATTCAACTATGTTATTTTTTGAGTCAAACTCATTGACCCATGTTTCATGAGTAGTGGTTCACAAGAACCCATCTCTCATGAGAATGAATGAAACACTTAGAACGCATTCCATCTAAGTGATGCTTAAGGGGATTTTTAATGAATGGTTCACAAGGCACAACACTTGTTGAAGGTTTTGCAAATGGGGTTACACCAGAGTGCGCTTAAGCATGGAGGAAACTCCATAGTTAAGTGTGCTCGAGTTGGAGTAGTGTTGAGATGGGTGACCTCCTTGGAAGTCCCTATGCTTCACCTCTGTGAGCATCACCTGGATGCAATGAGTGCCAAGTGTTCCATTCATTCTCGTGAGAGATGGGTTCTTTTGAACCACTACTCATGAAACATGGGTTAATGAGTTTGACCCAAAAAACTACACAGTTGAATCCTAATAGCAATATCATAATTTGACTTTTTGTGGAAAATATCTCCTACTTATCAATTGGTGACCTCAAGGGGCTTTGTAATGAATGGCTCATAAGGCACAACACTTGCTAAAGTTTTTGTAAATGGGGTTGCAAGTAGAGTGGGCTTAACCACGAAGGAAACTTCATAGTTAAGCGTGCTCGAGCTGGAGTAGTACTGGGATGGGTGACCTCATGAGAAGTCAAAGTGCTTCACCTCTACGAGCAGCACCTAGATACAATGAGTATTAAGCATTCCATTCATTCTCACGAGAGATGGGTTCTTGTGAACCACTACTCATGAACACATGGGTCAATGAATTTGAATCAAAAAACTACATAGTTGAATCCTAATAGCAATATCATAATTTGACTTGTTGTGGAAAGTGTGTCCTACTTATCAATTGGTGAGCTCGAGGGGATTTCTAATGAATGACTCATAAGGAACAACACTTGCTAAAGGTTGTGCAAATGGGGTTGCAAGTGTGTGTGTAAATATTGTACTTGCAAATAACCTGCAAAACAACACTTCAATAACTCATTACATCAATTATTAGTATAAAGAAATAAATCAAATCAAACAATTGAAATCAAATTATTGCCTCCTAGACATGAAGATTACTATCTAATTAAAATTTCTCTCAAAATTAGATATTTAGATCAATAGATGACACTCATGAAATGGAGGATTTTTACTCAAATGAATCTAAATTGATGCAATTTTATCTAGAATGAAAGGTAATTGATTCAAATTATGCATCTACATGATTGATTAAGCTTATAAATTAATACAAATTTGATTTAGAATTATGAGTGAATTCTATTAAAATGACCTTAAAATGGCAATGATTTCAAACTAGCATTATGTATATGCAAAATGAAGGATGGATATGAAATAAAACTAGAATTATCTATTTGCAAAACAAGAATGGATGCAAATGCCTTGATTGAGCTCATTATTTATAGATCTCCTTTTGGAGGGAAATATTTTAATTTGAATTCAATGGATAGGATGAAGCCATGATGGATGAGGAAGATTGAACCTTGAGTGATTCATGTGAATTTGATCCCATTGGTTTGAGCCAAAGTCACTTGTCCTTTTGTGCTTGAGTGGATAATAGGACAATTTATTTAATTCACTAAATTTATAACTCTAGCCAAGGTAATTTTGTCTCAATATTTAATTAATTAGGCTAGGATTAATTAATGAATTAATTCATTTTTATGACGAATCTTTGATGTTTTATTATTTGATGACTAATTTTCGATTGAATTATGTAAGTAAATTGATTAAATTTACTCACACAATGATTTGATTTGATGTCTTGATTAGGATTTCTCCTTGATTAGGACCTAGGGCAATTCAATTGAGATTTATACCTTTTGGTTAGACTAGACCAAATTTAGGTGATTATATTTTCCCATCTTTGAATCGATGTGCGATCAACGTGTTGATTCAAAAATGTATGATATTTGATGTTGATAAGATTCTGATTGATTGAAAAATTTGATATGAATCATGATGAAACTTATCACAATTTGATTGATACGAGATATGAAAGTTGAACTTGATGCGATGTTGATGATAGATTGAGACCAGAATAACCAATTTGATGTGAAGTTATAAAATTGATTACCTATCTGATGTTGATTCTGATGATGTTACTAATAAAAAATAGTAAATTTGATGTGATGTGATGAAATTGACCATTATCAGAAGGATTATGAGAACTTAAATAAATAACCAGTTTGATGTGAAGCGGTGAAACTAATTACTATCAAAAATATTTTGAGAATCTGAATGAATAACTAGTTTGATGTGATGCGATGAAATTGATTACTGTCAAAAAGTTGATTGAGATAATTAACTTAATATGGGTCCTGATGAAGTCAATTATCCTCTGATTTTTTGATAGGGATATTATCAATTTGATGTGGTGCGATGTAATTTATATGCCCCTGGTGATGTTGAAAACACTAATACTAATAAGATCAAGCAATTTTATATGAGACCTGATGAAATCACTCATTCCAAGATTGATCGACTCATTGATTGATTTAAGACCACCAACTTGATATGATGCCTAATGAAGTTGATGCCCCACGTGATGTAATTACATTATGATATAAAACATGGTTTGAAGACTTGATTTGATTGATAACTTGATTGACGAAGAAGATTTGATGTCTGTGATTGACTGATTTAATGATTGATGAAGAAGATTTGAAAAATCCACTGAAATTCATTGATTTGATCAAATGACTACAAAGTGAATTTGATAATGCCCCAATTGTCAAAAAAATTATCGAAGCTTCAATTGATGTGTCAATTGTGTTGATTATGCCCCCTCGGAAGCAAAATTGAAGAAAATTTACCTGATTAAATTATCAAATAAAGAATTATTCAATTTTGAGATAGTTGTGTCAATGTTTGATTTTGATTCTGAAAAATGTGATTAAAAAGAAGAATACCCTTTTGATCGTTAGGGTTGTTTTGATATTGGTTTGATGAAATAACTGATCAAATAGTGGGTAAAAATGACCAAAAGAGGTTAAAAATGTCATTAATTTGGCAAAAATAGGTTTAAATAGGGTTGAAACCCCATATTTACTATACTTTTCCCTATGGAGATTTGAGATCTCTAGAGAGAGAAGATGTCAATTCCTGTTGAATCTCACAGTTTTGAGCTGGTCAGGAGACATCAGAGACCTGCCCACTATGGACCACTAGTATGTTGTCCTTCTCACGCATTCAATTCTTTCATTTATTGCTTTTATTGTACAAAGAAAATGTGCCCAAAATAGTTGGTTTTTTTCAGCTTTGTTTACAAAAAAATTTCATTTTGTTTCCCATCTTTTTTTATTCATTTTTGGTTTTTTTCTTCGTTTATAGGATATATATGTTTATTTGTGGTTAAAACACTTTTGGATTGTTTCTTTGTTTACTGCCAATTCTGTCTTCTTTACCATTGAGAACCCTTCATTTTTGGTAAAGTGTTGTTTACCGTCCTTGCCCCTTCATTTCTCGTTGCATTGTTTCATTTACGAGAAATAGTTTTGCATCCTCGGGGTGTTATTTCGTTTACATGAGATTAAGCATCGTTTCCCATCTAGAGTTTCACTTCTTCTTCTTCTTCTTCTTCTTCTTCTTCTTCTTCTTCTCCTTCTTCTTCTTCTTCTTCTTCTTCTTCTTCTTCTTCTTCGTCTTCTCCTCCTTCTTCTTCTTAGGATTATAAGAAAATCTTGCAACAATCCCAACAATGTATGCTATATCAGCTCTAATGTGAACAACACACTGCAGTTTACCAATCATGGATCGGTAAAGAGTATTATCCACCTCTTGTGTCTCATCTTCTTTAGATAATTTACATCCTATGACCATCGGTGTTCCAACAAGCTTGGAATCTTCCATACCAACAGTTTTGAGGATTTCTTTGATATACTTAGCGTGTGTAATATAGATCCCTTATGCAACTTTATGCATCTATACTCCTAGAAAGAACTCAATCTCTCCAATCATAGACATTTCAAACTGTTTTCTCATTTCATCAGCAAATGCCTTACATAAGGTGTTATTGCCTCCAAAAATAATATCATCAACAAAAATTTCAGCAATCAAAACCTTCTTGTCACTGTCACACTTCAAGTAAACATTACTATTATCACTTGTTCTTTGAAATCCTATTTTCATTAGATAAGAGTGCGACCTCTCATACCATGCTCGGGGTGCTTGCTTCAAACCATAAAGAGCTTTATGTAATTTACATACCTTGTTCTTATTTTTACTGTCGATGAGTCCTTCAGGTTGCTCAATGTAAACTTCTTCTTTCAGTATCCCATTCAGAAATGCAGACTTGACATCCATTTGACAAACTTTGAATCCTTTGTAAGCTGCATAAGCTATAAGTATTCTAACTCCTTCCAATCTAGCAACAGGTGAAAAAGTCTCTCCATAATCTATACCTTCTTCTTGTGCATAACCTTTGCAAACCAATCTAGCTATATTTCAGATAACTTCACCATTCTCATTCAACTTGTTTCTAAAAATTCATTTAGTACCAATAACATTTTCATCCTTTGGACTAGGTACTAGAGTCCATGTATTGTTCTTTTCTATCTGATCAAACTCTTCTTTCATTGCTTTCATCCAATCTTCATTATCTAGTTCTTCTTTAACTCTCTTTGGCTCAAATGAAGATATCAAACATGTATTGTCTCTTACCTTTCTTCTTGTTATCACTCCAACATCTTTATTTCCAATAATCTTGCTCGGGGAGTGGTGCCTCCTCACATATTTTGCTAAAACAGGTTTGGTAGGTCTCGGTGCTTCATCCTCATCGTTCAGTTTTAGAGCAATTTGTCCAGCTTCCTCCTTGGTAAGTGTTACTAGTAAGGTGTTAGGAACATTAGGTTGTACATATACAAACTTATCATAGTCTTCAGGTTCCATTTTGCCTTCTTCATCGTTCTTTTTTGCAAACTCATCAATTCTCACATTTGCACTTTCCATCATTTTCTTAGTAACTATATTCAAACACTTATAGGCTTTACTCCTTATAGAATATCCTAAGAATATTCCTTCATCCCCATTAGAATCAAACTTTCATTCTCTAGAATCTTTCAAGATATAACATCTGCTTCCAAAAACTTTGAAATAACTCACATTAGGTTTGTGTTCATACCAGAATTCATAAGGTGTTTTGTTGGTACCTTTCTTCATTTGTACTCAGTTCAATGTGTAAACAACAATAATCACTGCTTCTCTCCAGAAGTTTTTGAAATACCTTTCTCAATCATCAGTGTCCTAGCACAATCAATAATAGATCTATTTCTTCTCTCAGCAATACCATTCTACTGTGGTGTCCTCGATGTTGACATCTGTCTCTTAATTCCATTTTCATTACAAAACAATGTAAACTCATCAGATGTAAACTCACCTCCTCTATCAGATCTTGTGGCAGACTTGGTCTTTGGGGCCATGGCCTACGTTGAGAAACATAGAGAACTTATCTATTTTCATCAATATCTTTGAATTCAACAGGCATTGACTGAGACTCCAAACTTGCAACAGTCTTGCACTTGCAGTTTCTCTTCATTTCTCTACAATGCAGACAATATTCAGCTAACACAACATCAACATCTTCCTTCTTCCTTCTTGTCTGCATGTTGTCCAACTAAGTAGCAACATCATTAATGATGTCCTGCTTGAAATCAGACAGAAGATTGGACAGTTCTATCTTAGATACTCCTAAACTATTGGAATTATGAGGTAAATCTCGGATTCCTCTACCCTTCTTAAGAATATCCCTTTAATAGTTCAGACATATATTCTTTATGTCAGCCCAGTTCTTCTGAGCGATGTCTCCACCAGCCATAAGGTCTAAGGCCTCTATATTTCCATCATTTACACCTTTCAGGAAAAGATGTTTTTGGGACTCCTCATTCAACTGATGTTGTGTATTACGCTGAAGGTTAAACATAAACCTTGAGACATAATCTTCCAAGGTCTCATCCTCCTTTTGTGACATTTTGAAAATGTCATCTCCCTTCAAATCATGACCCCTACAATTCTTTTTATATTTAGAAAGGAACATATTGCTCATTGCATCCCAATCTGCTATAGCATTGGCTCCTAGCCCCATGAACCATCTTAGAGCAGCCTCTTTAAGAGTTTATAGAAACAATTTCAGCTTATGGGCGTTAGTTGTATATTCATAACTCCTACAGAGGATATCAAACTCAAATATGAAGGTCTCTAGGTCTTCAATAATAAGGCCATAAAATTTGGGAAGTGCAGAGGCAGGTATGTTTTTCAGATTTTGGTTACCCTATTGAGGAGGAATGGGGAAAGGAAAGGTAGGTTGAGCCATCCTTGGAGGAGGACCTGGTTGTTGTGGCTGATAAATAACAAGAGCAAGCAGATTGTCCTGATACTTAGGTTCAACAAAAAGTCTGTTCAAATGTAATGAATCTTCAGAGGATGATGGTTCTTGTACATCAGCAAATGGGTTTTCAAATGGTTCTTCTTCTTATACATTCACAACTTGGGGATCCTCAAGCTCAGGGTTAAAGATATCAAAAGGTTCGACTTGGTTATAGTGAGGAATGAATCTCCCAAGATGATCTCTTCTTCTATGCATACAAAATAATGCAAAACTAAAACTAAGACAACGACTCTAGTCTGGATTAGATTGACACTATCCCTAACAGCGGCGCCAAAAATGATTGTTTAGTATAATACCTTTGTAACTAAGGATTGCACATCCTTCTTATAGTGACTTCCTGACAAAATAATGCCAAATATCATACTAAAAATAACATACTAAACTCAATGAATTATCGACTAGGGACATAAGCTTGAAATGATGTCTGCAAAGTATATGCTATAATCCATGTTAGGTATCATCACTATTTATGCAATGAAAATGCTGAAGGAAATACTAAGCTAGGAAATGAAACAACAATTTAATCTAAATCTTTGGAACATGCCACAACAACAAACTAACTACTTGCCTATGTTGTAGGAACAACCAACAGTTTTGTTACTGAATGGGTGCAGGAGAAACATAGTTCCAAATACTTCAAATGAACTTTAAGACTAACTCCTACTAAACTATGAACTAAGTTCACCTCCCATGTGGGCCCCCACAGAAGAGTGAATGAACAAAAACTAAGAGATTAAAAACTGAAGATCTCATTCATTCATTCATAAAGCATAGATATAAAATGTAGCAACAAGATTGTATTTCTCTACTACTGGATTACAAATGGATTTCCAGTAAAAACTAGCTAAGCAGGAATCATAAATTCTAGCTTATTTAACAAAAAATTTAAAACAGAACTCCCTAAAACTAGGATTCTCCAACGTTAGGGATATGAAAATCTTTAAGATACATGAACAACATCATTAAATGCAGGAGTAATTTGTATTCAATTGCACATGAATCTAGGAATTCACAACTGCTGGATTTAATCCATAATGGCTGTTAATCCACATTGACCCAACTTGCAACAGAAACCACTACCGACCGAGAGTGGTGGAATCATTATGAGTCCCAAAATAGTTATTCGCTTTATGGCACCACTTCATCTTTTAATGTTGAATTCTTCTTTGCCCGCTGACTCGCCATTTCCTGCAAGAGATTAGTGTGCATATACAAAAATCACAACATATATCCAAGATAGAATCCATAATAAGTTTTCTTAATTATCTTTTCTCTTATCACATGGCTATAGGAAAAACTAATCAACTTAATGCTAGACAAAAATATACAAGATTTCATTCCATATAACCATGCAACATATATATAGCATATCCATAAACTTTAAAATGCACACACACATATATAGCAATTTTAAAACATAAGCATAAGTAGTCTGAATAAGTCTTATGAAAAACTCATGAAGTTCTCAAGTCCTAAGCATAAAAACATGTGAAATTATAAACTAGACAGGCCTTAAATTGGCCTCATCACCATCCTCATAGATCCATGGCTCCAATTCTTTGAAAAGTGAGAGTGAAAATGACCTCCAAACTGCTCTCCAAGCCTTTTTATAGTCCCTTTTCTGCCTAGATGGATGTGCAACCCTTGCCTTTTGTATTGGTCGCGATTATTTTTGCACTCCGAGCCTCATAAATTTTTCATTTGACCTCCGATTTTTGATCCATTTATTGTTGTGGATATGTCTCGTCATTGTCGACAAATTGACCTATCACTTGCATTTTTCAGTCAATTTCTCAAAGGGGCACCCATGTATCATGTTGTCACCAAGGCATGTTTTAATGTGATTTTCTTCAATATTCTTTCACACAACGCTCTGAATCACATTGTATCAAAGAGGGGCAAAATGTAGATACTAAAAAATGGTTCAAGTCTGCTAGTCTGTGTTAACATTTTTGGCATTATAATTGAGACATTGTTTTGCATTGTATTTATTCCTCTCTAATGCACATACAGTCTTTAGTATATGTGTCAGAAGTGTGTCTTTCATCATTGATTAAATATTGAAAAATATTCAATTGATTATTAACATTTCTTTTATTTTGCATCACAACCTCGATCTTTTTGGCTGAATAAATCAAGTTTAAATTATCGTCAGAACATATCAAAATGTTCCTAAATCATTTCAATGTCATCAAAGTCAGTCCTAATTGATCCTAAATCATATCAAATCTTCCTAAATCAATCCAAGTTAATCCTAATCGATCTTAAATCATATCAAATCTTCTTAAATCAATCCAAGTTAATCCTAATCGATCCTAAATCATATAAAATATTCCTAAATCAATCCAAGTCAGTCCTAATCCCTTCCTAATCAGTTCAAGATCATTTCAAACTCGTTCGATTCTTTTTAAATTGTTCTAGGGCATTATCAAAGCTCAATGATGTCTAATCAAATCACTTTCAATTCAGTCCAATCTTGTCAATCTTATCATCATCAGTTCAATTTTTCATCAATGTCGTCAATAAATCCACATCTTATCAATCTCATTATTTTCGAGCGCATTGTCAAAGTTCATTTATGCCTCATCATCATCAGTCCATTTAATGAAATTGTCAAAGTTCATTAATGTTGTTTCAAATCAATTGTATTAACCAGTTTCTAACCAATCAATTCGAGTGCACTGTTAAATTTCATCGATGCCTTGTCATCATCAAACTTATCCAAGTCAAATCAATAGCATTGTCAAAGTTCATCAATGCTATTTCAACTCATCATCATCAATCATTTTTTTGAGCGCGTTGTCAAATTTCATCGATGCCTCATCATTTCCTAAACCATTTTGAAACTATCAAAATTGTCTCTAATCTTTATCCAGATCATCAAATTCGATTCAATTTCATGTCATCATCAATTTTGTCAACAATCCACTATTTTTTCCTCTTGGGATAAATAACCCATAGTCTATCCCTATGTCCTAATCATTTAACCAAACTAATTATCCCTTTCCCATGTCTACTACAATTAATTAATTGTTAACCTTTTTGAGTTATGGGATTTCCTAAATTCCTAAATTTCTAATCTCTAATTTGGAGGGAATAATGAGTTTTCAAAATTCAAAATTTAACTCTTACACCTTTCCCCTAATTATGGTTCATCTCGTACTAATTAGCTTCTTCATTTCTTTCACCTTTCCCTATTCATTTTCCACCTAATTGTACTTCCTAATGCCTACTAATGTTCCTCCACTTTCTTATTCCAAATGCTCTCAATTTGTGCATTTGATTATGATTCTAATTATGCATTCAATCATGTCATAATTATGACAATCTTCTAATTTGCACATCTCTTGCCATTTATGTAATTTGGCTCTCTCATCCTATCAATTGAGATCAATTTTCTCAGTCAAACTAACCACACTCCTAGTATTCTCATGCAATTGCTTTTCTTTCAAGTTGTTAGTGCATTCTAGTCATTATCTAGAACTAAATCCATATACTTCAATGGAGAAGAAAGGAGAACATGGAAGCTACATTTGAAGGGGGTTTTATGTTGTTTTGTGTTTATGTTTTTACCTTATTTTCAAAAAGCTTTCATGACATGATTAGATAGGGTTAGAATATGTTTTGAGGTTTTGGTTTCCTCATTTATGCTCTCTAATGCCTTTTTTTGGTCTTACAATAGGATATTGAGAAAATCAGAATTTCCAAATCATTGCTTTCAACATCGATATTCTTCCTATTAAAGTAAGTCATTTGTCCTTCCAAGGCTCTAATTTTTTTTTGTAGTTAGAAAAAACGTGGTTTCATAGATTATCTTTATTGGTCCCAACATAAACTGGAAGGCCTAAAAACCTTTCCAATAATGTTTCGTCTTATTCTTTTTTCGCTTCTTATTAAGATTTCCTAATTCTTTTTGTATCTTAGTATTACTTACTGCCAATGCTTATGGTATATAAGACTTAGTTAGACCCATGTGAATTGAGTTTACTTCCTCTCAAATTAGGAGATTAAAAAACTCATCAAATTTAGGATCAAGATATATTGCTCCCATATAAAGCCAATGGGTATGAAAGCCACAAACAAACATTGAATATTTAGGACCAAGGTTGGATAACACATTAAGAATAAATTGTAAATCCTCATTTTCAATAGTGTAATATTTTACTTGTGTTCTTAATTTCTTGATTTTGGATATGTAGTTATGGATGTAGTTAAAATATCTTTGATCAAGATTTATCAAATCCGTGTTATTATGGTATCCCATAACATTATCAATTTTTATCAAATAATTTTTTAGAAGCATCCCAAACTTTCTTATGTGTTCTACATAATTCAATATGAAATAAAAAATCAAAAGAGACTAATGAAAATTTGCATATTGATCTTCCACCTTGCCAATACATTAGGATAATTAGGCTGAGAAATTGTTTCCTTAAGATACCTAAGATAATACTTTCCCATGAGATAGTTCCATATTGATTTTCTCCATGATGCATAATTATATCAAGTTAGGAGTTCAATTTGAGATTTCCACATTACATGAACACACAAGCTAGAAAAAGAATACAAAAAAATACCACAATATTACCCCTAAATTACTCATTCAAGAATGTCCCCAGAAAAATAAGAGCTAACACTTTATGTTAAGTGTGATTACTTGTGCTAGATTTCAAAAAGTAATAATTAGAATTTATCTTAGTGTTTATAGATGCCACATTGGGCCACAATATTAAAGTAAAATTTCTACAGAGAATGAGATCATTATGATCACACCACTAAAAAGAAAAAGAAAATTAATGTGTGTTAAAAAAAATGACACCAAAAAATTTCATTGTCGAAGCAAGAAGTTAGTAAAATATGTTGTTGATGTAATAAATTATTCCTATTTTGGTACTGTAGGGTAATTATGGGGATGAGATCAAATAGTGAATATCAAGAAGTCATGTAGTTGTGTATTACCTACAATATATATGACTTTGTAAATTTATACTTGTTGTCACATTACACTCATTATGACAAGTTTGAAAACATAACATTCCTATGAAACATGGAAAGATCTTCAGGCCCGTGGGTATGCATATAATGAAGATCAATCTCTAGAGAAGACCAGTTCCTATCAGTATCACCTAAAACTATCTTTTGAACACGAGAAAAAGGATAGAAAGATATGCTAAAAATGAAACCTATCTCTAAATGGTGATGCACCTAAAGATGAAACAAATATGCAGCTAAACAACCCACAAATAACCCACTAAACAAGACTATAAAAATATTTTAACCCAACCAAATATGCTCTACAATAATTATTCTTATGAAAGGACCTAATTCAAATGGTGCTTAAAACAAGAAAGTGACAATGTTTTCACAATTTTGACACACCACTAAACCTGAACACAAACACAAACCTGCACTATGGCATATCACTTTCTACATTTAATAGTGAAGGAATTTGATAAAAATGAAGTCATTTCACAACATTAATATCGGACAATCCACAAAAATACTTAGAACACAAAAAATTGAGAAGGAATCTAGCCTCTATAAAGGAATAATCATGAAAAAATCAGCTGCAATCTGTAAGTGCCCAATATAATGTATGCCAAAATTTGCAAAATGAAAAACAATGGAAAAAAGAGAGGACCCACTAAAACAATGTGAAGGAGAGAATATATATCTCAAAATGATAAGGGTCGAGCATGTGAAAAAGTCAAGGAGAAAGAATTGCCCGAAACATGTAGTTGACCACCTCAAAACACCTAAGCATGTACTCTCCACCAATAGAAGTCTCCAAATTGATGTCAAAATTCTCATAACTAACCACAACTCTCCTCAAATTCATGCAATATCTAAAGGTAGAATGTGAATAAAAATCCCTCAAATCAGGGGATCCGTCTAAAAAATACAAGTAGTTCACTCCTCAAGAAGTGCCTCCCAAATCCTGCATAACTGAAATGGAACTCAAAAAGACTCCCATACCATGATGAACTACACCAAATCCTCCTCAAAACCCCATGCAGAAAAATAAAAAGTCCTCTCTGCCCAATCTGACCATCTCATGACATGTGTAGATGTCTAAAAACGTCCTTAGGCACTTAACGTTAATTAAATTAAATTTAGTTAATGTTCCCTATAACACTATAGTTGATTTTAATTAATTAATTATACTTGTTATATTCCTCTATCTATTTAATTAAATTTATTTAATTAACTAGATTCATATTCCTAAAGTGTTTAAATTTAATTTGAATACTTCCCTAATGTATTAGATGTTATTTAATACAAGATTCTTCATAAAGTCTATTTAAATAAATTTCTAATTTATTTATTTCTCTTAGTTTTCTTATTTTTTCTAAACCTTGGTTAATTTAAATTAATCCTAAACTAACCTACAGACCTAGTCTACACCTATCACTCTCATCCCACTAAGCCTACTTGCTAATTGATCTTGATTAATTAGGCTAATTTTGGGATTCCTAACTTCATTAGTCCCTAATGAGTTTCTCACATATGTGTGAGAAACTCCTCCAAAGGAAGCCACCCAACTTCCTTAAATTATCTCACACTCTTGTCTTCCACTCCTTTCTCCCACGTTGCTCACACACGTGTGAGAAACCTTGAGCCTCTCACACCTTAAAATCCCATATTGTCTCAAGTTCACACAAAGTTGTCTTTTGCATGGCCATCTTGTAGCCTATGTGTCCCTTATGTGGCTCCTATGTGGATGCCACATAGGTGACACCTCATCCAAGCCCTCAAAGTTGCTCCAAAAATCTACAAATAAGAGCCTTTCTAAGAGCAATATGATCCATTCTAATTTCATTGTTATCATGCTAAAATAGTTCTAGACCATTTTATAGATTATATGTTAGTTTTGTTTTCATAGCTTAATCTTTTCATAGAGATATACATGTTAGTTCATTTCTATTTTGAATTTCTATATCATTTTAGCTTAAGTCCATGCATTCATGTTAGTTTGATTTAGTTTGCACTTCATTTTAGCTTCATCACTCTCATCATTTGATCATTCTTACAAACTAGTTCCTCATACTAGTTTTGTGAGCTCTTTGATCTCCAGTTTAGTTTATTTAGCTTCATACTCATCCTTGAAAGCTTGCATTATTTGGGGACAATCTTATTGTGTTTGGAGAGCACACCCACAAATCCCCATAATGAACAAATCATATGGAACTTGGGTGCTTCCATTTTAGTTCAATCGGAGGTTATGTGTTGAGTTTATTTGTGTATTGCATGTTTTTAACTAACGTTTGATTGTTTACGCATGCCTACATAGAGTTGGACTTCACACGTATACAACATGCAAGAAAATAAAAATCTTGCCTCTCCAAAAATAGAAGTCAACTCCTCTAGGCTCATCTTCACATGCAATCTCTTCCAAGTCCTTTAAAACACATTTTTCCATTTTCTTTACATTTAAATTTAATAAATATTAGGTGATTTATAGTGATCACCTAATATTTATTAATCACAAATCATATTATGCAAAATAAAATTAAAAAATAATAACTTATTTTATGTTAATATTTATTAAATAGCATACTTAAAAATATTAACATAAAATAAATTATCTTATATTACTACTCACTAAGTAAGATACTTAGGGCCCGTTTGGTTGCACCCCATAACCGGGTTATGCTGCCCATAACCCAGATATGGGGTGCAATTCCCTGTTTGGATGCCCTTTTTGAGAATGGGAATGTGGATTTGCATGACCCCATTTCGCGGAAAACGTGGATTTTGCAATTCCACCTCAGGAGGTGGAATGACTTTCGAATCCACGGTTATGTGCTCAAATAAATGAAATTTAATGTCCCTATCAGGTCCGGGAAACTCCACGTTTTGGGATTTAAACCCCATTTTATTAATCTTTGGCAACGTCCGCTATCCACATTTTTGTAGGCTGGGATATCCACGTTTTTTAAACAACGATTTCTCTGCTGTGTGTTAGGGTTTGGCTTCCTCTTCCGGCTGTGTGTTGGTGTCCGACGGTCGAGCTGCTAACCACAGGTACGGATTTAATTTCAATGTCTCTTGTTTGATCCTCTCAACTCTTCATTCGGCTTCCTCTTCCGGCTGTGTGTTGGAATTCAGACTCCTTTACTCTTATTACAAAGATCATGGTTTTCAGACCTTGCTGTTTTGATCATTGGTGTTCTTATCGCCACTTCAGAGTAACATTTAGCTTCAAATGGGAAGTCATGGTCTTCATTCCCCAGTACATAAGCACCCAAATTAAGCCT
>MU224884.1:3942093-4003244 GCA_018584345.1 Thuja plicata
ACTCAGTTTATCATAACATGTATGTCCTCATTGGAAGACCCACGAGCTCATTTCCTTAAAAAAATGTTGTTTATGAAATGTATTACTGTACTAGCATGGTTCCTAAAGGATTCTTCCCAAACTTCTTAATTTTCCTGTGAAACTAAAACCCTACATTCATTTGTGTCGATTTCTAAATCTTAGTATTTGAGATTTGAGTTTGCTAAAAAAAACAATTGTGGGTTGTGGCTCTAGCATCTCCACTGTCATGTTTGAACTGTTTGTTGTTTGCAAAAAATGGGAGCATTTTCCTCTATATATTTCAAATAGATGAAATTGAGAAACATTGTCATTGTGGCTATACTTGCAGATTGCTTTTGGCCGTTGTTTCTTTCGTGCATATTTTTGTACATTTGTCATTTAATAATGTGTATCATGCATCTATGAATTCATTTCAAATCCTCACCAAACTCGTGAGTTCTTTATATTATAGCTATCCGTGGACCCCTTTCACCATCATGTTTCTGATAAAATAGACTTTGAATATAAATCTTTAGAGGGTTTGATTCCTGTAAAACTTACAAGGGGCCGTAAATCGAAATGACCCACTTTTTTTTGTCATAATAGTTGCTCAATGTTGAGAGTATATTGGTCACTGTGTATACCATGCCCTAATATTCGAATTCTATATGGATTCTTTCTATCTTTGTATCAACAAGGGTTTCATTACATATTCATAGACACCAAGGTTTACACACTTTGTTTTCTTCAAACTATTATCTCTTTATCTGATCTTTGCTTGACCATAAGATCCCTTGACGATGCACTGAAAAAAAATCTCAGCATCTTATTAATTTTTCCATGTCCGATCTCTGTGACCATTATTTAGGCTGAGCCTCCTTTAGATGCATATCTTTATTTTGTTACAACTATTACATTATTTTCGATATGTAGATGTTATTTTTGTATTGAATGATCTTCACCATACTGATATCTCTGTTCACTCTTTAGTAGCATATTCAATGATCTCTAATAAATTCATGATAATGTTGTATATTAGCCATTGTTTACCTTTATTGTGATTTCTTTGACATAACATGAAATCTTCCTTTTGTATTCTCATACAACATTTGTCTATTGACATTTCATTACAATTCGTTACTTGATGCTTAACCTATCTATCTATCTATATATATGAAATCTTTCAAAGCAACATAAGCTATCTTTCATATAACAATTTTTTTTTCTTATTATGATTGTTCTTTAGATGCTTAAATCTACTACTTTAAGCATATCTTTAATTTAAAACTACGACTTCACCATTTCTATTAATGCCATTGCTCTGAACTGTCACTCTTGAATATTCATTGCTTACTTGAAGTAGTTGGCTCATCATGAGGGATTTCACCTCTTTTGGCTGTAGTTGTTATGACTTCACAATATATGGTATCTTTCTCTTAAAAGATCTTGCTATCTTTGTTATTCCTTCATGATTGAGACATCATTATTCTTCTCATGACATGTGGCTCATGATCTTGATACACTAAATCATTGTTCCTTTTGACATGACAAGATCACTGTCATAACCACCTTCAGATGACAATTACAGTATTACATACTACTGTATCTGATCTTTTTCCGTTTGTTACCAATGATTTATTATTCCTTATATTTTATATGTTTGTGTAGCTTAGCATTGATTTGTCTTGTAATATAATACATCACTCTATGCTGCTACTAATGACAATGCACCGGGGTATTTGTTATTTCCCTGGATCCTTTATATATATTTTCAAACAACATATCATGGATTCATTGATGTTTATTACTATTATAGCTCCGAGACTACTATTTTTCCTTTTGATGTCAGTAGTTGTTCTTGCGATGACATGGCAATTATTGTTGTAATTTGGCACTGAATTATATGATCTAATTTCTCACTAAGGTTGTTGTTATATGTTTCCATACTTTGTCACTTCCTCATCCTTTGTGTGCACTCATCTTCCTAGTAGCTCTATTTTCTCTTGTATTATGGTATATGAAAATCATCATCACTTTCCCCGTAGCTATACTATGTTTATATTTACATAGTCAATACTTCTTTGAATGATCAACATGACACTATTATGATATATGTTATTTTTCTACAAATTGGACCTTGTCTTCTTATTATATATACATTGATTATCACGATATATTGATACAAATCTATTCTTTCTGATGTATTGATAAAAAATGATGTCAGTAGCTGTCCTATTTCATCATGCTCAGTAGCCCTTTGTGATCACTCATTAAAATATTTCTTTAAAGAATCAATATGCTTATATCAATGATGATTCCTACCTCTGTACATGATAATTACCCTTCTGTATGGAATACTCCTTAATACCTTTATAAATCACTATTATTCTTTACAGTAATGTGCCCTTGACGGAAGGGTCCCTCCATTTGTTTAGGATCACTGTCACAATGCTTCTCTTCTTAATGCATCTTGATGTTATGAACTGATGTGAATGCCCCTATATATGTATGTTATTGCTACATGACACATTAATTCCTGTTGTTGTCCCTCTGTATGATAAATCCAATCTTTAGATGATTTTGTCCATATGCATATATTATCTGTAGTTGATTTGTTCTTCAAAACCAAGAATATATCTTCTCTGTATTTGTTAAATCAAATCTTGTACTTGAAGTTATTATACTCACCATACTTTTGTCTTTAAGTACATTGTTTCTCCTGTAATATCTATGCATAATGACGTGTAACTCTTTTCTTTACTGTACCTACAACTGCCAATTGCAACAATCTTTCTGTATGTATAACAATTTTGTTTTTCCCTTCTCATTTCTTGATGATCTACATCATCTATTACTATTCTTAGTGTCATTCTCCTTAGATTATTTAACTTTGATCCCCACAGCCACTACATCTTGTAGTTTTAGCCAATCAACCCTTTAGTTAAGGGTATTGAACCAAAATGTCTCATGCTATAATGGCATGTCCCTTTGATAGCTCACTGCCTTTATGCATTCGTATGATCCTTTTGTAGCATATAGTAACTTTGTTAGGCAGTGAGGATGTTGCTATCTTGCAAATGTTTCTCTATCTATGTTGACATGTAGCATTCCTGGCACTATTCTAATATGAACTATGTTGACCATAACCATATGGCTATATCAGACATGTTTAATGATCTCATCTAGGAAAATGTGTGTTACTCTCGACAATAAACCATAAAAATTTTCTGTTATGAATAACATGCCTGTTCCAAATGAGAGAACATATTTGGTACAGTAAGTACATCTTAATATGATCCACATAGTCCCATAGAAACATGTTGGGCACAACCCTTGTGGGAGCTCATTTTAGTCCACATGTTGTCTTCTGATATATATGTACCTGTATCTGCACATGAAACGAACTCATTAGATATAAAGACAAAGTTATGATCTGTTCTTTTATGCTTCCTTCAAATCTGGTTCCCTACATTTATGTAAGTTATGCATGCATTGATGATATGCATACATATAATTGAGACCTAGAGCTCTAACAAAATTTTTAAATAATCGTGTCCAAGTAATCTTAATTAGTTGTAAAACATAATCAGCTCTACAGGTTTGAGCTGTAGGCAAATAAATAGGTAACACTAACATGCATGTGCAAGTCCACACAGACCTACTAAAGTTTTTTGAACCAATTTTTTAAAAATAGAATATTATTAAAAATGAACAACTAAAATATTGATTTTTTACAGTGTAATTATGATGGTTGTATGGATATACAAAGGATAAAGTATGATGATGTTTTCTTAAGATCCACGTGAAGTGCTTAAATTTTGATGACGTGACAGTCAATCTATATGATTTAGTTTAGTTTTTTCTTTTCCCCCTAGTTTTCATTACAAACAATTTGGTTTGAGGCTATTTTTGGACACCCTAGTCCTTTTTTTTGGATACTTTTATCTATTTTAAGGGTGACTACTAGATGTTAGTGTTGACAAGACTTCGTGATGGCCTTGGCGACAGGGGGAGAGTTTTCACCGGGTACTGGGGTACTGGCCAAATTTTGCCTGAAGAGGTTTACTGGAGAGCAGGCTCTCATAGCTTCCAAGCACCTGGTAGTCGGTTCACGACGGTGAGGGATTGACTTAGTTGGGCAGATGATTGTTTGTTTTGAGGGGATAGCTGGTTTTGACTCATCAACCTCTGGAACTTCGACGATGATGGGTTTCTTGCAAGCACTTCTTATCTCCAACAAAGAAAATATCAAAAGATAGGACAGGGTTAGTGTAAATCTCTAACTAGAGTCATGATATACATTTCCATAATATCAACAAAGTTCCAGATGAAAAGTAGATACCCCAATCAGACATATACCAGTAACAAAGTAAAATATTTCATCAAAACACTTGAAATCTAGCGTCATTGGCAATTACACTATTAGCTCCAAGGGAGCATTAATCTACTCTGAACTCTTAAAGCAAGACAACTAAAAACTTGTATTACTTATGGATAGCTAAATGATCAATTTGCTGACCCTTGGAATGGCGTCAGACTTATTATTTATACACATCTTATCTACCTAGGAAACTTAACCTATGCAAGCTACTTACATTATATTACAATATTTACAGTCGGTACTACTTGCGCTGTCAGGGCCACCATACTATATACAATCATTTGAGAAGAAAAGAGAGGAAAGAAGAAAAGGGGCTCTGGGAAAGCCTCCATCGGAAAAAGTGCCTCTGTACTTGTAGACATGATAGTTCTCTTTGGGTGACTTGGACCATACGCCCTCATTAATGCATCTTTAGTTCTTGGTCACCGAGTAGTATTTCGTACGCCAGATATTAAATGCTAGAACGATGCCTTGGGAGCCGTGAGATGTCTGTGATGAACTTTTCGGCCAACAGTGACCCATCAGGCCATAAAGGACGGCCTAAGGTCTGACAACAGACCCTAGACAGTGATCGGACGGCTTGGGGGAGCTGTCAACACTTATCACCATAAAGAATATAAAACTTGGGATTCGGGATTTTGGAATCCGGGGGCTTGCGCTCAAAGAATAAAGAATTACTGCTCACGACCCGCCTTCGATGAAGGAATCCCCAGAGACCAAGAAATCTCATTGGCCTTTAAACTTTTCGTATGCTTCTAGAATCTGGAGTATGCCTTCCTTTTCCACGTTCTTCAGGCAATCCCGACGATCAACAAAACTTTCAAAATGATCACTGGCATCTTAAACCTTCTCCTTCAACTCCGCAACCACCTTAGCAGCGTCATGGGACTTGAGCATCATCTGGGAGAGTTCACCATTACAGATTTACTAAAATCTATGTCGGGCCATGAGAATTGAGCCTCGACCACTTCATCAAACTTGCTGAGTATAGAATCGACATGAGTATAAGTCCTGAGGCTGAGAGGGTCGGAAAATGTGATTTCCTTAATAAATGCAACATGTTAGATTGGGTGGTTTCCGTTGCACCAAAAACTCGAACTGTTAATGCCCGATACAACCACTAGACTTATATAATCCACAAGAGGCTGTTAAAACCTTGTCGCCAACCGTTGCATGGACTGATCGAGACCAAGGGCGCACACCTTGCAACAATCCCTCCCTCAGGACATGCATGGGGTTGGAACCTGTGACCTAGGCTCTGATACCAATTGTTACAAGTAGTGGTTTTCGTTGCACCAAAAGATCAACCTATTAATGCTCGATACAACCACTAGACTTATAGAATCCACATGAGGCTGTTAAACCTCATCACCAACCGTTGCATGGACTGATCAAGACCAAGGGCGCACACCTTGCAACACAACATATTTGTCTAATGGGGTCCAGACCGCCAGAAGTTGTTCCTCTAGCACTCTTACTAGTTGCTTGCCGATCCTAACTTTGAATGCAAGTCTGGAGTACTGGGTCTTGAGGAACCCATACGAATCATCCCCTAGGATGCCTGTCGTCATTACACTATCTTCCCCGAGATTCAGAATTTCTACTATGGTATCTTTCCATTCCTCATATTTCTTAGTCTCTCCCTGCCACTGAGGAATAGTGGCCCCCAATTATTTCATTGTATCATGCGCCCAGAAGAAGTCGGGGAGAGACTCAAACATACAACTTCTTATGGCTCCAATTTGCTGGGCCATCCATTCATCCATAGCCAACGCTTTTCTTTTCATGGTTCTCAGCATGTCGACATCACCCTGAGGGAGCGGCGTTTCGGGAGCCGAAGGTCTGGGTGTTTCAGAGGTGAGGGGGCACACTAACTCTGTTAGGATCCCAAAGAGATTTGTGTTGGTTACTTTCAACTCCTTCACCCTTTGGGATTGCTTTTCATATCGGGCGTGGATAGCCTGGCTTACCTCGTTCAAGAGGTCCAATTTCCCTTGTTGATTTCTTTTGCCCAGAGACACCTTTGTGATCACATACTCTTCGGTAGCAACCTTTGAGTCTTCCTTTTCTGCCGGTGGGGTGACTATTATCGCCACTACAGTGCCGTCTAGGGCCCTTCGAGTGTTGTGAAGGGTATGAGCCTTCTTAGGCTTCTTAGCAATTTGGCCTTTGGCCAACATTTTGGCTAGTGACAGTGGGGCCACCACTGTCATCAGGGATTTTATTTTCTGGGACTCCACTAGCCACTGTGGCGGTGTGACTGGCCCGCTCACTATCATCTCCGAGCTTGAGGTATCCCCGGTGTTCAGTTTAGGTCCTCCCCTGGATGTGTTTCCTTCTGTGTTGACAGGGTCTTCATTTGTATTTCCTTTCTCATTTTTTGCACCAGCTCCCGGGATATCATCCATTGGTGGGCTGCGTGGTGGTGGTGGTAGAGGCAATTCGTTCAAGTCTACCTGTTGGAATGTGTTCGTAACCTTGTCAACCCTTGTATTAAATGGTGTTGGTAAGATTTGATCACCAATTGGACCCGGGAACACTACATCGGAGGGTACAATTTTTCCCAAAGGTCCAGTTTCCTCTTCTGCCAACAATTACTCCTTGACCTGATTACTTTCCTGTTCTTCTTGTATCATCCTTACTTTATCGAACTCTTCTAGACGGGATCTATCTTCTTCTTGGGTCATTCTCTCTTCGACCTTAGTTAACTCCTCCTACGTGGGAACCTCAGTCTCTGGTTCCACTATTTCCTCCATTGTGTTATCTACCATACCCTGTAATTCCCCTAGATCACCCATTGGGAAGAAATCGTCAACGCTGATCTGCGCTCTCTGGGGGACTCTCCGGATGATCCTCTTTGTCGAAGGAGGAGGAGAGCACTTCAACATCGGGTACATTCCTAGGCTTAAGGCCTGAATTTCTACTTCGTGGGGGTGGCTATGCCTTTTGCTTCTTTCTTCTTTTGAGTGGCACTCGGGGTTTGCGTCTGCTGCTGCATCTTCGGTCTCCGCTTCACATGATGCACTCAACAATGTGGCCAAAGAGGGAGAATCTCTTGGTAGGGGACAAGAACCGACCAGAGTAGCTCCGAGACCGAATGTCACTCTGGAGTTTTCTGCATCTAGTGGTTTCCGGGAGTGCTCAAACTTTTCACTTAACTGCTCCATCAAGGGGCCAAAATGGCCTCCGGGCCCTGGGGAGGGGTTCCAACCTTCTGCTTACCTTGGGCTTTTGATTTCTCCGCCACCCGGGAGCCTGAGGCTTCCAAAAATTGATTGTCCAATTAGACAGTCTTCGGGCAAGCCTTCGTGAAATATGCGTGGCTGCGGTGAATCACCATTTTCGAGACGACCTCAATGCTCAAAACTTCCAGTGTGTCCCAATCTACCGGAGGGAGGTCCATCTTGTCTACACCTATTTCTTTATACTCGAGGTCCTCTAGTGACCCGATGTCTGAAAAAGTTTGTGGGAACTTCCATAGATTTAGATGTTCCATCATTCCCTTCGGCATCTTGGAGTACTATCACTTCTGGACATCAAAATCATCAATTAGCTCAAAAATCCTCCAAGTATCATTCATGGGGGTTGATTCCCCGGGGCATTAGCCTTGCTAGTTGCCCAAGTGGATCATAGTCTTTGCGACTAAATGAAAATTTAGCTAATTCAAGCTACTTAGCTCACTTTCTGCTTCTCGGGCCGCGGCGAGGGAGCAGGTGTAGTTCCCGCACACAAATAGAAAAGAAATGGAAGTGATTTTCTTGGCAGCTGTCAAAGCATGCGCCTCCAAAATCTGCCTCCAAAATAATCTTATCCCCATAATGTTTGGGCAATCGGTAAGGTTTCCTGGAAAATCCAGACACCCAAATATAGGTGTGCTAGGAGAACTGAATGAAATAACATCCCCACACATTTACTAAGGCCATGGCGTTTGGGGACATTCTGAATCCCTGATCACTAGTGATTGCCTTAATCCTGTGAAAGATGAAGGCTTCATTGACTCTGAAAAAATGGGGGAAACTTTGGTCCTACTGAATCTGGGGGAAATGGTCCCATGGGGTGGCCTGTGCAGCTCCATCCCCGAGGACATCAATTGTAGTTAATCCTCGAATTCCCGGGTTTTGCCGGGCAAGTGGCCAGAGGATGTAGGAAGTCATATAGAATTTCTATTCCGCCTTGACCCTCCTCATTTGGATGTCTACATGCTTGACGATGATGCTAGACCAGTTGAAGCGTGCCTTGTTGGTGGTCATACCATATAAAAAGTAGTACATCCAAGGGGAGAATTCCCGAGCATGGGGTTCCCCGAAAATCCTGCATATAAATACAATTATGGCTTGGATGGGCTCCTTGAAGTCAGAGCAATGGATATCCATCTACATCTTCTTAAAGTCTCGGTGTGGGCTCTTTAGCCATTCATAGCTGAGGTGGCGTCAGGCTAGTTCAGTTGCTTTCTCAAACCAATCGAGCGAAGTAACCTTGGTGAGAGTAACAACATCCAAAAAGAATGGGGTGCGCCACCCGTGGTGGTGGCAAAATGGTCCAAGGAAACGATGGGCACCGGGTAACCAAGGGGGTTCGGCGAGACCAACACAACAACTCCACTATTTGGATTGTAACATTTGGCCAAGAGAAAAATTAGCTCCGACGCTTGCACTGAGCACAGAAAACCAGCCACTTGAATGATACCAGATGCTGCTAAGTTGACTGAAATAGAGTCATTGGCTCGTCTATGTTGATGAATTGCTTGAATAAGGAACTTCAGTTCGACCTAGGTACCGACATCTGTGTTGGTGATCTCTTTAAGGGTAGACTCAATTTGGGACCCCTGATTTGTCCCACCTTTATTATACTTCTGGGTCAATGGGAGCTTTGCCAATACCCGTTCTGTGTTGTTCTTTTTAATGGTGCCCGTAGAGGCATCCGGGAGTTCAGGGCTCCCGGGAGGGTGATGATTCTGAAGCCATTTCTTTCTTACTTTAACCTATACCTACAAACCGGAAAACCGTCAGTACGTCAGTACATAAATATTAAAAAGATTCTGAGTTCCGGAGGCCTCGGGCGTGATTTCATTTACCCACCTGAAACATAAAATGTTAGACATCTCAAAAGAAATCATGTGTCCGAAGATTATTTCTGATACATGTAAATTGACACATGTGAAACTATTCATGTGCATAAAAGACCGGGAACGATGACCAAAAAATTGGACGGGGTAAATAAGTCCGAATTCACCAAGACACCCAGAATTAACTTGAAAGGATAGTAATGTCAGTGACAAGATACGTGGCCCTATTGTTGTACCCTAACACGCGCATGCCCACTCGACTAAGTAATGAAATTTAATGTATAATTGTTCTAGCGCGAGTGGCATGAGTGCTACTTGAGACAAATTTTAAATGCTCGTGCGTGGGAACTAATTCCTCCATTAAGACAGAAAGGACAGAGGAGAGAGAAAAATTAACGACCTGCTAGTGAGATGGCCTCTGTAACTGACATACGCATCACCTCAACGCCCAAAGTTGCATCAACCAGAAGGGTGGATGCGCTTATTGGGTGGATACGGTCCTTAGACCTCGTAAAGAATTTGGAACAATGGTGTCCCTAGGAGTTACTTCTATAGGACCTGTACTAAAAAATGACTCTCAGGGACACATCTCCTTGGAGCAGGAAGGCACGAACTTTACCAACTCAACAATGTACAACCAGTCGAAACTATTGACAACGCGCAGAGCGCCCATAAATTTACAGAACCCAAATCTAGCCTATATGACACGAACAAGTATTTACAAGGAAAGGACAACGCTCCACGAACCCATATTTGTAGAATTTTCAAACTACAGAGATGGACGAAGAACACTATTTACATAGGATTTACAACCAAGGGAACATATGCCTTGCCTTCGATTTGAACAACCATGAAGGACAGAAAGAGGCGCACCAGGTCCAGGGAAGACAACGTGCCAAACGAAAAGCGCGGCCTGGATGACAAGGGCGGACGAACACCCAAAAAAATGGAAAACACGACCAAACAGAAGCCAAACAAAATGAAAATTAACAGACGAAAGCAAAGAGAGAAAAACAAAACAAAAACAAGAGCAAGCGAACTAGAAAGCAAACAACGAACAGAAACAAAAAGCAAATGCAATGAAAAGAAAAGAAGCCCAAGGGCCTACTTGAAACTCGAAATGCTAAAAGGGGGCACTGCAAACAACCTCACTTTGTCACCTAAACGCTCCACGAGAATCATCAAACACACCTCTGCACCTTCTAGCTCACACGCTTCAGCTCAGAAAACAAATAGCTTCACTCTCAAGATAATTCACCAGAAGGTAATTAGTTCACGATAGGTGTAAAAATGACAAGGTAAAAGGCCTTAAATAATTCCTAGGAGAGCGCATTAGTTACCAAAATTACTTTGAGAAACAAGAGGTCCACCAGAGTTTGGATCTCGGGACACCTAACAATCGTTCATCTTCGAAATAAAGAGGAATGATTGGCACGTCTCAAAGGTCCAGAACCATCGGCTTTGGGAACGACACTCTAGGCTCCGGATCCCGGAGAAAACGAAAGACAAAAGAAAAGACACACAAAAGCAAGGGCGAGAGCCCAAAGAAGAAAGAGGCAAAACGAAGCCAAGGCAAAAGAAAAAGGGGACCTGACATTTTGCACACAAAATGTAGGGACGGGTATGCAGGGCATAACAGTTAGGTCTTGCACATTTTTCTTAAATTTTAATATGAATTCAACTCTCTCAGCTTTGGCCTCTTATTTATATAAAAAAGATATTTGACTCACTTGTTTTAATTATAGATGATGATCATATTATAATAATCATTTTTTTTATTTTATATATACTAGATATTGTTGTAGATTTTATTTTGATGAAGATTTAATAAGTATAAGGATGTTGTTAATTTGTATGGATGTCCATTTTCCTAAGATTCTTTATATATGTTATCCTATAAAATATTTCAAATGCTTTATGATTTACTCTATAATCATATAATTTATTTAAGAGACATGACATATTTAATTAATTAAATTAAAATAAAACATATTAAATTAATAAATAGAGGAAAAATAAGAAGCATTTTTAGAAGAAAAAAAGAAGCAAGAATGGAAGCCAAACTAGAAGCAAACCATAAGCAATCTTGGAAGCAAAACTTGACATTATCTAAGAAGCAAAAAATAGAAGCAATTCAGGTAGTAAAGAAAGAAGTAATAATGGAAGCAATTTTAGAAGCAACAAAAGATGCAATAATAGAAGCCATATTAGAAGCAAAAAAAGACACAAAAATAGAAGAAAAGCTGGATGCAAAAAGCAATGTTATATTAGAAGAAAAATTGGAAGTAAAACAAGAAGCAAAATTGAAAACAAAACTAGAAGGAAAAATGGAAGCAAAATTAGAAGCAAAACTGGAAATAAGCCTAGAAGCAAAATTATAAGGAAAACTAGAAGCAAAATCGGAAGCCAAGCTAGAAGAAACAAAGGACATCATAATGAAAGCAAAACTAGAAGCAACAAAGGATTCCATAATGGAAGCAAAACTTAGCCTCAATTAAGAAGCCAAAATGGAAGCAACAAAGGACATCATAATGGAAGCTAAACAAGAACCAAAATTGGAATCAAAATCGAAAGCAAACCTGAAAGAAAAAGTGAAAGAAAAACTAGAAGAAAATCTGGAAGCAAAACCAAAAGCAAAATCGAAAGCCAAATTGGAAGCAACAAAGGACATCATAACGGAAAAAAAATTGGAAGAAACAAAGGACGTCATAATGGAAGAAAAATTTGGCATTAATTAGGATCCAAAAAGAAGCTATTTTTGATGCCATACCAAAAGCGAAATAGGAAGCACGACTGTGAACAAAAATAGAAGCAAAAATGGGAGCAGGCATGGAAGCAAAATTGGAAGTTAAATTGGGAGCTAATTTAGGTTCTATTTCTTACAATAAATTGGGTGTACTTCTCGACGCTAAAGGAGGGGTTATTGCTTGTGTAACTTTTCTGATGTAAAACCCAACGTTGTCCAGTGCAACATACGACGTAAAAAATGGCACCAAAGAGAACATGCAATTTGGCACTGGATTTAGCACGATTGAAGTGTCCAATTCATAAACTCAAATGCACTAAATTTTGGCACTATTTTAGGTGCCAATAGCCTATTTTTTGTAGTGTCATTTGGTCAAACATTTTGATTTCCTTGTCTATGATACGACAACTCACATGCATGCCTTCAACATCTAGATTCTTTTTGAACAAATCCATGCTGCTTTATGTTTCTCCATTTGGCATCTTTTTATTTTCATCCACTAAATGTGCAGACAATGCATACATGCAGAGATGAGAATTGAGTTTATTCAGTTAAGTTTATGTTATGTATTACTTCATTAATTTGAGGGTTTTGAAAACTTCCTCTGAGCTCTATTTTTTTTTATATATGTTGCCATCATCTCAAACTGTGAGATAGTTGCATGTATGTTTCGTGTGTCCACATTCTGTATACATCACCACCACAATATTCTTGTAAAGGTCACTAAATCTTTTATCTAGACCTATCAATTGCATTTTCTCGAAGGTTACAAAGAGGCGGTTACATGCTTCTTGGAAAAGGGTTTTCAAAAGAAAAATAGTTAAGAATTTAAAGCCAAGGATGCAAAAGTTTGGGTTTTGATTTATCAAATGTGAAAATTTAAGGTTTGTGATTCAAAATAAGTAAAATTTTAGGTTGGGGATCAAAAGATGAAAAAGTTAAGGCTTGGAGTTTCCACAACGTGGAAGTTAAGATTTTAGGAGAAAACGTGTAAAAGTTAGTGTTTGGGGTTTGAAAAGTGCAAAAGTTAAGGTTTTGGAAAAGTTTTCACAAAAGTTGGGGTTTGAGGTTGAAAACATGTAAAAGTTAGTGTTTCGAGTTAAAGAATGTGGAAAGTTAAGGGTTGAGACTCCAAATAGGCAAAAGTTAAGGTTTGGGGCTTGGAAAGTGTGAAAGGTAGGATTTTAATATATTTTCATGCACATAAAGGCAAAAGAGTTGAAAATGTTAATTTTTTTGGCCCCTTTAAGAATCAAGGGAACAAGTAGCTAGTGTATTGTTTAGATCATATGTATGGGTTAATTCTTGTTAGGGGGCTAGTATAAACATCTTTTATTTTTTTATGTTTTCTATATATCTAGTTTAGTTTTTGTCAAGTTGAGCCTTCCTTTGGTTTCTGGTTAGTTTTACTTCTGGGTATTCTATGTGAGATCCTCTTAGGCTCATTTCGGGTTCTCAATCTAAGTCTTCTACTAATTATGTAATTACAACTTATATTAATATGTATATTAAGGCTTAATGCCTTTTGCTAAATTAATAATAATAATTAAAGAGAAATGATTTCATAAAAATTACATTATAAACTACACATAATCATAAGAGAAACAATATGATAAGAGGTTCATAAGAAATGATAAATTAACTAGCATACCTATATTTTAAAAAATATAAGTAAAATACGCTGAGAGATATCATTTTCAATTTTATGCATTATATTTTTACTTTAGAAAATATATAATCTTGTAGAAAATGATATTATGCTAGTTGTCATATAAACTAACATACCTTATTATAAAGATATCTACAAAATTCTATTAAAAATCTAAAAATAGATTAAAAATAAATAAAAGATGTCTAAAAATATCTATTAAACAATCGAAAAGATAGAAAAGCTTACAAATTACATTTTTTCCAAAATTTTAAGGTTATTGTTGTTACAACTATAAATTATAATTTGTGAGTGAACAAAGATGGTTCAAAAGACCACCCACATTAACATAAATTAATCTCTTTTAGTTATTAAATTAAAAATTAAAAATTGAAGAAAAATAAGTGAACAAGCACTTATACCCACATCCCATTCATTAATTACATGTCATACATTCCCCTGTATTTTTCCAATTACATTCATTGAATACTGGGGAGATGATGAAAATACTTTGATTAATGAATCATGCCTATTATGTATTTTTCATATATTAAAAGCTCGTCATTATAAATTAATTAATTTATTGAATAATAATAAATTAGCAAGTAGGGATCATATATATAAGCACAAAAATTTATCTCTTGTATTAGTATATTCACCTCAAACACTGTTTTCTTGTGTCACTTCTACCCACCTCTATTCCAGTCTATGTTCTCTGGTTAGTCCATAGACTGCTTAAGGAGGAAAATCAAATAATTATATTCATACATTAAAAAAAAGTATTCTTGACTTTATATCGGTGAAAAAGATATGGCTCTGCAAAAGAAGCAAGATGAGATAAATGAGATTCATATTGTATATCTTATGGACTATGAGAAGATTGTATCTTGATCAACAATATACTCAATTGCATGGAAGTTCTTTGGAAGGACAAAAGCCATGCTCAACATTTTTCCCTAGAATATGGAAATGTTTTAGTGGCATATGCTCTTTTGTTCAACTCCATGCTCCTTTCATATGCAATTCCTTTAATACAGGCTGACGACTTTATAGATGCATATACTTCATGGAACGTGCCCTAAGTGCTAGAATAAATTAGTATAAGGCTAAGAAAATGATGAGAAGAGCTTCAAAACAAATCTACAACTCTGATCCTACCTCTCTCAGTAAAAAAAATGCAATCCTTGGTAGAAAAATTCATGGTATTTATCCATTTACTAAACATTCTCATCATTGAGAAATTGATGGAAGTAAACCTAAATAACATTCATTTTATTTCCAATTACGATTTGGGTGTAGAAATCATTAGTTTTTCTTGCAAGATTCAGATGTAGCAATTAAAAACGGTTGATGAATCCTTATCTCTTCCACCACTTTCCAGTGAAGACAACTGTCCCACTACTGTCCAGTGAAGATTCTACATTTGTAACACCCTTCCATTACTATGAACTCTTCCTCTTTCATTTAATTATACGAATTTATTAACTACTCTTTGTTATAGCCTCATGTCATTGTCAATTTTTTAGAAAAAAGCTAAGTTTACAATGAAATTTGCTTTCACTGTAGGAAGCCTCTCGACTTAACAACATAAATTAATAACTATCTTGCAATAATCAATTTAAGACAATTCATGTCAAAGAGAAACATAACATTATGTACAATAAGAAATAATCTTTACTTAATTAAAAAATGTCCTTAATTTAAAATTATGACTAAATGACAAATTTTATTTGTCTTATCTTAAAAGAATTTAAAGAACTTTTCATTTTGAATTTTGCATTAACTTACCGACAAAGAATTATATTCTTTAAAAAAAAAAGTTAAAAATTATAATTTGTAAAAAATGAAATAAGTATATCTTATATTTAAAAGACTTGACAATTTTTATTTGTCTTATCTTAAAAGAATTTAAAGAACTTTTCATTTTGAATTTTGTATTAACTTAACAACAAAGAATTATTCTTGAAAAGATATTTAAAGTTATAATTTATAAAAATTGAAATAAATATATCTTATATTTAAAAGACACTTAAACACCTTTATGAATAAAACTACAAATTAATCTATGAAACAAATTACCCACATTGTAAACTATACAAAAATCCTAACTTACTTTTATTTTTATAAAGTTGAGTTTGAACCATATCTTAATAATTAAGTCCGAAATAGTGCAAACAAAAGGGAAGACAAAAAGTAAATGGATAAATTGAAGGTCAAGTCTATGTCGGGGCAATTTTGCCTATGAATGCCCACATAAAATTAAAATCAATCAATCAATTTGATCATTCAATAAATTGCAAGTTACTTAAAAAAGGGAACATTGAAAGGTATTGAAATCAGGTTATCATTAACATTGGCGGATGAGATTTTGTATATTTGGCACGCCAATAGGAAGGATAAATAAGGGAACATAGAAAGGTATTGACTACTGAATTCTATGAAGAAATATAAAGGATATTCTCGGTTTTAAAGTTAAAGCAAAAGAGTATCTATTAAAATTTTAACATAGTAACTATGTAAATATTTCAAGATTTTAGGAGGTAATAGGTTGAGGAGATCCTGGCTTATAATGAGATTACCGACGAGTAGAATCACAAGCAAACCCGACGGCCAGAATCACAGTATAACCCGACAGACAAACAACCCCGACGGAGAAGCCCGAGGAGAATTGGAGTGTTGACTGAAGCAATCAAAGAGTTAAAACACCGAAGCTAATTGGAGTTCAGAAACGATGAAATATCTAGCTGGCAGAGCTAAATATATACTTAACTGGTAGTTATCATTGTTTTCATCGACAGGATAAAGCCAAAGATAAGTAAAGGATTTAAAGTTGTTTTTTCCAGTTGGCAGGAAGATCTCTGCGAGATAAAATAGGATTTTTTCTTTAAATCAGATTGGCTAAGATTGCGGATCACGCCAAGATCAAGAAAATCAAGAACCTAGAAACGGTGATATCATGTATATAAAGAGACAACTTAATTCATTACGAATTAAGGGGAGTGAATGAAAAAGAGGACGCTGGAGAGAAACTGATGAAGGAAAAATTCATACAATCCTGATCAATCAAGCTAAGGAAAGAGTTAAAGATTTCTGCGGACATCAAGCAACAAAGCATAGCATCACCAAGTAGAACAAAGAGTGGAGCAAAGGTATTAAAAAGATATATTGATTAGATTGATTTAATGAGCTTACAATAGATCTGAAAATCTGCAAGTATAAGTTGTATATGTGAACAGATCATACTGTTTCAGTTTAACCATTGATTCAGAAAGTCTCTTAACCGAGCAGGATTTAAAGATCCTTTCTATATTGAGATACATCCCAAGGAGTATCAAAAAGTTTGATCATGAAGATAGCATGAGATGCCAAATACCATTTGACAAACCAGAAGAGTTTGGACAAGGAAGGTAGCATAAAAATTCTCGATATCGAGTGACAAACTAATCTTTTAAATCCTCTGAAAAGGTCACACCTAACAGTGTGTTTGTAACCTTTAACAGGGTTGGCTCTTCACCGAGCTCACTTCAGAAGAGTGAAAATTTTGGGTTACCGGTCCCAAGTGGTTTTTCCCTTAACAAGGTTTCCATGTTAAAAATCCATGTGTCAATGTGTTTATGAGTCATTACTTTAGTGTTTTGCATTACACAACTAATTTGGATTGATCGGTATACTCTAAGTAATTTACTATTTTTCGGTAAATTGAAAGACCACTATTCGGTAAACATAAAGAATAAGGTTTAACAAAGCACTCCGAGCAGTATTTATTTGATAAGTATATTTGAAGGCATCCATCTTATAGGACTGAAGATAACTAGAGGCTTAATATTGTGGTACTAAGTTTTTGGGTTGATTAATTGGAATATTTTGAGGCCACTAATTCACCCCCCCTCTCAGTTATTACTAACAATTGGTATCAGAGCTTGTGTGCTTAGAAAGGGAGTTTAACAACTCAAGCAAAATATCACAAGATGAACATATGAGATGTGCCCAAGTTGAATAAAGACAAATTTGCATCATGACAAAGAAGAATAAGACTCCACCTATCAGGTATTGGTAACGATGTTACTCAACACCTTGATACTGAATATGTGTTGCCTACAGGACCTCACACTCTTGAGCAATTGAGAGAAATGCATGAGCATAATTGCATGATGATAGAACTTGCCTCATCACTCTCTGATGTTGAGTTTGAAGATGTTAAAGCCTGCACCTCTGAAAAGAAAATGTGGGATAAGTTGAAGCTAGTACATGGAGGAGATTCTAATGTACTAAGAGCCAAGGCAAAAATCCTAAGAGGAAGGTTTGATGACCTAAGGATGAAAGAAGGAGAAAATATCACTCAGTATAGCTACAAAATCAAAGAGGTAGTCAATGCTATTCGAGGAGTTGGAGGTGTGCTTGAAGAGGAGACATTGGTAAGTAAAATCTTAAGAACCTTACTTCCTGTATATGCTATTAGAGTTCTACTATTCAAGAAATGAGAGCAGTTGCAAACAATACAGTTACTCTAGATAATCTGATTGGTAGTCTGATTTCATTTGAGATGAATAACTTTGATAATAGTGTCTTACCATCTATAGAATCAGCATTCAAATCTTGTTTGAAAATAAGTAATTCAAGTCATAGACATGCTATTAGAAATGATAGTGAAAGTGATAATGAGGATCAAGGACTTCATGAGATTGAAGCACTAATGGCAAGAAGATTGCAGAGAGGCAAAGGTAGATACAAAGGTAAATTACCACTTGTATGTTTCAATTGTAAAGAGGTTGGACACTTTGCTGTAAGATGTCCAAACAGAAGAAAAGACGACAGAAGTAATGACAGATCATATGAGAAGAATTTTGATAAAGGTGATAACAGAGATTACGGAAGCAACCGAAAATATGACAAAAGAGATACCCGAGACTACAAGGACAAAGGGAAGAAATCTTGTTACCTAGCTGAGAATAGAGTTGATGGCAATGACACCGAATTAGAAGAAGACATTGAGATGGTATTTGTAGCCATGAAGGATGATTTAGATGAAGACGAAGAAATGTATGTAGAAACTGCACTCATATCTAAGGTTAGTAAGAATGATTTCTGGATCATAGATAGTGGTTGCACTCACCATATGACCAGTGATAAACAAAATTTTGAGACTTTTGAATACTATAATGGTGGTTCAATAAGAATGGGAAATGATACACCTTGTCCAGTTGAAGGTAAGTGAACTATAATGTTGAATAACCTGATCAAATATGAAAATGCTTATTGGGTAAAAGGACTGAATTATAATCTGTTAAGTGTTTCATAGCTGAATAATACAGGTCATTGAGTGGCTTTTGAAAATATGAAGGCAAAGATCTTCAATGAATCAGGAAGGTTGATCAGATTCGGTGAGCAGACAAAAGGTAACCTTTTCTATTTTGATGACATTAACACTTGTTTAATGGATAGAAACGAAGACATATAGTTGTGGCACAAAAGATTGTGTCATGTGAATTTTGACAACATGATAAAAATAATCAATAAAATGAATGTCAGAGGCTTACCAAGCATGACTAAGCCCGAGCATATCATGTGCAAGAATTGTCAAAAAGGTAAGATGACAAAGTCTAGTTTCAAGAGTAAAACCCATATAGCTAATGCATTTCTAGAATTAGTCCATACTGATCTATGTGGACCCATGAGAACAAAGAGTTACTATGGAGATAGGTATTTTATTCTCTTTGTTGATGATTATTCTAGAATGATGACAATTATGTTCTTAGAAGATAAATCAGAAACATTCAAGATGTTTAAATGGTATAAGGATATGGTAGAAAAACAAAGTGATAAGAAATTGAAATGCTTAAGGTCAGATAGAGGAGGGGATTTTACTTCAGATGAATTCACTAACTATTGCAATGAGCATGGAAATAAAAGACAGGTTTTTGCACTAAGAACACCACAACAAAATGGAATTGCTGAAAGGAGAAACAAATCAATTGTTGATTATACAAGAACATTTATGATTGAGAAGAGAATCACTCAAAATTTTTGGAGGGAAGCTGACGCAAGGAGGGAAAGCAGGTGGGGCATGAGGCTCACCCAACTACCAAACTAGCTTGCAGACACAATGCTGAAGCCAAACAACACAGTGAGAGAAGAAAACACAGAGATCCCTTTTTATATTAAATTGATCAAAATCATTATATGCCAGGCTATAAGGACTTCCCAGTTTCATCCATATATTCAATGAATTACAATAATATCTTCATACAACAGAGATCACAGACCTTCGATCTCAATATCTAAACATTTGCTTTCTTTCTCTAAGATTGATACCTAAACTAAGAACATACAACCAAATATATACAAGAGCCCAACAAGGAATTTGATGCTCAAATCCATAAGAGAGACCCAAATTTAGGTCCAAACAAATCCCAATGAGAGATCCCAAATAAATTTAGCAAAGAAAATTAAATTGAAGAATTCGGCCAAAGATCCAACTCCCGAAATAAGCATCTCGGGCAAATGAACACCGAAAATTAGCAACCATCGGTAAGACATACTCAAGCATCAAAAAACCCGTCGGTAAGGACATCACCAAAACCCATCGATAAAGCATGATCGAGAAACAAAAGACAAACATGCCTGAGAAACAGAACCTGAGCGACAAAGACAAGCATGCCCGAGCAGCAGAACCCGAGCTACAAAGAACAAACTAAAGAACTAAAGCAAACATATTTTTGGTTGTGAAGGGTTGCCAATGACCCAAGATGCTCCTGCATCATACACCTGGGGTCACAAAAAAAATGATTCTCTGAATCATGTGTCAGGTCCAACCTAAAATTAATCCAACTTAGATTGAGAAATCCAAGATGAGTCCTCAATCGGTCTATTCTTCCACTTTACCAGATACTCCATGTATTCCTTTCCTCTTGTACTTCTGTCAATTCTCTGTTTCAAAATCTTTTCCACTTCCTCTATCTTCTTCTTAGGATAATCACTTTGTACTATCACTTCTTCATTAGGTTCATGACATTCATACAAGTCTGAAATATTGAATATAGGCGATATATCCATGTCATCAGGTGATTCAACTTCATAAGCATTTCCACTGTCAAATCTTCTCAGTATTTTACAAGGACCAAATTTATTCATCTTTAATTTACCATATGTTCCCATAGGAAATTTGCCTTTCTTCAGATGAACCATAAATGCATCACCAAATTCAAATGTTTTATGTCTTCTTGATCTGTCTGCACTGTCTTTGTACTTCTGATTACTTTTCTACAGCTTCTGTTTCACATCTTCATGCAATGTCTTCATAAATTATGCAAATTCTTCTACTTCAACACTCCTTTTCTCTTCTCCAACAATATCTCTCAAATCTAATATACCTCTCGGTTGTGTGCCATGAACAATCTCAAAAGGTGTCTTTCTAGTACTTCTATTCACTGAATTTTTGTATGCAAACTCTGCTTGTGCCAACATCAAATCCCAATTGCTTGGTGTGTCTCCAACTAAACATCTCAACAAATTACCCAAACTTTGGTTTACAACCTCTGTTTGTCCATCAGTCTCTGGATGAAATGTAGAACTAAAATTCAACTCAGTATCCAACTTCTTCCAAAGTGTTCTCCAAAAATAGCTAACAAACTTACTGTCTCGGTCAGAGATGATACTCTTCGGTAATTCATGCAATCTGATAATGTCCTTAAAGAAAAGATCTACTATGTGTACTGCATCTGATGTTTTCTTATATGGTATGAAATTTGTTATCTTAGAAAATCTATCCACACCAACAAATATAGAATCATTACCTCTTGTTGTCCTAGGTAAGCCAAGAACAAAATCCATGTTGATATCACTGCAAGGTTTCTCAGGAACAGTAATTGGTGTATACAATCTAGTATTCTGACTTACTCCTTTGGAAACTTGACAAAATCCATAGCTTCTTATAAATTTATGAACATCCTTATACAACTGAGGCCAAAAATACCTCTCCTTCAACAAACTCAATGTTTTATCAATACCAAAATGTCCAGCCAATCCACTACTATGTTTATCTTTTATCAAATTAGTTTTCATTGATCCTCTTGGTATACACAACTGAATACCTTTGAACAACATATATTACTTAATGAAATAGTCTTCGTACTTACTTGATTGATTTGAATTAGGTGCTCTGCACACTCTCCATTGCTCTGAAAAATCAGGATCACTTTCATACAAATTCTTCATGTCATCAAAACCAAGAACTTCAATTCTCATTTCAGTCAACAAAGATCTTCTTCTACTCAATGCATCATAAACTCTATTAGAAACTCCACTCTTATGCTTAATCACAAATGTAAAGCTCTGTAAATACTCTACCCATTTCATATGTATCCGATTCAACTTATTTTGACTACCCAAATATTGTAAAGCCTTATGATCAGTATATAACACAAATTCATTTGGCATCAAATAATGTCTCCATTTCTTCATAGCTTGAACAATAGCATAGAACTCCTGATCATAGACATAATATTTCATTTTTTCATCATTCAACTTTTCACTAAAGAAAACAACATGTTTACCTTCTTGAGTCAACACAACTCCAATTGCACTTCCACTTGCATCACATTCAACTTGAAATACCTTATTGAAATCAGGCAGGGCTAACACAGGTAATTCAACAACCTTCAGTTTCAAAGCTTCAAAACTCTTATCAGCTCCATGTGTCTATTTGAATTCTCTTTTGTCTCCTTTCATTGTCTCAGTAATAATATTACAAATATAACTGAAATTTCTAATAAACTTCCTGTAAAAACTTGCCAATCCATCAAATGACCTTACCTCAGTGACATTTTCAGGTGTAGGCCAACTAAGTATAGCTTCAACCTTCTCTGGATCCATCTTCAAACCATTAGCTTAAATCAAAAAACCTAAATACACAAGTTCTTCTTTCCTAAAGGAATATTTCTTCAAATTTATTAACAACTTTTCCTCTTTCAATCTCTGCAACACTTGTCTTATATGCATCAAATGCTCTTCTTTAGTTTTACTGAATATCATAATATCATCCAAGTATACAATCACACTTTTATTCAAGAATTTCTTCAGAAATTCATTCATTAGTCTCATAAATGTACTTGGTGCATTAGTTAAACCAAAAGGCATAACCAACCACTCATACAAACCTTCCTTTGTCTTGAAAGAAGTCTTCCATTCATCCTCTTCTCTGATTCTAATCTGATGATATCCACTCTTCAAATCAATTTTGGTAAAATATATTGCTCCACTCAAACAATCCATTATGTCATCCATTCTCGGTATAGGAAATATATACTTCACTCTGATCTTGTTAATTGCTCTGGAATCAGTGCACATTCTCCATTCTCCATTCTTCTTAGGTGCCAATACAGATGGTACTGCACATGGACTCAAACTTTCTTGGATCAAGCCTTTGCTCAACAGTTCATGAACTTGTCGGTTAAGCTCTTCATTTTTGGTAGGTGTTAACTGATGTGGTGATTTGTTTGGTAAACTAGCTCCAGGAATTAGATCCATACAATGACTGATATCTCTCATTGGTGGCAAGCCATCAGGTACATTATCTAAAATTATCTCCTTGTACTCAGTGAGTAACTTTCCAACTTCTACAAGAATGTCATCTTCTATATTCTCACTTGGTTTGTTAGGAATCAAAGTATAACAAATATCATTTCTTTTCAAATCTTTAACAAACTACCTTCCATCAAACAAACTTTCATAGATGTACATATCTCACCAACAGATTCTTCAACCAAAGGTAACAAAACTTGCTTCTTACCTTAAACCCAAATAGAGTATCTATTCAATATTCCATCATGTATAGCATGTCTATCATATTGCTAAGGTCCACCCAACAAAATATGACAACAATCCATAGGCATAATATCACACAACACCTTATCATAATACTTTCCAATTTTCAGATTCACAAAACATTGTTCACTCACCATTAATGTATGATCATCCTTGATCCATGAGATCTGATAGGGATTTGGATGTTTTAGCCTCTCCAACTGTAAATTTTCAACCATTTCCTCAGATGCCATATTCTCCGAGCTTCCACTGTCAGCAATCACTTTCCAAACTTTGTCTACAACTCTACATTTGGTCTTGAACAAACTTTTCCTGATCGGATATTGCTTATCCTTCTCACTCCATAGTATCCTTCAGATCATGTAATTTCCTCCCTTCTCAACTTCATTTGGTGACTCCTCTTTCACCAATGCATTTTTGCTACTACTTCCTTTCTTTCTTGCATATGTACATTCAAAATATTTATGACCTTCTTCACCACAATTTTAACAAGTAACTTGGAATCCTTGTCTGCTATAATCACCTCTGGAGTAATTACCTCTTCCTCGGTATGAATTTCTACCTTTTCATTCATTCTTTCCTTTGTCTTGAGATGTGTCTGAATTTGACTTGTCCAGTTTAGATCTACTATTTTCACCATGAGATCTTCCTCTTCCTCTAGGGAATCTACCTCCTCTACCTCTTTGTCTTTGTTCATATCTTCAGTTCAAATTTTCCTCAGCTTTTAGGGAAAATTGGTATGCATCCTCAATGCCTTCCATCTTGACCAGACTGATCTCATCTTGCAAAGAACTTCTCAATCCATATAGGTATCTTGCAAATCTCTCCACTTCATCCTCAACATGTCTAGATCTGATGTCCAATCTGTAGAATTCTTCAGTATAGTATTTTACCGATTTGTCTTTCTGCTTCAAACTTTGCGTTCATCAGATTAGGTTAATCTGATAATCACAAGGTCGAAACTTGACTTTCAATTTTTTTACCATCTTGTCCCATACCTTGATTTTGTCTTTACCTTTCTTCTTCTGATCCAATTGCAGATGTTCCCACCACAAGGATGCATGACCTTTCAGCTTTGTGCTTGCAATATTCACCTTCTTATCTTCTTCTACACTCTCATATTCAAAATAATTTTCCATCTCTGTTATCCAGTCAATCAACTCATCAGAATCCAATTTTATCACTATACTCTGGAGGATTAAATTTAGGTGTGGATTTCAAACTTGTCAAAGCTCTCATGGATCGTTCTTCTTCCTGATTCATCACAGGTGTAGGTGCAGCTTCACCTTGAACCTCTTCAATTTAATCATCACTAACATCATCAATATGTCTTCCTCTGTGTTGGGCTATCTCAACAAATTCCAATCTTGCAGCAAGCATATTAGCTAGAACTGGATCTAGATTTCCTCTCCCACGAACCATCTTGAATCCCTTTGCAATTGTAGGTCAGATCACAATCTGCTACCCCAAAAAATACCAAATAGGGTTAGGGTTTCAAGAAGGAACTTAGATCTCACCATGATCTGATACCACCTAACACAAGGAGGGCGAGTAGGTGGGGCCTGAGGCTCACCCAACTACCAAACCAAATTGCAGACACAATGCGGAAGCCAAACAACATAGTGAGAGAAGAAAACATAGAGATCCCTTTTTATATTAACTTGATCAAAATCATTACATGTAGGGCTGTAAGGCCTTCCTCATTTTGGCCATATATTCAATGAATTACAATAAGATATTTATACAACAAAGATCACAGACCTTCGATCTCAATATATAAACATTTACTTTCTTTCTCTAAGATTGATACCTAAACTAAGAACATACAACCAAATATATACAAGATCCCAACAAGGAAGTTGAGGCTCAAATCCATAAGAGAGATCCAGATTTAGGTCCACACAGATCCCAATGAGAGATCCCAAATAAATTTAGCAACATAAATTAAATTGAAGAAGTCGGCCAAAGATCCAACTCCCAAAATAAGCATCTCGGGTAGATGAACACCGAAAATTAGCAACCGTCGGTAAGACATACCTGAGCATTAGAAAACCCATCAGTAAGGACATCACCGAAACCCGTTGGTAAAGCATGACCGAGTAATAGAAGACAAACATGCCCGAGCAACAGAACCCGAGCGACATAGACAAGCATGCCCGAGTAGCAAAACCTGAGCGACAGAGACAAACTAAAGAACTAAAGCAAACATCTTTTTGGTTGTGCGGGATTTCCAATGACCCAAGATGCTCCTGCATCAGAAGCTATCATTACTACTATCTATACATTAAACACAGTACAATTGATGAAGGACACAAAGAAGACACCCTATGAGCTTTGGTGTGGTCATACACCCAATGTAAGTTACTTCATAATCTTTGGTAGTCAATGTTATATTTTAAAAGATGATAGAAATGGAAAACTTGACTCCAAAAGTGAAGAAGGCATATTTCTAGGGTATTCAACCAAAAGCAAGGCTTATAAATGTCTTAACAAGTCATCTAAAAATATTATTGAAAGTGCAAATTTAAAAATAGATGAATTTGCAGAAAAGAATGATAAGGAAAGTAGAAGAGAACCAGAGGACTACAACAAGTTTTTTTATACAAAACCTGACACTCTACCCAAGCAATAGTGTATCGCTCCCAAGCAATAGAACATTGCACCCGAGCATCAAGTTGCAATTACCAAAAATCAGGAAATCCTCAAGATGATGTTCCGAGCAATGGAGATCAAAATGAAGGTCAAGAAGATGATCAAAATGATGAACATAGAGCTGAACTGAAATTTTCCAAGTATGTCAGAAGACATCATCCACAGAATCAAATCATAGGAGACAAGAAGGTTGGAATCAGAACAAGAAGTAAGTCACTAAACACTAGATGTTTACTTTGTGATTTTGAGCCTAAATCTGTTAATACTGCACTTGAGAATGAAGAATGGGTCAGTGCTATGAATGAAGAAATAGAACAGATTGAGAAGAACAATACATGGACGCTAGTACTGAGACTAGATGACAAGAATATCATCGGTACCAAATGGATATTTAGAAACAAGTTGAATGAGAATGGAGAGGTCACAAGAAACAAAGCAAGGTTAGTATGCAAGGGGTATGCACAAGAAGAAGGTATTGATTATAGAGAAACCTTTTCACCCATTGCTAGAATAGAAGGAGTTAGAATCTTACTTGCTTATGCTGCATTCAAAGGATTCAAGGTATACTAGATGGATGTCAAATCTGCATTCTTAAATGGAATACTGGAAGAAGAGGTATACATTGAACAACCAAAAGGGTTTGTTGATCCAGACAAGAGAAACATGGTATGTAGACTACATAAAGCCTTGTATGGATTGAAACAAGCACCTAGAGCCTGGTATGAAAGAATTCACTCCTACCTCATTAGCATTAAATTTGTAAGAACAAGTAAAAATAACAATCTGTACTTAAAAGAAGATACCGATGGTAATATTCTGATTGCTGAAATTTTTGTTGATGATATCATTTTTGGGGGAAATGAAATGTTATGCAAATCCTTTGCTAATGAAATAAGCAAAGAATTTGAAATGTCTATGTTTGGGGAGATCAAATTATTTCTTGGTCTACACATTCTTCAACAAGATGCAGACATATATATCACTCAGTCCAAATACATCAAGGATGTGCTGAAGATATTAAAGATGGAAGATTCCAAACCAGTTGGAACACCTATGGATACCAAATGTAAGATGAAAAAGAAGACAAATCAAATGAGGTAAATCAAACCTTGTATAGATCAATGATTGGCAAACTAATGTATTTTGTTCATACCAGACTAGATATAGCACATGCAGTTGGAATAGTTGCAAGATTCTCTACTAATCCCAAAGAATCACATATGACTGCTGTCAAGAGAATTATGAGATATCTGAAGAACACTAAGGACTATGGCTTATGGCATAAAAGAGAAGGAAAATTTGAGCTACAAGTCTATACCGATGTTGATTGGGCTGGAAACATTGATGAACAAAAGAGCACAACTAGAGGAGCATTCTTCATGGGTGATAGACTTGTCACATGGATCAACAAGAAGCAAGGATGCATCTCTCAGTCTACTACAGAAGCAGAGTATGTGACTTCTAATGCAAATTGCTTTAATATTGCATTGATCAAATAGTTGCTGGAAGGTATGAATATGAATATTCTTGAACCAGTGATTATCTACTGTGAGAATACCGGTGCAATTAATATTTCTAAGAATCTAGTCATGCACGCTAAGACTAAGCATATTTCTATCAAGTATCACTATCTTAGAGAAAAAGTGCAAGCAAAGGAGGTGATACTAGAATATGTTCAATCAAAGGAACAATTAGCTGATATATTCACCAAGACATTACCGAAAGATACATTTAAGTACTTGAGACATAGACTAGGGGTACAACCCTTGTCTATTGGTCAATAAGCTGACTAGGAGGCTGCATCACCCTACACACAATCATACACTCATTCATGTTGATGCACACATCGAGATGAACAACAAAAAATACATATGTACACAACAAAGTACAAATCTGAAACAAAAACAAGAGACATTGTATTGCTGATGGATAGGGAAATTCAAGGAATATATTATATAAAAGGGATGAAGATGATATAGAAGATGTTTGGAATTTTTGTCAAAGGGAGAGAGTATCTCATTATCATAAGGTAGAGAGATTAATTATCATAAAGGAGATATTATCTCATTGATCAGAAAAGATTATATCATTATCCATGAAGAAAGTTTCTAAGAATCAAAAGGAAGAGATAATCAATATTCAAAGGGAGAGAGATTTATTACATATGAAATATCCATCTAAGGGAGAGTTAATACAAAGAGAGAGATTGTTGTCAAAGGAAAAATAGATTATCAAGAAGAGGACCAGTCAAGGCAGAAGCACATATCAGAAAAAAGACATTAGATGCTACATCTATCCAATGAAGGGATTGAAGATTGATGAACCCACTCTGCAAGAACCAAATCTAAGCTATTTTGAGCTTACCGAAAGCCAGACATTTGTAATAGTTATAATAGGAAAGATTGATGAAACTGTTATTATTCATATTGTATTAGTAATAATATAGTGTGATAATGTAGTATGTTTCCATCAATGCCAAAGGGAGAGATTGATGACATGTAACTGATTGAATATTTGAAGATGTTAAGTTGATCACCGAAATGCAGAAAGATAATGCAAGACATTAAATCAGTTAATGGATTGTATTGTCATTGATGTCAACTTGATATAATCTAATTGGTTATAATCAAAGTGTCAAAGACTTTAGAGAATCAGAGAGATAAAGATTATGCTTTCAGTAATGCATAAAAGACAAGCATTCACTAAGTGACTACAAACAGTGACGGCTAGTGGAACTTGACGGATAGAGATAACTGAAAGTTAAGTCACAGTGATGCTCGAGCAAGAAACTTGATGAGCATTACAGACAGGAAAAATCACAAGCATACTCGACGGATAGATTCACAGTATAACCCGACGGGCAGACAACCCCGACGGAGAAGCCTGAGGAGAACTGGAGTGTTGACCGCAACAATCAAAGAGTTAAAACACTGAAGTTAACTGAAGTTCAGAAATGACAAAATATCTACCTGGCAGAGCTAAATATAGACTTAACTGGTATTTATCATTGTTTTCATCGAAAAGATAAAGCCATAGATAAGTAAAGGATTTAAAGTTGTTTTGTCCAGTTGGCAGGAAGATCTCCGCAAGATAAAACAAGAGTTTTTCTTTAAGTCAGATTGGCTAAGATTGCGGATCACACCAAGATAAAGAAAATCAAGAACCTAGAAACGATGATATCATGTCTATAAAGAGACAACTTAATTCATTACAAATTAAGGGGAGTGAATGAAAAAGAGGATGCTGGAGAGAAATTGATGAAGAACAACTTCATACAGTCCTGATAAATCAAGCTAAGGAAAGAGCTAAAGATTTCTACAGACACCTAGCAACAGAGCATAGCATCACCGAGCAGAAAAAAGAGTGGAGCAAAGGTATTAAAAAGATATATTGATCAGATTGATTTAATGAGCTTACAATAGATCTGAAAATCTGCAAGTATAAGTCGTATATGTGAACAAATCATACTATTTCAGTTTAACCATTGATCCAGAAAGTCTCTTAACCGAGCAGGATTTAAAGATCCTTTCTATATTGAGATACATCCCAAGGATTATCAGAAAGTTTGATCAAGAAGATAACATGAGATGCCAGATACCATTTGACAAACCATAAGAGTTTGGACAAGCAAGCTAGCATAGAAATGCCCGATATCAAGTGAAAAACTAATCTTTTAAATCCTCTAACAAGGTCACACCTAACAGTGTGTTTGTAACCTTTAACAGGGTTGGCTCTTCACCGAGCTCACTTCAAAAGAGTGAAAATTTTGGGTTACCGGTCCCAAGTGTTTTTTCCCTTAACATGGTTTCCATGTTAAAAATCCATGTGTCAATGTGTTTATGAGTCATTACTTTAGTGTTTTTCATTACACATAGCTAATCTGGATTGATCGGTATACTCTAAGTAATTTACTATTTTTTGCTAAATTAAAAGACTGTTATTTGGTAAACATAAAGAATAAGGTTTAACAAAGCACTCCGAGAAGTAGTTATTTGATAAGTATATTCGAAGACATTCATCTTATACGACTGAAGATAACTAGAGGCTTAATATTGTGGTACTAAGATTTTGGGTTGATTAATTGGAATATTTTGAGGCCACTGATTCACCCCCCTCCCCCTATCAATTGTTACTAACATGTTTAATATTCTGTGAAATAAGTTTATGATTAATAACCAGTAAATATGCTACATGCAATAATTAGGAGTATAAGTTTCCATCTAAATGCTCTCTGATGTGAATATGTGTATCTATGTATTTCCTTTATTAGCTAACAAGTCAAATGCAATGAAAGGGGAATGTGATGTCTGATAGGTACATGTATTATGTAAGGAGATGCATTACAGTCTAAGAAAGGAATTTTTGTGACATGGACAAGATGAGAACATCGCTTATTTATTGTAATCTATAAACTGTAACTAAGGGTTTACCCTTAGAAAGTCATAAGGTTATGGATTAAATTTGTATTAGGAGATATTGTAAAGTGAAGGAATGTCTTCACTCTGTTATTATGTTTTTATTTCTGGTATTTATACTTTGGTCCTAGGCAAGACTGAAGGTTTTCTTGCCCGTTCTTTCCTACCAGTGACCGTAGTGAACGAAGGTTTTTGTAAAATTCTTAATAATATAATAAAATTTTCCTGGCTTCGGCCTTTTACTGATTATATATATAAAGACTTAATGCCTTTTGTTAAAATAATAATAATAATGAAATAATTTCATAAAAAAATACATTAAAAACTACACATAGTCATAAGAGAAACAATGTTATAAGAGGTTCATAAGAAATGAAATTAACTAGCATATCTATGTTTTAAAAAATATAAGTAAAATAAGCTGAGAGATATCATTTTCAATTTTATGCATTATATTTTTATTTTAGAAAATATATAATCTTGTAGAAAATGATATTATGCTAGTTGTCATATAAACTAACATACCTATATTAAAAAGATATCTACAAAATTCTATTAAACAACTAAAAATAGATTAAAAATAAATAAAAGATGTCTAAAATAATCTATTAAACAATCAAAAAGATAGAAAAGCTTACAAATTATATTTTTCTAAATTTTTAAGGTTATTGTTGTTACAACTATAAATATAATTTGTGAGTGAACAAAGATGGTTCAAAAGACCACCCACAATAACATAAATTAAATCTCTTTTAGTTATTTATTTAAAAATTAAAAATTAAAGAAAAAATTCATGAAGAAGCACTTATACCCACATCCCATTCATTAATTACATGCCATACATTCCCCTGTATTTTCCCAATTGCATTCATTGAATACTTGGGAGATGATGAAAATACTTTGGTTGATGAATGATGCCTATTATGTATTTTTCATATATTAAAAGCTCGTCATTATAAATTAGTTTATTTTATTGAATGATAATAAATTAGCAAGTAGGGATCACACACACACACACACATATACATAAATTTGTCTCTTGTATTAGTATATTCACCTCAAACACTCTTTGCTTGTGTCACTTCTACCCATGTCTATTCGAGTCTATGTTCTCTGGTTAGTTCGTAGACTGCTTAAGGAGGCAAATCAAATAATTCTATGTATACATTAAAAAAAGTATTGTTGACTTTATATCGCTGACAAAGCTACGTCTCTGCAAAGAAGCAAGATGAGATAACTGCGACTGATATTGTATATCTTATGGACTATGAGAAGATTGTATCTTGATCAACAATATGCTCAATTGTACGGAAGTTCTTTGGAAGGACAACAAGCATGCTCAACATTTTTCCCTATAATATGAAAAGGTTTTCGTGGCATATACTCTTATGTTCAACCCCATGATCCTTTCATATTCAATTCCTTTAATACATGCTGGCAACTTTATAGATGCAAATACTTCATGGAACATGCCCTAAGTGCAAAAATAAATTAGTATAAAGCTAAGAAAATGATGAGAAGTGTTAGAATAATTGAGAGGGGAGGGGGGTGGGTGAATCAGTAGCCTTAAAAATAATTTCAAAAATCCAACCAAAACTTATCTCTCAAATATAATACCCTCTAGTTATCTTTTAGTCCATCAAGATGCACATGCCATAAATAAATTTAATAAATATAACCTTATCTGTAAGATATATTGTTTATCTTTTCTAGACTTTATTGAATAGCAGTAAATAAACTTAGTGTTAACCGACCAATCCAGTTTCAATAATGTGTAAAGAAAATATCAATACAATGAACCATATACACATTTGACACAGATTTTTAACGTGGAAACCCTGCTAAGGGGAACCACCTGGGACCGGTAACCCAAAATATTTTCACTCTTTTTGAAGTGAGCTCAATGAAGAGCCAACCTTGTTAAAGGTTACAATACACACTGTTAAGTGCGACCTTGTTAGAGGATTTAAAACTAACAGTTTGTTTTTTGACCTAGCATTCACTATGCTGTCAACAAGAAAACCTTTTGATACTCTTGAGTGTCTCAATACAATAAGGACTATTAAATCCCACTCGGTTAAGATATTTTCTGAATCAATGGTTAAACTGATATAGTAAATGATCTGTTCAAAAAAAAATTTAACTTGCATATATTCAGATCTATTGTTAGTCCAATAATACCTCTCTGATCAATATGTTCTTCAGTTCTTTTTCTCTCTTCTTTTGTTCTACTAGGTAAATGCTCTGTCCTTTGTTGCTCGGTGTCTGCAGAATTTCTTGGCTCTATTCTTCAACCTATATGATCAGATCTGCATGAAGAATTCAATCTTCACCAGAACATACTCAACATTCTTCTCCTGCTAATGAATTCATTGTCTCTTTATATAGACATGATTAGCCGCTCAATCTCCTTGTCTTTGTCGTAGATCACTTCTTGATCCGTAAAACTCACCATGCTTGCTTTATCCTGTAAAGCTCTGCTTTAGTTTTATTTCACAAATCTCTCCATGATAACAATGAATAAAACATGCTTTAAATATCTTTCCTTTCTTTAGTTTAACTGATCGTTGAAAATAAAGAAATCAATCAGTCAATCCCTAAATATAGCTCTTTCCAGCTAAGTAATTTTGTCATTCTTTAACTTCAGTTCTATTCGGTCATCAACTCCAGTTATGCTTGGTAACAACTTCAGTTTAATGTGGTGCTCAGTATACACTTTCTCGATAACACTTTCTCAGTTACTGCTGTGCTCGGTTTACATTGTCCGTCGGTGTGCACTGTCTGTCGGTGTTCACTATCACTCGGTGTATACATATTTTTTTATGTTTTACCGATAACATAAACTTTCTCTCTTTAGATCTTCAAGGTTATGACCAATATGTGTTTGAATAATCAAACCATTTTAAGTTGACATCAATGAAAATACAATACTTTAACTGATTTAATGTCTTGCATTCACTTTTGCATCTCGGTGATCATCAAGTTATCATCTTTAAACATTCAATCAGTTATAGTTCATCAATCTCTCCCTTTGGCATTGATGGAAACATATTATGAAATATGAAATATGAAATATGAAATATGAAATATGAGACTTATTGTTCTATAACCAATTCAAATATTTGAATCTCGGTAAGCTCTTTTATCTTAGATTTGATTCTGCTGTGTGCTCTCCCTTTCTTCATTCCCTTCAATGGATAGGTGTCGCAGTTCTATCTTATGATTATGTCTCTCCCTTTCTTGTAGAATCTTTTCTCCCTTTTCTGGATAGATATGTAGTGTGAACTATTTCCAATTTTGTCCCTTTGATGGATGGTTACTTCATTGCATATCTCTCTCCCTTTAGATGTTCTTCTTCCTGATGTATATTTCATTGAATATTTCTCTCCCTTTGACAACAATGCCAAAAAAATTTACACCTTTGTAGTAGCCAACAGTCTTTTTCCCGCTTTGAAGCTTTCTCTACCTTTAGTGGACTGATATGTCATTGCAGTCCATATCTCAACTTGCATCAACATGATTAATCTTCTGATAATATGTAGGCTGATGCAACCTTCAAGTCAGCTTAGTGACCAGTAGACAAGGGTCAAACCCCTAGCCTATTCCTCAGGTACTCAAATGTATCTTTTGGTAGTGGTTTTGTGAATATGTCTGCTAATTGTTCTTTGGACTGTACATATTCTAGTATCACTTGTTTCTCTTGTACTTTTTCTCTTAAGTAGTGATACTTAATATCTATGTGCTTCATCTTTGCATGCATCATTTGGTTCTTTGAAATGTTGATAGCACTAGTATTATCACAATAGATAATTACCGGGTCAAGAATTTATTCATTAATAATTTTCAAATTGCTTGATCCATGCAATGTTAGAGCAATTTTCAATAGCAACTACATATTCTGCTTCTGCAGTTGATTGAGATATGCATTCTTGCTTTTTACTTATCCATGTGACAAGTCTGTAACCCATAAATAATGCTCCTCCTTTTGTGCTCTTCCTATCATCTATGTTTCCAGCCCAATCAACATTAATATAAACTTGTAGCTCAACTTTGCCCTCTTTATTGTACCAAAAACCACAGTCTTCAATATTCTTTAGATATCTCAAAATTCTTTTAACAATAGTCATGTGTGATTCCTTAGGATTAGCAGAGAATCTTGCAACTATACCAACTGCATGTGCTATATCAGGTCTAGTGTGTACAACATACATTAGTTTGCCAATCATAGATTTGTATAAGGTCTGATTTACCTCGGTTGTCTTATCTTCCTTTTTCAATTTGCATTTGGTTGGCATAGGTGTTCCAACTGGTTTTGAGTCCTCCATCTTGAATATCTTCAGAACTTATTTGATGTATTTGGATTGTGTGATGTATATTGCTTCATCCTATTGTAGAATCTGTAGACCAAGAAAAAAATTGATCTCTCCAAACATTGAAATTTCAAATTCTTTTCTCATTTCATTAGCAAATGATTTGCATAGCATATCATTACCTCCAAGTATGATATCATCAACAAATATCTCAGCAATCAAAGTCTTATCATCAACATCTCCTTTCAAATACAAATTACCATTGTCACTTGTTCTAACAAATCCTATACTAATGAGATAAGAGTGAAGTCTTTCATACCATGCTCTCGGTGTTTGTTTCAATCCATAAAAGGATTTTTTTAGTTTACAAATCATGTTCCTTTTGTTAGGATCAACAAACCCTTCAGATTGTTCAATGTATACCTCCTCTTCTAGTATTCCATTCAGAAATGCAGATTTAACATCCATTTGGTATACTTTGAATCCTTTAAAAGCAGCATAAGCAAGTAGAATTCTTAATCCCTCTAGTATAGCAACGGGTGAAAAGGTTTCTCCATAATCAATACCTTCTTCTTGTGCATACCCTTTGCATACCAGTCTTTCTTTGTTCCTTGTGACTTCTCCATTCTCATTCAGTTTGTTTCTGAAAATCTATTTGGTGCCAATGAAATTTTTGTCACTTGGTCTAGGTACTAATGTCCATATTTTATTCTTCTCAATATATTCAATCTCTTCATTCATTTTACTAACCCATTATTGATTCTCAAGTGCAGCATTAACAGATTTAGGATCAAAATCACAAATCAAACATCTATTGTTAAGAGACTTACTTCTTGTTCTCATTCCTACTCTTTTGGATCCAATGATTTGGTCATGTAGATGGTGTCTTTTGACATATTTAGAAAGTACAGGTTTAGATCTATGTTCTTCATTTTGATCCTCATCTTGATCTTCATCATGATCTTCATTATCACTCAGTTCAGCATTGTGAGCATTTTCCTGATTCTCGGTGTGTGCAGCCTGTTGCTCGGTTGCATTATTTTTTCGCTCGAGGAAGGTGTCAGGTTCTTCAATGTAGACAAATTTGTTGTAATCTTCAGGTTCCTTTATGCTTTCCTCATCATTTTTCTCAATAAATTCATCTACTTTAACATTTGCACTTCCAATGATTTTGTTAGAAGATTTGTTCAGACATTTATAAGCTTTGCTTTTAGTAGAATATCCTAGAAATATTACTTCATCACTTTTAGAGTCAAGTTTCCCATTTATATCATCTTTCAATATATAACATTGACTTCCAAAAATTCTAAAGTAACTCACATTTGGTGTGTATCCATACCATAGCTCATAAGGTGTCTTATTTGTGTCTTTCTTCAATTGAACTTGGTTTAATGTATAGACAAAAATACTTACAACTTCTCTCCAGAATGTTTGTATGATGCCTTTTTCAATCATCAGTGTTCTGGCACAGTCAAAAATTGATCTATTCCTCCTTTTAGCAATCCCATTTTGCTGTGGTGTTCTCGGTGCAGAAACCTATCTTGTAATTCCATGCTCATTATAAAAGTTAGTGAATTCATCATAAATAAATTATCCTCCTCTATCTGATCTTAAACATTTTAGTTCTTTTCCACTTTGTTTTTCAACTTTAGCTGTATACCATTTGAACATCTTAAATGCTTCAGATTTCTCTTTTAAGAACATGACAGTCATCATCCTAAAATAGTCATCAAAAAATAGAATAAAGTATCTATCACCATAATAGCTCTTTGTTCTCATTGGTCCACATAAGTCAGTATGGACTAACTCTAGAATAGCATTAGATGTGTAGGTTTTTCTCTTGAAACTAGACTTTGTCATTTTTCTTATTTGACAATTCTTGCACATAACATGGCCAGGCTTTGAAATACTCAGTAAGCCTCTCACTTTTCTTTTCTTACTTATCTTAACCATGTTGTCAAAATTCACATGACATAACCTTTTATGCCACAACCAAATGTCTTAATTTCTAGCCAATAAACAAGTGGTCTCAATATCATCAAGATAGAATAGATTACCTTTTGTTTTTTCACGATCAACTTTCCCTTTTCATTATAGATCATTGCCTTTTTTTTCTCAAATGCAACTCGATGTCCTATATTGTTTTAGCTATGAAACACTCAATAAATTATAGTTAAGTCCATTTACCCAATATGCATTTTCACATCTGATCAAATTATTCAACATGATGGTACCTTTTCCTTCAATTGGGCAAGGTGAGTCATTACCCATCCTAACTGATCCACCATTATAATATTCAAAAGTTTCAAACTTTTCTTTATCTCGAGTCATGTGATGAGTACAACCACTATCAATAATCTAGACATCATTTTTGCTAACTTTAGATGTGATTGTTGTTTCAACATACCTTTTTTCGTCGTCTAAATCATTCTTCATAGAAAAAAATACTGCCTCAATATCTTCATTAGAATTAGTGCTAGAATTTTCAGCTTTGTTCTCAACCAGGTAACAAGCCTCTTTGCCTTTGTCCTTGTAATCTCAGTTATCTCTTCTGTCAGAGTGTCGGTTGCTTCTGTAGTCTTGTTCATCACTTCTGTCATACTTATTTTCATAAGATCTATCATTGTCTCTCTCATCCTTTCTCTTGTTAGGGCATCTAGTAGAAAAATGTCCAATTTCTTTGCAATTAAAATAGACCAATGGTAATTTACCTTTATATCTTCGTTTAGCTCTATGTAATCTCCTAGCCATTAGTGCTTCAATTTCATCAAGTTCTTGTTCATCACTATCACTCTCACTACCATTTCTCATAGTGTATTTGATACTAGCTTTGCTTATTTTTAGAGAAGACTTGAATGTAGACTTAATAGTAGGTAAGACATTGTTGTCATAGTTATTCATCTCAAAGGAAATAAGTCTAGCAATCAAACTATCAAGAGTGACATTGTTACTAGCTACTGCTCTCATTTCTTGAATTGCAGATACTCTAATAGCATAAATATGTAGTAAGGTTCTCATAATTTTACTTACAACTATTTCTTCCTCAAGTACTCCTCCTACTCCACGGATAGCATTAACAAATTCTTTGATTCTGTCACTATACTGAGTGATGTTCTCTCCTTTCATTCTCAGGTCGTCAAACTTTCCTCTTAGGCTTTCAAATTTATCTCTCAACACATTTGCATCTCCTCCATGTACTAGCTTGAGTTTTTCCCACATTTGCCTTGCAGAGGTGCATTATTCCACATCTTCAAATTCAACATCAGTTAGTGACGAAGCAAGTTCTATCATCATAGAATTGTGTTCATGTTTCTCTCTTAATTGATCAACAGTCAGAGGTCCAGTAGGTGCAACATATTCAGTATCCAAGTGTTGTGTGACATCATTTCCAATACATGATAGATGAAGTCTTATCCTGGTTTTCCATGATGCAAAGCTATCTTTGTTCAACTTAGGCAAATCCCTTTTACTCATCTTGTGATCTTTAGATTAAGTCCCTTTAAACTTTTAATCCAAGCACCAAAGCTCTAATACCAATTGTTAGAATAACTGAGAGTGGGGGGGGGGGGGGGTGAATTAGTGGTCTTAGAAATAATTTCAAAAATCCAACCAAAACTTATCTCTCAAATATAATACCTTCTAGTTATCTTTCAGTCCATCAAGATGTATGCCTTAAATAACTTTAACAAATATAACCCACTTCGTAAGATATACTGTTTATCTTTTTTAGACTTTATCGAATAGCAGTAAATAAACTTAGTGTTAACTAACCAATCTAGTTTCAATAATGTGTAAAGCAAAATAGCAATGCAATGAACTATATAAAAATTTGACACAGATTTTTAATGTGGAAACCCTGCTAAGGGAATAACCGCATGGGACCGGTAATCCAAAATATTTTCACTCTTCTGAAGTGAGATCGGTGAAGAGCCAATCCTGTTAAAGGTTACAATACACACTGTTAAGTGTGACCTTGTTAGAGGATTTAAAACTAATAATTTGGCTTTTGACCTAACATTCACTATGCTGTCAACAAGAAAACCTTTTGATACTCTTGAGTATCTCAATACAATAAGGACTGTTAAATCCCACTCGGTTAAGAGATTTTCTGAATCAATGGTTAAACTGATACAGTAAATTATATGTTCAAAATACAACTTTAACTTGCAGATATTCAGATCTATTGTTAGTCCAATAATACCTCTCTGATCAATATGCTCTTCAACTCTTTCTCTCTCTCTTCCTTTGTTTTTCTTGGTGAATGCTCTGTCCTCTGTTGCTTAGTATCTGCAAAATTTCTTGGCTCTATTCTTCAACCTGTATGATCAGATCTGCATGAAGAATTCAATCTTCCCCAGAATATACTCAACATTCCTCTCCTGCTAATGAATTCCTTGTCTCTTTATATAGACATGATTAGCCGCTCAATCTCCTTGTCTTTGTCGTAGATCACTTCTTGATCTATAAAACTCGCCATGCTTGCTTTATCTCGTAAAGCTCTGCTTTAGTTTTATTCTACAAATCTCTCCATGATAACTGTGAATAAAAGGTGCTTTAAATCTCTTTCCTTTCTTTAGTTTAACTGATCGTTGAAAATAAAGTAATCAACCAGTCAATCCCTAAATATAGCTCTTGCCAGCTAAGTAATTTTGTCGTTCTTTAACTTCAGTTTTGTTTGGTCATCAACTCCAGTTATGCTCGGTAACAACTTCATTTTACTGTGGTGCTCAGTATACACTTGCTCGGTAACGCTTGCTCGGTTATTGTTGTACTCGGTTTACACTGTCTGTCAGTGTGCACTGTCCGTCGGTGTTCACTGTCACTCGGTGTATATAGATTTTTTATGTTTTACTAATAACATAAACTTTGTCTCTTTAGATCTTCAAGGTTATGACCAATATGTGTTTGAATAATCAAACCATACTAAGTTGACATCAATGAAAATACAATACATTAACTGATTTAATGTCTTGCATTCACTTTTGCATCTCGGTGATCATCAACTTATCATCTTCAAACATTCAATCAGTTATAGTTCATTAGAGAAGAGCTTCAAAACAAATATATAACTTTGATGCTACTTCTCTCAATAAAAAGATGCAATCATTGGTAGAAAAATTCATGGTATTTCTCCATTTACAAAACATTCTCATCATTGCAGAATCGATGGAAGCAAACCTAAACAACATTCATTTTTTTCCAATCACGATTTGGGTGTATAAATAATTATTTTTTCTTGCAAGATTCAGATGTAGCAATTAAAAATAATTGATGAATCCTTATCTCTTCCACCACTATCCAGCGAAGACAACTATTCCACTACTGTCCAGTGAAGATTCTACATTTGTAACACTCTTCCACCACCATGGACTCTTCCTCTTTCATTTAATTATACAAATTTATTAACTACTCTTTGTTGTAGTCTCATGTCAAAAAGAGATGCAAATGCTTGTCAAATTTTTAGAAAAAGCTAAATGTTTACAATGAAAATTGCTTTCACTGTAGGAAGCCTCTCAACTTAACAACAAAAATTAATAACTATTTTGCAATAATCAATTTAAGACAGTTCATGTCAAAGAGAAACATAACATTACGTATAGTAAGAAATAATCTTTACATAATTAAAAAGTGTCCTTAATTTAAAATTATGACTAAATGACAATTTTTATTTGTCTTGTCTTAAGATAATTTAAAGAACTTTTCATTTTGAATTTTGCATTAACTTAACGACAAAGAATTATATTCTTGAAAAAAAAAAGTTTAAAATTATAATTTGTAAAAATTGAAATGAATATATATTATATTTAAAAGACTTGACATTTTTTTATTTGTCTTATCTTAAAAGAATTTAAAGGACTTTTCATTTTTGAATTTTGTACTAACTTAACGACAAAGAATTATATTCTTGAAAGAAAATACAAAGTTATAATTTGTACTAATTGAAATAAATATATCTTATATTTAAAAGATACTTATACACCTTGAATAAAACTACAAATTAATCTATGGAACAAAACAAATTACCCACATTGTAAACTATACAAAATCCTACCTTACTTTTATTTTTATAAAGTTGAGTTTGAACCATATCTTAATAATTAAGTCCGGAATAGTGCAAACAAAAGAGAAGACAAAAAGTAAATGGAGAAATTGAAGGTCAAGTCTATGTCGGGGCAATTCTCCGTATGAATGCCCACATAATAAGATAATTCAAAAATAGGCATTTTTGTCCTATGGAAGTTGTAAGGAATTCAAATTCTTATCAAAATGAGTTTATTTAAAAATTGTAAAAGTAAATGTTATGATGGAATTCCATATTCCATGGAAGACAAAAGGTTGATTGGAAAATTATAGTTTAAATGGGGGACGACACACATGTCCTCTTTTTCATTCACTTTTATAGATAAATGGCATGTAAAGAATAGGTGAAATGAGTGAGCCTCCAATGAATAAAAGCTGAAATCTCATCATTATATTTTGAGGGAGAATTGCTGTCAAGTTTGAACCTTTAATTATTTGTGAGAGTTTGGGAGAATGTGTTGGTTTAATTGCCATTATATTGATAATGGTTTTTGCTAATGACTCATTTATACATAATTTTGCTTCTTTCTTTAAAAATTTCATCATTTATACATAATTTTGGTTCTTTCTTTAAAAATTTCATTTTTAAGTTTTTAAAATTTTTGAGTTGATTTGTAATGTCTATAATCATGATCTTCATTTTTCATTGTTCTATTGTATTTGTGAAGAATTAATTAAGCACATGTACTTATTTTAAGTATCATGTATATACAAGTTTTATTAATGCATGTCAACTAAACATCTACTATCCATTTGCTATTAGAACAAGTTTATTTCTCTTTCCATGAACTCTTGTATACATTACATACATGTAATTTGACCAAAAACAAAATTACAAATTTTCTCATAAAAATGTTTTATACATATTCCTCGAGATATTAGTGAGATATTAGTAATGGACAACACACATTGAACATTCCTAACTTTTTTAGGGGGCCTAATGCTTGCACACTTCTTTCAATTGTATTCCTTTGTGGAGTACTAAATAGTTAAGCAAGATGTGAATGCCATATGTCATAACCAAGGATTTTTACTATCGCATTAAAAGACAATTAAATGGCCTTGTTATATGATTCACTCACTCTGATTTTTGAAAGTTTAAGATTTCCCTAACAAGTTTTTTTTTTGTTTAGCAAATCTTTTATGTTAAAGTCTTAAGTTATGAGATTAAGATTTGGGTTTGGGAATATCAACCAATGTTTATTTATAATTTTATGTAAGGTTAAGACTTGATCTACATAGATAAATGATGAAGTTTTACCATAAGTACTTTTTAGCATCTCTAATGGCACACTTAGATTGACATTTCCACCAAGTTTATGGCCATAATGAACTCATTCATAAATTAAATTTACAATAAATTAGCTAAGAATTATTTGAATATTATTAAATATAGCAAGAGGGGCCATCTCTCTTGATGGAACATGAAAATGAGCATCAAACTACCTATTCCTAGAAAGCTAGTAAAGCACATTGTCTAAGAGGTCATTCATGTCATTACCAAATTCACTTTGGTTGATTTGTTTCCTATTTGTTTTCGAGTTTTTGTAGTGTCTGGTATGGACACATAATTTTTTATTTGTACTTTTACCATCTTTGTTTTAGAAAGGAACATTGGGTCTTTAGTATGTGATTTTATAGACAAAGCATTATAATAGTAATCAATTGGGTCATGCCATCTCTTGCAATTTAAAGACATCATTTGCTAGATGAACTTTTACTATATTAGACTATATTTTAACAATTTTAACATAATAGAAACAATGTAGAATATAAGATAAACACATAAGGCATATCTAAGAAAGAGATATAGAGAGGAACTTGGTGCTAAAATCTAAAGTTGAGTGGGCATTGACTCCGATGCTAGGTACTAATGCCCAAGCTTTGTGCATATATAAATCATGATCAAAAATAGATTTGGTAGAGGTCTAGACACCTATCAATGAAATATTAAGAAAAAAAGAAAGGATAAAAGTGTTGGCCACTAGTGTCTTTAGGGTTTCTACAATCCAAAGTTTGATGATGTCTGTTATAGTCCACTACATCCATCTATACTACTGTCACAGTCAAAATCTCTTAGATCTAGGTGTACACATGAAATAAGGGAAAAAAGGTTATGTTATTCAAGGGCTTGCCTCAATCAAACCCTGTGTTGGTGTTCCCACCTCCACAAAAATGATGATGATGATGATGATGATGATGAAGACGATGATGACAATGACAATAATGATGATAAAGAGTAAATACTCTCAGAGGAGAAAATGCAAAATAAAATAAAAAATGTTGAAATGGTAATGCTACCTTAGATATGAAACCCTTTCTCAAATTTCATACATAGCTATGATGTGATGCTCTTTAAAGTCTTGCAAGTGTTAATTTACATAGCCTACTAATAGCAACAAATCAGAAATAATACTTGATTATAGATCGTAGTATTTTGTATAGTTGATCCCTTGATAATTGCCTCAAACTTCTTAGATTGATTGATCTAGATTGCTAGAGAGTTTGTGAGGGAGAAATGGAGTTTCATTCATATGCAACTAACACCTTTTCACAATAACCATTCAAGTTAAGGTTGACAATAAGGTCATGTTCGTTAAGGAACCAATGATAATATTCATAAAATGAAATGTGGTACCAATTGTGTGGGAAACTAGTGTTGGACACTAGATTCCTAACATAATTGATAGTTCAAAGGGTAAAACACTAGAGGATTTGAACTATTTTCCTTATTAGAACCTGAGATAGGAACATTCACACATAATCAAACAAAACCTCCAAAACATGTGCTAAACTTGGCTTGAAATTGTAAGTGGAAAAAAATTATGATGCTAGAAGGATACCTCACTAGAAATTCCATATAGGTAAGATATCATTAAAAATGTTATAGGTATGAAGATGAATGTGAGAAGATAAGGATTAGAGAATCATACTGTCATATGAATATGGAGAAAAAAGGTCGAAAGGCTTATATGAGATAATGAAGTAGGAGGTAGGGACATGAGAAACTAGGAAAAGGGATGCTAGTATGATAGATTTCAAAATCTCATGCAAAGTAGGAAACTAACCCAAACACTCTTGACGTAAATAAATTATAAAGGGGATATTACAAGTCTTCCTAAATTTGAGAGATTGGTTTAATCCAGTGAGATCCATTAGTAGACCTAAAATTAATATATGGCCAATTGGATTGAATCCTCTGGTATGCTTGAAATTTTTTTCCATTTTGATTTTAGTAGCAACCATAGTAATCAATTTTGAATTTTTTATTTATATTCTTGATGAACTATAACTGATTGAATATTTGAAGATGATAAGTTGATGATCACCGAGCTGCAGAAAGTAAATGCAAGACATTAAATCAGTTAATGTATTGTATTGTCATTGATATCAACTTAGTATGTTATGATTGCTCACACACATATTGTCACAACACTTGAAGATCTAAAGAGATAAAGTTTTTTTCATCGATAAAGGTATACACCGAGTGACAGGGTTACCTGAGAACAGTGAACCCTGAGCATATCATAGTGTTGCCCGACAGATAGTCAACACCGACGGACAATGTTACCCAAGAGAGACAGTGGTACCCGAGATCAATAGTACCCGAGCAAGTGTTACCGAGCAAACTAAGATTTGATGACCAAAATCAACTGGAGTTAGGAAATGACAAAACTACTTAGCTGGCAGAGCTATATTTAGAGTTAACCGATTGATTGTTTTATTTCCATCGACCAGTAGAACTAAGGATAAGAAGAAGATTTAAAGATAGTTTTATTCACAGTTGTCAAGGAGAAATCTATGGAATAAAACTAAAGAAAAGATTTAAAGATTAAATAAATGCATGGCGGGATTTGCGGATCAAGAAGTAATCTACGTCAAGAAAAAGAAAGACAAGGAGATTGAGCGGCTAATCATGTCTATATAAAGAGACAAGGAATTAATTAAAAAGAGAGGAATGCTGAATATAATTCTGGTGAAGATAGAAGTCTTCATGTATATATGATCATACAGGCTGAAGAACAGAGCCAAATAAATTCTGCAGACATCGAGCAACAGAAGCAAGACCATTCACCGAGAAGAAAGAAGAAAGAAGAAAGAAGGGGAGTAAAGGAATTGAAGAGAACATTGATCAAAGAGGTATTATGGACTAAAAATAGATCTAAAAATATGCAAGTTAAAGTTGTATTATTGAACAGATCATTTACTGTTTCAGTTTAACCATTGATTCAGAAAATCTCTTAACCGAGTGGGATTTAACCATCCTTATTGTATTGAGATACTCAAGAGTATCAAAAGGTTTTCTTGTTGACATCATAGTGAATGCTAGATCAAAAGACAAACTGTTAGTTTTAAATCCTCTAACAAGGTCCCACTTAACAGTGTGTTTGTAACCTTTAATAGGGTTGGCTCTTCACCGAGCTCGCTTCATAAGAGTGACAATTTTGGGTTACCGGTCCCAAGTGTTTTTTCCACGTTAAAAATCCATGTGTCAAATGTGTATATGGTTCATTGCTTTGATGTTTTTCTTTACACATTACTAAAACAAGATTGGTCGGTAAACATTAAGTTTAATTAGTGTTACTCGGTAAAGGTTAGAAAAAGATAAATAGTATATTCACCGAACAATTTATATTTGATAAAATTACATAAGGCATACATCTTGAAGGATTGAAAGATAACTAGAGGATATTATATATGTGATATAAGTTTTGGTTTGAATATTGGAATTATTTTTAAGGCCACTGATTCATCCCCCCTCTCAGTTATTCTAACAATTCTTTCACACACCCGCTATATAGTCTCTCATTTCTCTTGAAATATTCGCTTGTTTATTTCTTTCCAAAGTTCCCAAATCACAGTTGAAGGATAACTCTCCCATATACTTGAAAAGGTCAAAGTTGTTATATTTTTAATCCAACCTTGAAATAAGCATTTCATTAAGGGAGGGAAAGGTGCATACTAATTCAATTTCTCTGTCGTGAAATGTCAACATACATTAGAGAAGTCACATTGCAATAGAAGATGATCTATATATTCCTCATTTTTGTCACATAGTGCACACTTGAAGGGACCCATAAATCCCAATTTTATAAGCCTTTCACCCATAAGTATTTGATCTCTTAATGATAACCATGCAAAAGATCTTGCCTTTGGTAGACAATTCTTATTCCAACAAAGAGATTGAGGTCAATCTACCCTAGAGATGGTAGATTCCAAAATTTTGTACCCTATCTTCATCAAATACTTACCCTATTGTGATCCACACCACATGATTACATACAGATCACCTGACAACAAGACCTTTCTTTCCTTAAAAATACCCTATAAGATCTTTGAATTATCTTGATCTAGATTGAGAGTGTCTGAGGAATTTGATTTCCAATTCCAAGATTCTTGTCCATCTTCAACAATTATTTCCATATAATTGGCCACCTTCGTGCCCCATTGGGCCCTTGTTATAGCTTTCAACTCTCTAAACCTTTCCTTTGTCCCAAATCTTCATCTCATTCCAAGAAGAATCATTCTAAAAGTCTGTAGATTGGCCATCTCCAAGCAACCATGAAATATGTTTTGTAATTAGTAACCTACAAGATAACATAAAATTCTAAATTGCAGACCCTTTTGATGGATTCTAAACTGTGAGAATTATTTATTTCACTTGACTGTCCAAAATTTCACCTTCAAAATCCTTTCCCATTTTTTATTTGATTTTTTCTATAAACTCCAAATCAATTTAGCATCCATTGCTTCATTCATTAGCTACTAGCATCACAGACCAACCTTGTCTGCTTGCTTTGGATACTAGATACATATTTAATAATTATTACTTGTTAATTATTATTAATTATTAAGGTGAAATGTATTATACATTATTGTACAAATATATTAATAGTTGCTTGATTAGACAACCATTAGTATTATATGGTTAATCTGACAATCTAGGCATCAAGTTAATATTTGCTTTCAAATAGATTGTTATAAAAATAAATTTAAGTAAAAAATGGTTATTTAAAATTTATAAAAACATATATTTTTGTAATATGAAATTTCTATATTTAAAATGCTTTAATGTGAGTCTAGAATAATATTTGACATATTCTTATGCTAAATTTAGCTTTTTCCTAGATCTTTATTTACTTTATATACACTTACTTTCATACATTTTAACCTTATTTTAGTCCCATTTATATTTTTTCTCACACATTTACTTAATTATAGGTTTGGTATTCTTGTCTCGTGCTATCCTAGTTATTCATCTCATGAATAGGAGCAATCTTACACGATATAGAATTTGACTCCGATTAAAAAAAATAAAATTGATTCTTACCCTTTCCTACTAAGCATCGGGAGCTAACTCAAGACAATTTTTTATGTAACTATTTGTTATATCTTTGTACTAAAAGACTCATTTGAACATTAATTGACATCTTAGAACATTCAAACACCATAGGAGCTTCAAGGAGCATTCCTTAGGACATTTGGATTTGGAGCACTAAAAATAGTCAACATTTGCCTCTAAATTTTCATCTAAGACATTGCATGTTTAAGTTAAGGTCAACCATGTCGAAGTGGTTTACTTTGTTGTTTTCCAACACTTGTCCAAGCTTGTAAAGCTAGTATTTCAAAGGGACTAAGGATAACTTGACTCTTATGATTCAGTAGACATTCTAAGGTGTTTCTTAAAATTGTCAATCCTTACACACTAGCACAAATCATAAGTTGAGATGGCATATAATTCAATAGTCCATGGTTATATACCTAAAATTTATATAGCATAGGTCAAATTTGTGCAAAAGATTAGATTGATAGCACTAGAGATCAAACTCATGTGATTCAAAATCACTCAACTAGATTTTAAAATAAATATGTTCAATTTTTTCAATTCCATTTCCAATACATACAAAAAATTGTAATACTAAAATACAATTCAAAAACTAAAACAATAAATAACAATAAATTAAATACCTATTAAATTGGCTGGCATGCAGAGGAGAGAGAGGATCGGCGGTAGGAGGTAAAATTTTGAATCTGGACACGGGCAGGAAAACTACCATGACGGGACAATGTGATCAAAGTGTAGGTCTAGACCAAGTTAAGGACTAGGGGCAAAGGATTCGACAGATGACGGGGACCCACGAGCAATGCAGCCAGATCCAGGGAAAAATGAGGTCACAACTCCAAATACGAGAGGCACAGGAGGTGGCTTGGTCCCACTGGGGCATTGGACAAACCTATTTGGATTCAAACCTTCGGGTAAGTCTCCATTCCCAATGATTAAAGATGTATCTAACAAAGAGCAGGGGATTTATGCTTTAGAGTTGCCTTCTGAGCTTATTGATCATAATATTTTGAGTATGGTTGCAACTCTGGTAGGCAAGTTCATAGGATCCAGACCCAATATAGATATAGTAAGAACCTTTGTTAAAAACAAGTGGGATCTAAAAGGTCAAGTAGTAGTTTCGGCTATGGAAAAAGGGTTTATGTCTTTTGAGTTTTCTTGTCATGAGGATCAGTCAAAGATACTTTGTGCAGGGAACTGGTCGGTGGGAAGATCCACTCTCACACTGCAGAAATGGACCTCTAACCTGGATCTCAACAATGATTTCCTGATCCAAGCTCTGGTATGGGCTAGGCTACCTGAATTGCCTTTGGAGTACTGACATGAGGATGTATTTGATGGCATTGCTAGATCCTTTGGGGAGCTGCTATCAATAGATCTAGTTACAGCGGCTAGAAAAAGACTCACCAATGCGAGTATATGCATTGGAGTTGAAGAAGGTCAAGATATGCCAAAGGTAACTATTTTTCAATCCAGATTGGGAAAATGAGTGCAACAAAAATAGAGTATGAAAGTGTTCTCGTTGCTTGTTTCCATTGTAAAAAAGATGGACACAAGGCCAAAATGTGCCCTATGGTCATTGAGAAGGAGAAATCCCGAAAGGCTCAAATCAAACAAGGAAAGAGGACAGAGAATCAACCTCTGATTAAGGGACTTAACCATACCAAGAAGGTTTGGAAGGAGAAAGCTCCTAATGAAACAACTCTTGAAATAGAAAAGTAGAAACCACAAGGGGCGAAAACTATTGAAATCATGGAAAAACAACCAGCTCAACAGAAGTTTGAAGAGAAGATAAAAAATGAGGTCAAGGGATAGCCACAAGCTTAGCTAGAAAAAGGTAGGGAGAGGGAAGGGAAAAAGGCAAGCCCAATAGGCCCACTTATGGAAAATGGGAAAGGAGACAAAGGAGATCAGGAAAAACCAAAAGATGGTGAGATCATAGCTGAAGACATCACTGAAATGTCCTTTGTTCTAGATTCATAGGAAGGTGGGAGGAATGAGGAGGGACATGGCCCAATCCTCTCCTAGGAATCAAACTTTAGCAGAAGCACTTATGTTTCACCAGGGAAGATGATCAGATTTTTGGAGATGGTATCAGCTACTACTCTAGGACAAATCTCAAGAATTGAAGCCCTCTTTGATAGTTACAAAGATGAGAATGTGGGACCATGGATAACAATGAAAAATGAAAATAGCAGGGACCCTTCTCCGGCTTCACCTGCAGCTACAAGAAGTACAGTTAAAGTAGACACAAGAAGTAAGTCTAACACATCAGGCAGGAAGAGTAAGAATCAAATCAAAAAGGAAGAAGCAAAAAGAAATATAGCAATTGGATCTCAGAGGACCATCCAGGAGTCCTGTTCATATAAGAACTCATGAAGGTCATATCATGGAACATACGTGGGCTTAATGGAGTCCACAAACAAGAAATTATTAGGAATATGATAAGGGATCATAAACCAGATATTTTTTTGATATAGGAAACTAAAATGAAGAAAGAAAAAGTTGAAAGCATCTCCTTTGGCAAAGGTATGGGGACAACAGCTACTGACTCTAAGGGATCCTCAGGAGGATTTCTAGTGTTATGGAAGCAAAATCTCAAAGTGTAAATTATTTTTGATGAAGGTAAAATTTTACTAATTCAATTCAAGAATCTAAAAAACTAGGAGAGCTGGTTCATTATGAACATTTATGCTCTGAATACCAAGAATGGTAGGAGAATTTTATGGAATCAAATATGGAATTTGTCTGTAAAGATGAATGATCCAAAAGGCATTATCATGGGTGATTTCAATAACCCCCTAAAGGAATCTAAGTAATTTGGGGGGCTTCCCCCAAACCTGGATAGTAGGCAACATTTAGCTGATATGATCAATGACTTGGCTCTCATTGATGTGAAATTAGGTGGAGGAAAATTTACTTGGATGAATAGGAGAGTTGGAACAGAGTGTATTTAGGTGTGCCTGGATAGAGCCCTCATTTCTATGGAATACATGCAGCAGTATCACTGTCATCTTTCCTCTATGGTGAGATTCGGGTCTGACCACTCCCCTATTTCTCTCATTCTAGATGCTCACAATAAGAAAAAGGATTTCCCTTTCAAATTCGAGAGGATGTGGTCTGCCCGCCCTAACCTTCTTGATAAGATAAGGGAGTGGCGGAGTATAGATGTGGATGGAACAAGGATGTATAGGGTGGCTAAGAAGCTCAGGAACATAAAAATGGAGATTAAAAAGTGGAACAAAAGGGATTTTGGAAACATTTTTCAGACCAAAGATAGGATTATGACAGAGCTTGCAGGGGTACAGGAAGAGATCCAAAGTCAAGGATATGATGAAGACAGAATGAGCGCAGAAAATTCCATTTTAGCAGATCTTCACAACATTATTGGCAAAGAGGAAATGTTATGGAGGCAAAGGTCTAGATCGGTGTGGATGAAAGAGGGGGATAAAAACACTAGTTTCTTCCACCTATCAACTATGAAACACAGGATGGCTAATAGAATTAGTAGTATTAAGACAGGGGATTTAACTTTGGGGGAAGACAATGAGATTGCAAATGAGGCCATTAGGTACTTCTCTTCGATCCTTACTAAAGAATATAATCTGGGAGAGGAAGACCAGGAGGAAATTCTTCAGACCATTCCTAAGGTGATCACTGAAAGACAAAACAAGGATATGATGGCTATCCCTAATCATGAGGAAATCCATAAAGCGGTTTTTGCCCTGCCAGTGGAAAAGGCACCAGGCCCTGATGGATTCCCAACTTTCTTTTTCCAGATGTACTAGGAAGTTATCCAACATGACCTTGTTAAAGCAATCCAGGAACTTTTTGGGGGCTAAGAGCTTGCTTAAAGAGATCAATGCCACCTTTCTTGTTCTCATCCCTAAAACTCCAGGTGTAGATTCTTTTGATAGCTTTAGACCTATTAGTCTTTGTAACTCATTTTAGAAGATTATATCCAAAGTTTTAAATAATAGAACCCTTAAAATTCTTCTGGCTGTTATTGCCCCCAACAAATGGGATTTGTCCCTGGAAGACAAATCATGGACTCTATCATGGCAGTGCATGAGGTGATTCACTCCTTGGAAGAAGGAAAAAGGGAAGGATTCCTTCTTAAACTGGATCTATCCAAGGCTTATGACAGGGTAGATTGGATATTATTGAATAATATTTTGGGAGCTTTGGGTTTCAATGATAAGGTGAGAAAGATTATTTCACAGCTGATTTCAACCCCTACATTTGCGGTGATGGTGAATGGATCTCCATCTGATTTCTTCAAATCTTCTAGGGGTCTTAGGAAAGGAGACCATCTCTCTCTGATCCTCTTCATCATTCTAGCTGAGTGCCTGGGAAGGCTAATACAAGATAAAAGGAGAAGGGGAGACATAATTGGTTTGAAACCTTCCTCTGGTCCTCTCATTTTTTCTCATCAGCAATTTGTGGATGATACCATTTTAGGTGGTGAATCCTCGGTGAAAGAAGCTAGAAATGTAAAGAAAATATTGAATACTTATTCCAATGCTACGGGATAGCTTATAAACTGGAACAAGAGCTCAGTGTTCTTCATTAACACCCCTATGGATAGACAGAGGAAAATGGCTGGCATAATGGGATGTGGTATTGGACCCTTCCATCTACTTATTTAGGGCTTTTGTTAGGAACCAAACCTCCAAAGACCTTCTAGGGAAACCTAATTGACAGATTCAATAGGAAATTGGCTGGTTGGAAGGGTATCACCCTTAGTAAGGTAGGGAAAGTGCTCTTGATCAAATTCACTCTTTAGAACCTCCCTACTTATGCCTTAAGCCTTTTTTCTATCCTTGCTAAAGTGTCTGACTCATTGGAGGCTACACAAACAAAAATTTTTTGGGCCGACAAAGAGGGAAACAAGAAGTACCCTCTGGTGGCATGGGAGACTATATGTAAGCCCAAAAAACAAGGAGGTATGGGAATCAAGAATTTGAAGCAGTTCAACAAGGCTATGCAAGCAAAATATATTTGGATAATTTTTAATTATACTGGGGAATGGAAGGATATTATGAAGGAAAAATATGCCTCAAACATGACCTTCAAATAGTTCATCACCAGAGAAATGGACCCGAGGGGCTCCTGCATTTGGAATGGAATTCTGAGGACTAAGGGTATAGCTACAGAAAAAGCAAGATGGAAATTAGGTAATGGCAGGGATGTCAACTTTTGGCATGATGATTAGCTAAGACAGGGACCCTTATGGAACATGGAGCCTTTCAATAGATGGGCTAATACCTACATCAAAAGATATGGTAGTAGAGTGAGCGATTATAGAATAAACAATGATTGGGTGGACCTTACTGAGGTGTCCCGGGACTTAAATCCTTTGATGGTCAAAATTGGTCATGCCCCCCTCTCTCTCAATAAGGATGTTATTGTTTGGGGGGAAACTATAGATGGTATCTACATGGTGGCCTCGGGCTATGAAATCATGCAACACATTGATACTCCCCCCAGTTGGGCTAAGACTTGGTTCTCTGGTCTCATCCCTAAGATCAATATCTTCTTCTGGATTATGCTCCAAAACCGTATCTTGACGGTGGATAACCTTATTAAGAGAGGGAATCAAATTCCTAATAGATGTATCTTATGTAAAAATCAAAGTGAGAGTGTGGACCATATGTTTATCCACTGTGACTTCACCAAACAAATATGGTATCATTTCCTGTCTTTTTTGAGATGTCCTAGTGTTTCCCCAATAAGACTCTTGAGCTCTTTGATCAATGGCAACAGGTGTTTAAAGGGCAGGAGAAATATGGTTTATGGTCATGGGCGATTCCGCATATATGCTAGGGAGTGTGGAAGGAGCGAAATAACATAATTTATAGGGAAAAAGTAACAACTGCTAAGTATGTATCCCAGAAAATAACAAATGCCCTAATGGAAAACTACACAAACAACAAAGATCCCAACCCACTATACAGCAAAGGGGTAAATGTTACCCATAGGAGAGAGGATTGCAGATGGACCTTACCGCCAGAAGTCTGGTTCAAAGCAAACTTTGATGGGGCTACAAAAGGAAACCTTGGGAAGGTAGGGGTGGGAGGAATAATAAGGAACTCTCATGGAAATGGCACTGTGGCTATTTTAGCTCCCCTGGGGTCACAAACGAACCACTATTCAGTTACGAGTGCGGCCAATCACACCATAAGGTTGGCTTGGGATATGGGGATCACGAAATTATGGGTAGAAGGTGACTCAAAGAACATTATAGATTGCTTAAATGAAAAGAACAAACCTGCGTGGACAATTGAGAACATAATAGGGGAGTGTAGGCAAATCCTCAAAACCTTTGATCAGGTCCATGTGGCACATGAATACCAGGAAGCCAATCAAGTGGCTAATGGGTTGGAAATTATGGGAGTCAAGAGTGAAGGATCAAAAAGGTGGACCGACGGGAATGAAATTCCACCAGAAATCTTAGCTCTGATAGAAAGTGATCGAGTTCCTAGAAAACTAAGAAATATTAAATGATAATAATGAAGAGTAATGACATATTGGGGAAGTATCACCGAATGATGTGCAAGTACAAGAAAGGTAGAGAGATTTACCTTTTCAGGTCTCATTGGCACACTTTGAGGCATAATACTATTTATTGCATTCATGAGTCTAAAAGAAGATTCACGAAGTCTAAACGTAATCTCAACTGGAAACAAAGGGTTTTTAGTGGGAAAAAACTAGAAACAGAGAAGGCAGAGAAGGTGTAGAAATGGTTGTGGAAGGCATAGGAGGGAACCGGAGAAGGAAACTGACAAATGGTGATGACACTCTAAGGTATGAAATATTTTGAAAAAAGGTGAGGTGACTACTTTCATTGAGCGTCTCCATGGTTGGAAGCCCTCTGTTACGAAGATGATGGTGAAAAGTTGGAATGAAGGGCAAGTTAAAATTAATGGGGTGGATTTCATGGTGACAAAGGAAGTAATTTTGGCTGTGACAGGTATCCCCATTATTGGGAAATTTTTTTACAGAGATAGGAAGATTTATGGGTAGGCTTTGACAAAATTTGTGAAAGATACATATGAAAAGAGGGCTTTAGTGAAGGAAGGCACCTTCTACCAACTGAGTTCTATAAATTTGTTGTGGAGGTTTGTTTTGAGGGTAATTATTAAGTACATCTCCTTGGATACGAGATTCAACCGCATAAGCACTCACCACTTTGTGCTTCTCAACCATTTCAGGTATGGTGCTAAGATATCTATCCCCTTCTTCCTATATTCGTCTATCAATAAAAATATTAATGATTATAAGGAGAAACCCATCAGCAACCCAAATTTTCATGAGGGATTACTGTTGTTAATTTACAAAATTTTTTAAGCTTGAACTTTGGGGAAGGAAATTAAGAGCATGGAGGAGGGAAAAGATGAGTTAGAGGACTCGGGTGAGGATTATGTCCCTTCTAACACTGAGGACAGCCGAGATTTTCATTCGGATAACGAGGAGGAAGAGATTCAACATATGAAGAAGGGGAAGAAAAGGGTAAAAATGGAGAAAAATTAGTCTCCAATTTCAAATCATTATATTGAGATATTGTCTGACAGGGATTACAATGAGAATGTTGATGGTATGGAAACAGAGGATGAGAGTTCTGGTGAAGAGGGAAATAATATTACTAAACACAGAGGGAAGTTGGGGAAGACAAAAGGTAAGAGGAAGATAACTATTAAATTGCCTGTTCAGAAAGAAGAGGACTATTCAGGTAAGGGGGTTAGGAGGTCTAAAAGAGGGAAACAGTTTGAGGAGGAGAACCAGGAGGAGAGGCAGGACAGTCAGAACTTGATGCTAGAGGAGAGTGATGAAAAAGAGGAGAAACGAGGGAAGGAGAATGAGGTGGATAATCAGAAATAGGGGTTTGAGGAGTATGGGGCTGATCATTACACTTGCAAAATCACTGGTAAAAACAAGAAAGTTGTATGGAGAAATTTTGATATTGTTTCTTCTAAAATGGGGATTAAGAGAGAAATGATTAAGACTTTGGTAAAGGAGAACAAGGAGGGCAGAATCCAGGTGGAGGAGTTAATTGATCCCTCTTTAATGATTCTTAGTGACAATGCAAGGGAGGATCCTCAAATGGATGTGCTGAGCAATGCAAAAAATAGTGTCATAGATAGTTACAGATCCACTAAATGGACTTTCTTTGAAATCTACGAGCTAAAAAAAGAATGGATATGCTGGAGAAAGATAACATAAAAAATAATAATAGGAACATAGAGGAGGATAGGGAGCTGGATAACAGAGTGAACGAGTTGAGGAAGAGGGTACAAAGTATTGAGGAATCTCTGGTAAATTTTGCAGGACAAAGCTACAATATCCTTAAAGCATCAAATGATAACATTAAGGTGCTTATAGCTAAAATTGAAGAGCAAAGGGGAAGCAAGGAGGATCAGTCGCCGATCTGTGGTAGGGATAAGTCACCTAAAGAGGGATTGAGGAAGAGGACAAGAGCCACCACAAAGAAGATGGAGAACCAGGAAGCTGATAAAGACCTGTCTGATTTGAAAAGAGGTTGCGGGTAGATTGACTGAGCTGGATTTTTGTGTTGTTGAGGTTCTCAGAGAAATTGCCTAAATTGTGTTCCTGGCTTTTTTGCCTAGTCTTTTTGGTTTTCTCCCTGGCTTTAGGTTCTCTTTGGGACTGTTTTATTTGTCTGTTGGTTAGCCTGATCCATTTATGTTGTTGCTAATCGATACTATGTTTATGGTTTATTTTTAGCTCTGTAGGGTTTCAGGAACCCATCAAAACCTGTTTTCCTTAATAAAAAACAATCAATTAAATACATTCCTTTTTTATTATTTCAATAATATAATTTTTTATTACAAAATATATCTCATCTCTAACTTAAATTGATTGACTATCTTGCTTATAAAACTAAATCCATTATTTTTACAAATTCGCTTAGCTAATATTCTTTATATAAAACAATAATGCAATTCAATTTAAGATAGGACTATAAGTCAAATATACATAATTATGTCAATAGGCTCTTGGTCTGCCAGTGAAGTTGTTTGGTTCTCATTGAACCCACCAGGGATCAAGTCTTGTTGCAAGCAAAGGATTCGACACCATAAGGGATGAGGTCGGGATCGTGCCGAGTGAATTTTGGCTCTAAGCCAAAGAGGTTCTAAACCTTCAAAAAATATATATAAATAATTATGCGGTTAAAAAGGTGAATTAAGATTTTATCTCATTTTAGAAAAGATAATGACATAAAATTTATCCCTCAAAGTCAAGCCAACCTAATCGAAGTAAAACCAAGCATGTGGCCCTTAAAAAAAAACTCACAAACGTATATTTTATCATTGATTTATTTATTTGAACCATTCATACAGAGGATGATTCAAAAATATGAATAATTAATTAATTTTAATTTTTGGAAAGTAATAAATATAAAAATATCAATAATAATAATTTTTTGATTATCAACCTAATAAAGTTAGTTTTGTATTAATATATATTTTTAACTTATACAATTGATAATTTTAATATGAGATTATGTTTTGATTAGAAAAGCTAATATGAGATTATATTTCAAAGGTAAATTAAAACAACTATAATTGTATGATTTTTTTATTCTACTACAAGAAAACAATGTTAATGTTTATCAATTTAAGGTAAAAATTAGGAAACAATAATAATTAGGTCATAAGAGCAATGCTACTATTAGGATGGATCTTGTCCATTGGAAGTCATCTTAAACACCACTTGGCAAATCTTTAATGATATCCACAAGCTCCAACCTATCACTGGAAACTATATCATTATCCTATATATACTCATATGTTTGGTTTTGAGTAGATTGAGGCATCAAAATAGGTAGTTCTAATGGAGGAAACTTTCCTAATCAAGAGGGGCACAATGATGCTACTAAGATGTAATGATTGAAAAGCATAACACACCCACTTTAGTAGCTGAAAAGTAGAGGTGGAGGTGGGTTCTAGCTAGTTCTTGTCTTGGTGACCATGATGAAGGTGTAGTGGTGGCTCCTTTGGAACTTTGTGGGTGGTAGTATGAGGACTTCGAGAATTTGCATCTCTAGTCTCATTCTGTGAACCTATTATAAGATGGCAATGAAGGTAGAATTATATCTATAATACAAGGCATTCCTTGAGTGATCCAACAAAGTTAGGGGATGTTAAAGTTCTAACACAACTTTGCGAGGTTAAACATAAATATATATAAGCACATGAGAGACCAGTGACAATTTGAAATGAATAGAAATATTACTAACCACATATAATTAGTATAATTAGTAGAGCTTTTGTCTTTCCAAATGTAAAAATCAACCTTCAATTTGAAAGCATACCACAACTATGAAATATCAACAAGATATCATTTTTTAATATGAAAAGTAAAGGTGGGTTTCTTGAAAGAGACCAAACACTTTCATTTTTAGTTTTTAATTTTTATCTCAAACATATCAATTGAGTTCATTACACAACCATGAAGTTGCAACAAGGATTAACAACATTAAGGTTGAAAACTAATAGCTATATCAACAAAAAGTATGTAGTTGAGATTAAACTGACAAGCATGATGCATATCATTCAAGATAAATAAATGAAACTAAAAACTAGTGATATATGTAGGCAACTTAAAATCATAGAGATCTAGCAAGCCCTAAACCCACTTTGCATGCCTTATCTTTAAAACTATGCAACAAGCATCCTTATTGACTAAACTCTTTTTCTTGGATATAACCTAGAATAGTAGATTTCCTAGAGCTTCTAGAAGCCCTCATATTAGGAAAATATATGTAGTGTTCTCTTTAGAAGGAGGGAAGTACATCATACAAACATAAAAATGAACTATAGTGTAAGGGGCAAGAGATTCTCCTCTTTTCTTACCAACTCTAGGATTTGACTCCTTCATTTTTATTTTATCTTTATGAGATGATAACAAGCTGAAAAAATATCAAACTATTCTAGAATGGTTGATTTCAACTTAAAGAGGACCTTCATGATGTCCTCTAAAAAGGTAATTTGAGCTCAATCTCCAAAAAGAAAACATGTCAAGTGAACAATTTAGCCTTAGGGACCAAAAGAATATTATGTATCCATTGGTAAGCATTTCAAACACAAACACAATATCACAAAAGATCTAGAAGATTCCCAAATTACCAATAAAAAAGACAGTTTGGATTAAAAATACTAAGATCTATCAAACGTGTTAATTAAAAAACTATGATAAAACAAACACCAAGTAAAATAAATATAATTGCAATTGTCAATAACTGTCCAATTTTTCAAAATCTTTATATCTATATTAAAATTTCAGTTTTAAAAAAGTTATACTTTTTCTTAATAGGTAAAAGGTCATAGCTAGCCAAATTTATTTTATTAATATTTGAATATTTTACAACCTGGTTCGGTGTGGGAACTGGTAGGAAAGAACCAGGTGAAGAAAACCTTTGGTCTTGCCCATAATATAAAAGAAAATTTCAGAATTATATATCTTTACATTCATCTCGTAGAGAATTACGGGGAATAATGAAGATTTGATACTTCAAGCAATTACAAATAATGTAATTGTGTTACATTTCTCTTCTTCGGCATATGTTTGGCAGTAATAATATCAATGAAGAGGCTGATCAGATCTTCAACCTTCCTAGAGACCTTCGTAAGTGTTGTTTGATTCAATTGATCACCTTGTACCTGCACATTTCTCAAGACATCCTCCATATTTCTTGACAATATGTTAATAACCATAAAAGATGTTGATATCAGATATCTAAGGATGTCCTTAGAATCCTCATATCAAAGATACCCTACTCAAACTACTGTTAATGTGATAAAAGTTGTTGTGTCTCTTCATTGTCTATCTCTGATAAACCTGAATCACTTTATTTTTAATCAACAATATGATAATTGAAGAACATATTTCTTTAAGCATAGGATCATTTATAACTTAAGTATTGTAAAGAGAGCATGCTCTGCTTTTAAAGTTATGCATGAAGACTAGAATCAATTTAAATTCTGGCTCTACTCTTCATCCATAATCTAATAAAGAGACACACTTGCAAGTAACCAAGATACATTGCAAGAATATGGAACTAAGATTACCATATGGTTTGAATCTTTACCATAGTCATCCTTTAAAATAATAATGGAAACATATATGACTTCAATGCATGTTCGTAGATAGAATAAGGATAAAGCATTTTATCTATAGTGACAACACAACTAATCCTGCCACGCTCTCAGAGATTTTACAACTGCTAACTCCAAAATATAACTAAAAGCATTTAATTTGTAGAGCATCTTTCATGAGAGCTTTCTGGCCTTACAAAAATCCACCAAGTGCTTAAAATTCCAACATAACTAGGATTAGAAACTCCTAGAAGAAGAAGGGGAAAGACAATAAACCTTTATGGACCGAATTGATAGTAGTCATAATGATATACTCAACTTAGGTGTATTCTATCATTAAATCCACTCTTCAAGTTTAAATAAAGAACACAACCTACAATTTGAGTTGCTCCTTGTTCTGAAACTAATAACATATTATTAAACAAATATCGTATTTGGGCTTATATAATACATGCAGTAAGAGATACCATACCGAGAAAACCAAATGATCATATAATAATGCATATTGTAACTAAAATTTGCATGCTTTATATAGCTAAATATAAAACTAAAATAAAGAATAAATGAGTAGACACATGTATGAAGGCTCTGACCCAAAAGGCTACTATAGATATACATTAAATGACCTAGCATAAGCTGAACCAAACAAAAATAAAACAACACAACAAAGACAAAACCAACACAGATAGAACCCCCCAAAAAGGAAATCAACTGAAACAATAGGGGGTGTGCCCGAAAGGTGAACCACACCCCGTGTTGGAATTAATGGGAAGTGTAACTAAGAGGGGAGGGGTGAATCAGTACCTCTAAAACTTTTGTATCTTTTAACCTTTATCCTTTGAGTAATTAATTTTTTATCCAACCATCTGTTCTATGTTATCTTGGTGTAAGATTTATCAATTCATAAACTTAACAAACATGTGAACATTCATAGAAACATTCATGAAAGTAATTGACACATAACACAAGATATGATAACGCAGAAAACTCCTGTTAGGAAGTGAAAACTGCGGTGGAGATGGCACCCACAAATTCTTCACTATCTGTACATTGGAAGGGCCCGGTTAAGGCTTACAATTTGATCATTTTTTATGATCTATCCTATTAGGAGTATCTGTGGAGATGTGTTAAAGTCTACTCTATTAAGAGCTTTTGCAACACTATTTAGTGTGCACTCGGTTAAGAGATTTACAATTGGATGGTTAAATCCAACTTCCTTGAAAGGATTTTTACACTTTGCTTCACTTGTTAGAATGTACCTTCCACGATCACCTGCATGCAACCAAGATCACCTGCATGCAAAGACTATTACACAGAAGAAGAAGACAGAAGAGAGAAGGATCTAAGGCGGCCAAAAGGCCAGAGGAGACATCATGTTGAAAAGAATGATTTCTATATTATCAACAATACTGAATAAAACTCCTTATGAAATACAAAGATGACAATCCTTATAAAGGATGTCGAAACCCTAAAAGGGCAACTGCTAGGAAATATAAACTTTCCTAAGACTAAAGAAACTGCCTAAGTGAAACTTAAGCACTAAAGAGCAATTGCTAAATTACTCTAACA
>MU224884.1:4005783-4019021 GCA_018584345.1 Thuja plicata
CAATCCTTATAAAGGATGTCGAAACCCTAAAAGGGTAACTGCTAGGAAATAGAAACTTTCCTAAGACTAAAGAAACTGCCTAAGTGAAACTTAAGCACTAAAGAGCAATTGCTAAATTACTCTAACAAAATCCACCTTCCTTGAAAGGATTTTTACACTTTGCTTCACTTGTTAGAATGTAAGCAAATTACACTTTGACCTGAGTGTATGCAATCTGCTATTGCTGATTACAGATCCATTTAAGATTACATGTATAAGTGTATCACCTAATGTGATTGAATAATACCTCTGTTGCTTGGTACCCTCTATTCTTGGTTTTTGATAACCAAATTCACCTTTTGTTGTTCTGGTTCTTGAAACTTTCAGTCTATTCCATAGATGTGCTTGTAGGTTCCATTCATCCTCTCATCCATAATACTGAATGATTAAAACATCTATTTATAAGATAGATTGACGTAATTAAGTTTCACGCAAAAAAATATTAACTCTATGATAATAGGTTTACAACTTGACCTTGATCTTTTAGTCTATGTATTTTAAATCAGTTAGACTGATTAAAACACTTATAAAAATGTTTCTTGTCCCTAAAGTAATGGTTTTAAAACAAATCAAGACTATAAATAGATAAGAATGTTTTATCTAACGTGGAAGTCAGATCCACTTTTGCGGGCTTCAACTGACTTTCAGTTTCTGTCAGTCAGTTATGCTCTGAAAACAGTTTGACTGTCTCTCAGTGTTCCTTGCTTGAACTATCTCTCGGGTTCCACTTTGACTGTTCTCTCGGGTTGCACTATATCCTGCTCGTCGAGTTCCACTGTCGGGTTCCTCTTTATCCTTTTCACTTTGCATTTTCGGTTTACACACAAAACTGTGTCGTCAATTTTCTTTGTACTTAGCAATTTTTGTGATCTTTGATATCTATATTTTCGATTTGCTCTTGTCCTGTCTTTCGGTGTATGTTTACCGAAGATATTCTTTACATACTAATGGAAAAATAATGTCATCACCCCGAAGAAACAAAAGAGCACCAAAACAAAAGAAGAGAGAAAAAATAGAATATACATGTATGTGTGTGTGATATATATATATATATATATTAGGAATAAGGTGTCTCAACCTTGTATATTTTCTTACATTTGATATTATTTATTTTGTAATTAATTGTTTGCAAATAATGTATTTAAGTTTGATATCTGTTCTATCATTTAGTTGAGTGGACATGTTGTGTTTTCACTCCACTTGGAAGATGACAAGGATGATCAAACTTGGTCTAGGTGGATCTAGGCATCCCATTCTGTGGTAGAGGTTATTTGCCAAATGTCGGCACTTTGGACAATGTGTAAGGTAATCATGACTGAAACGGTTATGACAGATTCCTATGACGGTCATTAATATTTGTAAGAGATAATTGTGAAAGATTCGATGACGGGTGAAGACATGCAAGACATGTGGCAATTGATCATGTTGAGTATTGTACACTCTTTTGCAATGCGTGGGGTTCGGGGCATCGACCCGAAAAAAATTTTGGGGTTCCAATTTTTTCGGAGAATGGTAAACCCTAATACGGTTATCTTTGGAAGTTAGTATATTGTTGGAATATTGTTATGTTGCTGGATTTGTCTTCAAGTGTCGATTATCTCCTGAAATAACTTGCATTGCAAGTGTATTGTAAACAACAATAATTTTGATTAATACATTGTGCAAGTTTTGGAGTGCTGGGGTTTTTGACCGAAAGGTTTTCCCCAAGGTAAATCATTGTGTCATTCTCATTTTTCTATGTATGCATGTTATTGTATTATCATTCTGTAATTGATAAGGGTTAAATCTAAATTTGCACGATCCTCTTCTCAGGAGTTTAGCGTAGGGAACTATTTTTTGCACACTTAGTTTCCTTTCACGCGCGCGCGCGCACACACACACACACACACATATATGAGCATATCAGAACCATGCACAGAACCGAGAATCATGACAGAGCAAGAACATAAAATACCCAAATGCTAACCATGCACAGAACCGAGAATCATGACCAAACAAGAACATAAAATACCCAAATGCTATCAGAGCCTAGATAGATAATAATACTAGGCAGGCTACATACCATATATTTCATAAGTTTGATCAAACGATATAGAGTATGCAGGACAAGTTTTAAAGTCGTAACAAAATCTAACAAAGCTCGCCTATCTATGGACTGAGATCCCCTAATTAGAAGTAATATAACATACATCTTTTAGCAAAACATAAGAGATAATGTCTTAGAACTACATCTACTCATCGTGTCTGACAAAATGGGCCTGTCAGGTCTAGTCATCCATCAAACTAGTGTCCACGTATGAATTTGTTGCCGAAGAACGGCTTGCTTCCTCCATCTCCACCACATGGTAGCTCCTTAAGTTCGTGGACTTCCTCCTACTCGACTTCATGATGATAGGTGGAAGGACTTGAATCCTCTCTACAAATATGTCTGGCATATCCTCCGACACTTCATATCCGACCGCCACTAAATTCTCCATCCACCATCTGTTCCCAGATGCTTCTTTCAAGTCTAACAATTTCATTAGAAAATTTGTTCTTTTAACAATATCCCCCTTTCTTCCTTCAAATGTCACTTGGTCTTTGATTATCAACAAAGGTCGTTTTACCACATTTTCGTTAAGAGATTCAAAAAAGAAAAAAAGCTATACTTTAAAAAAAAAATATTCACTAAATTAATAAGTCAAAATTTACATATGCAATCTCCACACTAATTTGCTCCATTAAATAACACAAATATTGCGTGTTTAGTGTTTATCTTCTTCCACAATATTGAAATTGACCAAGAATTTTTTTGGGGGTCCACAAAACCTCTCCATCTTAAGTAGCAAAATTACAATAGCATATTTGAAGAGTTTCTTTGTTACGGATTAGAACATGGCAAACTCAAAATAAAGAGAGTGGTTCTCAATGGGCGTTTAGTGGATTGCGGAAATTGAAACATTCTTAATGAGCCCACTAGGGATCAAGTGTAAGACTTCGACATTATAAGGGATGATACCAGGATCATGCCCTAGACAAATTTGACTAAATGGATACCCCTTAATCCTTGATTCTTAATCAAATAGATTTAATCTTAGACTAGTGCTCTCATTTCAAATTAGCTAAAACTACTTTATAGATGAAAAAATCATCCGTAAACAAATAAATAAAGATAAAGGGAAAATAGAAGAGAAAAGTTCGGAGGAAGTTATATGTTCAACTTTCTTCGTCTTCTCCAACACTCCTGAACGAAAGTGTGAAAAAGGAATGGTACCAATAGAAGAAGGACATCGTCAAAGTTATATAGTTGTATATCACAAAAGTAAGAGATTTACAGGATTGAAAAGATGCATCGGTTAATGTAAGTGGGTCTGTCTGAGTTTGGGAGCCAAAACGATTTCAGCCTTTTTTTGAACTCCAGATTGAAGTTGTCGTTCTCAATGAGCTGTATATCTTCTCCTTTTAGTTTTGCGAGATGACCCTTCATACCCAGTCAATTGTCCATTCCTTTTTACAGACAATGAAGAGCTTTATGCCCATCTTGTCTATTAGATACGATTCATGCTTCCTCAATACGCCTGTGTGAAAAGAATACTACCCAAAAAAAATCCATAAAGAAACAAAAAGATTTCTTTCTTCACCCCTACCGAAATCATTCATTATTAACACTAATCATTTTCAAATTAAACGGACAGTACAGAGATAATAATGAATTACATTGTTATTTGTCAAATAAATCTATTTGATTTTGAAACAATGCAGGAGAAGCATAGTGTTGCATAGTTTTATATTGATTTGCAGATAAAACATATTTGACCTGCCAACCCATGTCATGATTACCTTCCATTCAAATAAAATTTTAATTTTGGAATAATATTAATGATTTAAATAGTGAAATGATTGTAGTTCAATTGGGGTTTGGGGCTTGGTTCGATTGGTGAGAGTTTTCTGTGGTAGGTATGAGGTGACGAGGTCCAGTCTTTCCCCAGCCTGTGTGGTAGGATGTAAAGGATGATGCTGAGATCATGATTTGTAGTTCAATTGGCTGAGCACAATCGGTGACTGTGACACTATGTTTCTTGATCGTGCCATCCATCAAGATTCAAACCTCGAGTGGTATGATGTAAAGGGCACGGCTGAGATCATGAATGCAGTTCAACCGTGTGATATTATGTTTCTTGATCATGCCATGCATCAAGATTCAAACCTCAAACGGTATTTGAGGTATGATGTGATCGTGCCATCCATCAAGATTCAAAGCTCAAGTGGTATGATGTAAAGGGCACGACTGAGATCATGAATGCAGTTCAACTGTGTGATATGTTTCTTGATCATGCCATGCATCGAGATTCAAACCTCAAATGGTATGATGTAAGGGACGAGGTTGAGCTCATTGCTCTGCGACCTTGATGAAATGGATATCCCTCAGTCCTTAACTCTTAACTCAAAAAATATCAACGTAAACTCGTACTACATAACAAATAATAACAAAACGAACTAAAACATGATACAAAATAGTCCATAAAAATATATATAAATAAAAGGACGAAAATGATATCCACATGTAATTGTACCATTGAATTTTGACAATTGTGTCTCCTGTCCTTTTGAAAGAAACTATAAGATCAAATCAAGATAGTACTAGTCAAGATTGGTCAAATTTAAATGAATCACAGTGCATATTACTCATGATGCCTAGTACGGCGCATTCTAAAAAAAGGGATTAATTCCGAATAATCATAATCATCAAATATCCAATGTGTTGGAAGGGATACAAGTACTTTGATTTTTATGGCACTGTGTTTAACTTTTGATAGGATTTTGATTAGAGTAAGAGAAACGGAGGCCGTATATGCACTTTTGAACCTAAGCAATTGCACTAATATTCCAAGATAAAGGTATACATAACTTTTGACACAGGCAGATTGTGAAGATAAAAAAGAGTTCCCTGGCAAAGATAACAATTTCAGAACATAGTACATTTGTCTGTACTAAAGTTTATAGCAAACATATGAAGTTACTTATGAATTTGGACAAATACCCAAAAAAATTCAGCTCACATATAAACTGACTGTGAGTATAAACCAACGTTTCAACATGGGCAGATGAACATCACTCCAAGACGGTTAAACTTTCAGATCTTTCTTAAAGCATCAAAAAATATAAAAATAAAAGAGTGTTAGTAAAGTTATATGGCTGTCTGGATTTAAAGTCTGTCTTTTCATGATATTTTTATGTTGATGTGCAAAATTTCAAAAACTGTCAAAACCCTCTGTCAATTCATAAGCCTCTTCCAATTCATAATTCAGTCTAAAAATAATTTATTTAGTTAAAAAAAAATGCTCATTCCTGCCGTGTGCCCTTTTGGCTAATTGCTTGGTAACAAAAACATGATTTCTGAGTTCAGTTTTGGATTCAACTTAACCAGACATAAGTGATCAGAATTCAGAAACATATAATATATTGGTTCTGACTTTGATTCAATTAAGTCAGCAAATAGCTGAATAAGTACACCATTTACATGAAGACACAATGCATTTGTTTTGCTGATTTTTTTGGGCAGCAACTGAAGAAAAACCAAGGGTAGAACTAGCAATCCACATGGTGTCCTAATCCTAATTCTTTACAGTCTGAAGCTGCATTAAAAAATGGCATAGATGGGCCATTAAATCACAAAACACTCATACAAATACATCGGTATCCATCAAATACACAATGCATAATAAACCTAAATATTAATGTTTTATTGTTTTTTTTTTGGTTTTTTTATTACACAAGATTTATATGTTTCTTCCTATAATGTACTATAACTGGTAAATTCCTACACTGGGCTATACAAGTCACACTGTTCCACGCATGAACTTAATCTAAATAGCTACATATTTGATTTTAAACCTGTCATTCTGTAGATTCATTGCCTCCATTTATTCCTGCCGAAAAATTGGGCCACCATAGCCGAGAAGAGTATGAAATAGCCATATAGTAATCTATCTATTGGAAATTGGATTTGGGCCGCTGGGAACCTCATGTTTACTGCCATTGTACTGTCCTGGAGGACCAGTTTCATTCCTTGGCACATTGAGCTGGTTGGAGGAGAGGCGGCGGGGATTCGAACCCGGGACCTGCTTCTTTCCATGTTGACATGCGTTGATTGAACGCGCGGTTTCAACAGAGGGAAACAGCAACAAAAGCAGCAATACAAATATTGCACTGCACTTTATCACCCTCGACCTGGTATTACCCCTTGTAAAACCTCGCGGGCTAGAACATGTCCGACCTTCATCAGCCATACAAGTGCAACTCTTTTTGCTTATTCCCCTGTCCACCTTATGACCTCAATATCCATCAACACGCCAAACAATCCTGTGGGGCGGTGAAATTCAGACCCAAAATGCAAGAAAAACAGAACAAGAACTGAAATTTATGATAAAATCTTGTTCAGAGCTTGAATTCTGTGTAAATGACCTTGGTTTGGTATGAAAGACAATGAGATGAAACAGGGGATTTATAGGAAAAATATCAAAGAATCTGCATAAAAAGAAAAAGGGTATTCTCCTCTCCCATTTGGTGATTTGCAGGAAGAACTAGAAGTGCTCTTGTATTGATTGACTTTTAGTTCAATGCCCATGTCATGTTTTGGAAGTTTCTTGTTTGGAATTTCTGTGAGGAAAAAGATATGGACATGAAATGGGTGGTGGGAAAGTTGAGGATCTAGTAGCTTGCTTGCAATGGCAAAGCCCATAAACAGAAAAGATGGAGGAGGAACAAGAGTGGGAGAAGAATGAAGGAAGAGTAAAGGTTAAGCATTGTGATTTTGTTACTGTTTGTTCATCTTTTATTGGGTGTGGGTGTGCTTTTCTTCATTGCTTCAATGCCCTAGAGAAGAAAGTGAAAAAACTAAAAGCAATTGAGGACCCACTGAAAGCATCCTTTGCTTGACCCTAGAAGCAACTACAAAACAATTCTCTTAAGCACAGGATGCTCTGCTGCCGTCCACTAAACAGAAACTCCTATTCCCAGGCCCTTAACGTCTGCATGGATTTCTCTTTTGGTTTTAAGTCAATTTGAATTAGAGGACTTTATGATAATTAAAGCTCATGACCATGACTATTGATATTAGAATTTTGAGATGAAGTCTTGATTGCATCTATAGAAATAAAATAATGGGTCTTTTGCTTTTGGTGAGAATAAATAAACAGATGCATTAGAGTGTAGCTTAACAAAAATATGATTCTTGCAGAGAGCCTTAGGGATTAAGCAATCATACCTAATACCCCACAACCACAAGCCCTCTGATCTAAAAGAGAATATGTTCTGCTAACCACATTCAAAAGCTAAGGAGTATACAGAGGATTGATTGACGGTGAGGAGAACTATATTCACATGACATGAAGGAAGGAAATTTGAACTTTACAGAGTCAAACTGGCATTCTTTCAGTTTGATGCTTCCCTTAACAATATAGGTTTTATGCACAATGCTTACGCTTAGGCCACATCATCCATCAGAGCTTTATCCAGTTGCCTTTGAACATGTTCATTAGTTTGAAATTGGACTTTGGAAGCTTCTGGTGGACCAGCTTTTCTTGTTTTTAAGTGTGTTTAATATGTGCCCATCAACTTTACTGGTGTACATTTCTCCATTTATATATATTTAGTTTAAGAATATATTCTAAGACTAGTTTAATAGATATTATATTGCGTTGAATGGAGGAGAATGTAGATGATAATTCTCCCACTCCTCACGTGAACTTAGGAATGATACTTTGTATACTTTGCATTGTCATGCTATTAGGTGTACCATCCTTGGATTCTCAAATTCTCTCAAAGTTTGGAAAATATGGGCCTCATTTGGCCTAGTGCAATTTTTTATCCTAGCATTAAATGAGTATATTAGATGTCTAATTTTTCTTAGTATAGAAGTCTAAGTCAAGAATATGTTTTGACTTTATTAGTGTAGCATTAATATTTGTTCTTTTTTATATTCTTATTGTGCATGCACTCTCATATATTCACAATCGTTAGTTATTAATTTTATCTACAGTTGCATCCATTTCCCCGCATTTCATCCCTACCTGAAAAATTAACACATCCCTACCTTTTGTCAATCCTAAGTGCCTTAGAATACCATCCCTTGGGTTTTCATATTCTCTCAAAGTTTGTAAGATATAGTACGTGCATTGCTTGGCACAGTGCAAATTTTTATCCTAATTTAAAATGACTATATTAATCTTTCTTAGTATGGATGTCTAAGTCAAGAATATTTTATGACTTTATTATAGTGTTAACGTTAATTAACATTTAAGTTTGTGTTTTTTATTATGGAATAATTTCCTACAATTATATCTTTACATGTCAAATTTGATTCATCATTTAATGTTTATTTTTTATAATTCTATATTTTTTAATGGTTTCTATACATGTGATCTATGTTCCATCCTTATTGTTCATAAATTCTCATATACTCACAACCATTAGCTATTTATTTCACCTATAGTTGCATCCATCTCCACACATTTCATCGCTACCTTGAAATTAACACATCCTTACCCTATGTCAATCTTAAGTGCCTTAGAATTGATGATGAGTGTCACAAAATTGACCCCAAGTTTTAAATGTTCAAATTCAAAATTTATCTTTCCCGCTCTTTCCCACTAGCTATTATGAGTTGACTAAGTATGTTTGTGCAATTGATTGTCATTTCTTGGTATTTTATCTTTCCCGCTCTTTCTCACTAGTTATTGTGAGTTGACTTAGTATGTTTGTGGAATTGATTGGCATTTATATTGTGAATTTTGCATTCATTTATACTTATTTTCTTACATTTAATATTTTTTTATTATTGTCGTATATATACTCTCATATATTCACAATCTTGAGTTAGTTATTTAACCTACAATTGCACCCATCTCCACACATTTGATCCCTACCTTGCAATTAACATGTCTTCACCCTATGTTAATAATCTTAAGTGCCTTAGGATTGATCGTGAGTGGCAAATAATGGACCCTATAATATTTAAATGTTCAAATTCAAAATTGATCTTTACCACTCTTTCTCACTAGCTATTGTGAGTTGACTAACTATATATGTGCAATTGATTTCCATTTCTTGGTATTTTATGGAATCCAATGAGCACTTACTATTAGGATAGTCAAACAAAGAGCATTCATTCTAGAATAGTTTGACTTGGAGCTTACAATGAATCTTACCATGCATCCAAATTACATAGGCCATCTACAAGTCTTTGTATGATGTGGATAGTCAGTTTCTCATAGACTTTGTAAAGTTAGTATAATAAAGTGATTGTATTACAAGAACTTGGCCCTTATGATTCAACTACTTCCCCAAAGATATCTTAAATGTCAATATCCTTGGAAATGTTCATGCTAGAGATAAAGGCTTAGTATTTTAAAGATTTTGCAGTTTTTCAAGTCAGCCCAATGAGTTAGAGTCTAGTTTTGTGCAATAGATCATCCCCATCATGCTCAAGTTCAATCATGAGGGGCTTGGAATCATCCCATAATTTTTTTGAGGTCTATTAGAAAACCGAGACATTCAATAGATAAAGAATATTTATTTTTTAACTTGTTGACCTACTTGTTTCTTTTGAACCTACTACTAAGAAGGCAGACAATTGCAAAGAACACACAACTTTTTTATCTTATTCCTGCTGTCATTTACATCAATTTTTGTACCTTATTCTTCTGAGGAAGAATAATCATCATCCATATGACCCATGCTAGTAGACAACATATTGGATTAATCATCTTTTGTATAGTGGGATTCATTCCATTCATCACAAGGATTAATATCATTTTCAAAAGATTGAGCTACCATACATTTGTAGTGTTGAATTTGGCAATTGACATACCATGTACCATGCAATATCATCCATCATGTTAACATTCATTTCCTTCGAAGGATCTAGATTATCTTTGTTGATGACCCTTTTTGGTTTTTATGAACATGTTTTCCACTATATCATGTAGTAAGATGTGGTTGATCATACAATCTAGGCATCCTTTCTTGTTTAGGATAGGTCTATCATTTAGGAGGTAAAACTTTCTATGTTCTAGCGATTTATAACTCAAATATTTCAGAGCACTCATTACTTTATCCAAATTATCTTCTAATGTTCTCAAGATTTAAGTTGTTGTACTTTGGAATTGGGGATTTGCAAAGTCTTGACATGATCTCTCTTATTTAATTTACGAGATCATTTTCTATATTTTTCATTGTATTGCTATTTTGAATGCATCCCTTAAAGATTGAGGATTTTTGTCTCTAAGATTAAATCCCATCTTTGCGTCATATGCATTACAATACAAGACCATACACATTGACTCATTTGGCCTCATTTATGAAGGAATCTTATTGAAAACCCTGATAAATCTAGCATTGAAAACACTGACTTATTCATTTGATCCTTTAACAACACTGCAAATCTAGGATCGATTTTATCGTCATTCTATTCTCTGAACATTCTCTTGAATTCATCCCAAGAATTTATATTACATCAAGAAAATTTATATACCAATACATTCCCCCATTAATTAACAATTAAATGATAAATGTGGTAATTACATCTTCATCTTCTCCATCAAAGTCATCCATAAGATTTAAAAATGCTTTCAAATGATCTTCACCATATAATGCATTATTTCCTTAAATTTCATCAATACACACCTAATATCGTTTGATATTGGATTAGAATACCCTAGAATTCCTATGGCATCCAACTGTTTATATCTGTCAAGATGTAAAGGTCTCCTACCAAAAACATTTATCATTCCTTGATTCCCTTGCATATTCTAATTGACATTTCCTTATACATTGGGCTATGGGTTTCCTTGCAAGTTTTGTTTTATAATAGGGTGTGCACCTCCTTGTGGATTATGTACATTAACAATGCCTTGTCCCCCTAAACCCCCAATATTTAAGTTGTTCTTATTTGGCAATAGGTTATGTTGAGGATTTAGAGATGCATTTGTGTTTGCTGTAGCACCAGGAGTAGAAACTGGAGCTGAGGTAATATATGGAGCTCTTAAAGCTTGAAGCCTCAATTTCATGTCATCTCTTATTTGTATGGCTTCTAAATATTATAACTCATCTTATAGATCATTCACCTCATGCAGCAACTCATCTTCCTTTGGCATTGGTAACTTGGATGATGATGTTGTTATTAGGGTCCTAAGCCTTTAGTCTTTATGCTTCTTGTCTTTTAAAGGCTTCTTTGCAGAAGTGAAAGGCTGAGGACTGAATCTATTCTATGCTAATGAAGTAGTCTCACTACTTTCATTACTTGATGAGGATTTTCCTATAAATCCCCTTCTTCATCTCATTGTCTTTCGTACCAAAACCAAGATCTTTTACACAGAATTCAAGCTCTGAACAAGTTTTTATCATAAATTTCAGTTCTTGTTCTGTTTTTCTTGCAATTTGGGTCTGAATTTCACAGCCCAACAAGATTGTTTGGCGTGTTGATGGATGTTAAGGTGGGCAGGGGAATAAGCAAAAAAAATAGTTGCACTTGTATGGCTGATGAAGGTCGGATATGTTTTACAATGGGTAATACCATTACCAGGTCAATGGTGATAAAATGCAGTGCAATATTTATATTGCTGCTTTTGCTGCTGTTTCCCTCTGTTGAAACCACGCGTTCAATCAACGCATGTCAACATGGTAAGAAGCAGGTCCCGGGTTCGAGTCCCCGCCGCCTCTCCTCCAACCAGTTCAATGTGCCAAAGAATGCCCCTGGTCCTCCAGGACAGTACAATGCCAGTAAACATGAGGTTCCCAGCGGCTCAAATCCAATTTCCAATAGATAGATTACTATATGCCTGCTTCATACTCATCTCCGCTATGGTGGCCCAATTTTTTCGGCAGAAGTAAATGGAGGTGTTGAATCTACAGAATTACAGGTTTAAAATCAAATATGTAGCTTCAGTGAGACTTGTAAAGTTTTAGTTTAGGAAAGTTACCATTATAGAAAGAAACACAAATATCTTGTGTAATAAAAATAAATAAATAAAATATTAATATTTAGGTTTATTAGATATTGTGTGTTTGATGGGTATCTCATATATTTGTGTGTTTGATGGGTATCTCATATATTTGTGTAAGTTATAAACTTGTTAGTGCTCTAATGAGTCTTTATAGGTGTAATTATTACTATCTCATGTTTCTATGAGTTTCACACTCTTATGGGCTCAGTTATAAGTGCTTCGTCTACTGATCAATCTTTTTTGTTGTGCTTGTTTTCGTTGATTTTACTACAATTGTTCATTGTAAATTTATTGCTTTTATCCAATTATGTGTGTGTCTGTGTGCGTGTGTGTTTTCTAATTTAATGGCTCATCTATGTCATTTTAAATTAAATGATTATATTAATCTTTCTTAATATAAATGTCAAATCTTTCTTAGTATGGATGTCTAAGTCAAGAATATGTTGTGACTTTATTAATGTAGCATTAATATTTGATCTTTTTCTATTCTTATTATACAAGTGTTCTCATTTATTCACGGTCGCTAGTTATTTATTTCACCTATAGTTGCATCCATCTCCATACATTTCCATCTCCGTACATTTCATCTCTACATTGAAATTAACACATCTCTACCCTCTGTCAATCTTAAGTGCCTTAGTATTGACCATGAGCGACACAAAATTGACTTGGACAAAATTTAAATGTTCAAATTCAAATATAAGTATACACTTATACCATTCCTTAGGTTCTCAAATTCTCTCAAAGTTTGAAAAATATGGTATGGGCCTCACTTGGCCTAGCGCAATTTTTTTATCCTAATATTAAATGACTATATTAACCTTTCTTAGTATAGATGTCTAATCTTTCTTAGTACAAAAGTCTAAGTCAAGAATATGTTATGACTTCATTTCCATTGTGTTAACATTAATTATCATTTGGTTTTGTGTTTATTTTGATAGAGTAAATTCATACAGTTATATGTTTATATGTCAAATTTAATTCACAATTTAATGTTTATTTTTATAGTTGTACATTTTTAATGGTTTCTATAGATTCAATCTTTGTTTACTCCTTATTGTACATAAATTCTCATATATTCACAACCATTAGTGATGAAGGGTGCTCCCCTTAATACCACAAACACATAACAGAAACAGAGAAGCAACAACAATTTGCAAGAACAGAAAATGGACTTCTTATTATCTCCACAAATGCGGAATTACAAACTTTCAG
>MU224884.1:4024978-4041093 GCA_018584345.1 Thuja plicata
TTACTAAAAATAGCAAGTTTCCATAAATAGCAGCTCTGCACAAGGTAGCCCTTATTGAAAAGAAAACAGAAATATTTTTGGGTGATGCAAGATTGCCCTTACACCCAGGATGCTCCTGCATCAATTAGCTATTTATTTCACCTACTATTGCACTCATCTCCACACATTTCATCCCTACCATGAAAATAACAAAACCTTACCCCATGTCAAGCTTAAATGCCTTAGAATTGATTATGAGAAACACAAAATTGAACCCAATTATTAAATGTTCAAACTCAAAATCTATCTTTCCCACTCTTTCCCACTAGCTATTGTGAGTTGACATGATATGTTTACGCAATTAATTGTCATTTCTCTATATTTTATCTTTCTCGTTCTTTCTCACTAATATTGTGAGTTGACTTAGTATTGATCACCGTTTCTTGCCAATTCTACATTCATTTATACTTATTTTCTTACATTTAATCCTTTTTCTATTCATATATTACATATACTCTCATATATTCACAGTCGTTAGTTATTTATTTCACCTACAATTGCACCCATCTCCACCCATTTGATCCCTATCTTGAATTAACACATCCTTACCCTATGTTAATTTTAGGTGCCTTAGGATTGATCATGAGCGACACAAAATAGACCCCAAAAATTTTTGAAGTTCAAATTCAAATTTATCTTCCCACTCTTTCTCACTAGCTATTGTGAGTTGACTTAGTATGGATGTGCAATTGATTGTCATTTCTTGGTATTTTATGGCATTCAATTTGCAGTTACTATTAGGATAGTCAAACAAAGAGCATTCATTCTATGAATAGTTTTAGTTGGAGCTTAAAATGAGTCTTACCATGCATCCAAGTTACACAGGCCATCTACAAGTCTTTGGATGATGTGGATAGTCATTTTCTCATATTTGTAAAGTTAGTATAATAAAGTGATTGTATTACAAGAACTTGGTTCTTATGATCCAACTACTTCCCCAAAGATATTTTAAATGTCAATATCCTTGGAAGCATTCACATATTGAAGGATTAGTATTTTTAAGAGTTTGCATTTTTTCAGGTCAACCCTATGAGTTTGAGTGTAGTTTTGTGCAATAGATCATTCCCATCATATGCAAGTATAATCATGAGGGGCTTGGATTCATCCCATAATATTTTTGTGTTTTATTAGAAAATTCAGACATTAAATAGATAAAGAACAATTATTTTTTAACTTGTTGACCTACTTGTTTCTTTTGAACCTACTGCTAAGAAGGTAGACAATTACAAAGAACACATAATTGTTTTTTCTCGTACCAAACTATCATTTATATCAATTTCTGTACCTTATTCTTTTGAGGAAGAATAATCATCATTAAGCTCACCCAAGCTAGAAGATAACATATTGGTTTCATCATCCTTTTATAGTGGGATTAATTACATTCATCACAAGGATTAGCGTCATTTCAAAAAGATTGAGCTACCATACGTAGCTGTGGTGAATGTGGCAATTGACATATGATGCACCACGTAATACCATCCATCATGTTAACATTAATTTTCTTCAAATGATCTAGTGTATCTTTTTTGTTGACCCTTTTTAGTTGTTATGAACAAGTTTTATGTTATGCCATGTAGTGTATTGTATGGTTTATCAGACAACCTACGAATCGTTTCTTGTTTAGAATAGGTTTTTCTTTCAGGAGGTAAACCTTTTTATGTTTTAGAAACTTTATAAAAAAGTTATTTCAGAGCACTCATTACTTTATTCAACTTAGCTTCTAATGTAGATGCTTTATTTTGTTGTATTTTGGGATTAGGGTTTTACAAAATATTGACATCATTTCTCTTATTCAATTGACTAGATTATTTTTTGTAATGTGTTGCTTTTTTGAATGCATCCCTTAAAGATTGAGGATTTTTGTCTCTAAGATTATATCAAATCTTTGCATCATATGCATACAATACAATACCATCTACATTGACTCATTTTGCCTCATATATATGTTAGGGATAACAGTCCACAAGCACAACTGAGAGGGAGGTGAATCAGTTATGAAATAGATTATTAAAAATTAAACTTATAAACCAAAACTTCAATTCAAATGATAACACAGAAAATGCCAACACAATAGCACAATCCTTTGTTGTTGAGGAAACCTTGTTAAAGGTAAAACCCCGGTGGGAATTAGCACCCACAAATGATGTATTAAGAGTATAGTATCCCTGTTAAAATATTTAGCCCTATTAGGAGCTTATTACAACATTACAATGCATAGTCCATGTTAAAGGACAGACCCTGTTAGGAGTCAAGAGTAACAGTGGGCTCACTGCCCAGGCACACTGCCCAAAGAAGGTTAAAGCCACCCTCAAGGATTAACAATCTGAACAAGTGTATATAAGGAATATAAAATCCAGTGAACTGTCTGATAGAACTATCTTTGCTTGGTCAGTTCCAATGAATTATTACAATCACAAACTCTCCTCTACATCTAACAACCAATCAAGCTTCGCAATTTCCACACTTATATGTCTTTTCAATTACCTTCTCATCAGTCCACTATCACGTCTTTTCAAAAGAAAAGATCTCTCATATGTACCCTATTACAATAATTGATTAGGTCGTCCAATTAAGCTTTCCCATTATACAAATAATTATTTAACCCCTTTCTAAGATACACAAGGTACCTAAAACAAGTAAACATCAATTACAATACATCATATGTAATCCAAGATCTGCAATTTATGCTCACAATCCATAATGCACGCTACATCTATGAAGTCGGCCCCAAATAGGTCTTCTCTAGAATACACACCATAGCTGATGTCACCAACAATCACACGAATTGCAATCAACAAAAAATATTCCTCAATATGTGTTTTGGCATCTCTTAAGCTTGCATAGCTTGAATCATCATCGCCTGTAAGATATCCCCGAAACACAGAGACTTGCTCTATCAAGCATCACTGTCACAGTCCAGAAACCAGTCTTCACTAAAACATTTGTAACATCTCCAATATGCAATATTAAGCCAAGCGACCTTAAAAATAAGGTCGACACACATCCTTCTTCATATCCTCATCTTCGCTCATTCTGATTAATATGTATAGTGTCTGTACACTTATGTCAGTCATCATACAATAGTAATAACCAGTCTGTTCTCTCCACATAAACATATGTTGACATCAGTGACAAAACATGAATGCCAATAGCATCGGTAGTACCCAATTTTGATATCATCCAAGAATCCCCCCTTTGGCATTGATGGCAACATATGGGAAAATCCATCAACATATGCTCTATCTTTCGCTATCTTTATTTGTATAAGGTTTTGGGTCTTTTCAAAACCTGTTTTTACTTAATCAGAACATATGGGAAAATCCATCAACCCAAAAGTACTCTCTCTCAATACAATCTTCTCAATATCCTCAACACAAATCTCCCTAAAGCAATAGGGATTTTTACATAGAATCTTTCCCCCTTTGGCAACAATGGCAAAGGGTGTCATAGCTCATCTTTAATCTTCTACAAGGTGTAGCTTTTCCAAATCTTCATGTCTAACAGCTAGGTGAAAAACACCCAAATGTGCTCTGTAGTGTTCCTGCAATCACTCCCCCTGAGGAGTAGATCCATACATAAAGTCCAGAAAATGATATAGCTCTAAAAGCCACTAGACTGATGCATGCCTTCATCAATTAATTACCACAAGTAGGGACTCTCACCCCAAGCATGCTTCTGAGATACTCAAAAGAATCTTCTAGCAAAGGTTTTGTAAATATATCTGCTATATGTTCCTTTGTGCTAATATACTCCAGTCTAATCTCTTTCTTTGCTACCTTGTCTCTCAAGAAATGATACTTAATATAAATATGTTTAGTATTTGAATGCATTACAAGATTCTTCGACATATTCATTGTGTTAGTGTTATCACAATGGATAACCATTGGCTCTTGAAAAATTGTTATAATGTCCTTCAGCATTTCATTCATCCAAACAACTTGTGTATAATTTATAGCAGAAAAAACATACTCAGATTTAGTAGTAGACTAGGCAATATAGTCATGCTTCTTACTTAACCATGAAACCAGCCTTATTCCAAGGAAAAATTCTCCACCACTTGTACTCTTTCTATCATCCACATTACCTACCCAATCAGCAATATTATAAGCATGTAAAATAAAGTCATCTAATTTTTCATACCATAATCCATATAATAGTGTTCCTTTCAAGTATCTGAAAATTCTTTTCACAGTAGAAAGGTGTGTCTCTTTAGGATCTTCTTGATATCTTGCCAAAATTCCAACTGCATTGAAAATGTCTGGTCTGGTGTGAGTTAGATATTGCAGACCTCCAATCATAGATCTGTACTTTATCTGAAAAACACTTTGAGTTTTATCATTACTATTAAGTTTATAACCAGTCACCATGGGTGTTCCAACAGGTTTACAATCTTCCTTTCCAAACTTCTTCAACATTTCCTTAAGGTATTTGGTCTGAGATATAAAAATACCATTATTTTTCTGATTAATTTGCAAACCAAGAAAAAATTGCATCTCACCAATCATTGACATTTCAAATTCATCTTCCATTTCTTTAGAGAACTTTTTACTCATTTTATCATTTCCTCCAAATATGGTATCATCAACAAAAACTTCTATGATTAAGATTCCATCTTCACTAGTTCTTAAATATAAATTACTTCCTGCATTACCTTTTCTGAAACCAAGACAAAGTAGATACTTTTTTAGTCTTGCATACCATGCTCTCGGTGCTTATTTCAGTCCATACATTGTTTTTTTTAACTTACAAACCATGTCTTCATCTTCTGTCAAAGGAAATCTATTGGGTTGCTCTATGTATACTTCTTCTTCCAAATCTCCATTCAAGAATGCAGATTTCACATCCATCTAATATACTTTAAAGTCTTTGTGCGCAGCATAAGCAAGAAATAATCTCACATCTTCCAACCTAGCATCAGGAGCAAATGTTTCTTCAAAGTCTATACCTTCTTGTTAGTAGCCTTTACAAACCAGTCTAGCCTTATTTCTTACCATTGTTCCTTCCTCATCCATTTTGTTTCTAAAAACCCATTTAGTTCCTATCACAATTTTGTTTTTAGGTCTTTGAACCAATTCCCAAGTATTTTTTTTCTTTATCTGTTCTAGTTCTTCTTGCATAGCTTTAGTCCAAGATTCATCTCTACATGCTTCATCAATAATTTTTGGTTCAACTTGAGAAATCAATCAAATTTCATCTCTCACTTTAGATCTTGTCATCATTCCTTTACTTGCATAACAAATGATTTGATTTTCAGGATGGTTCTTCTTAACATACCTCAGAATCTTTGGAGTCTCATAAGCTCAATTGATTCATCTTCAATCTCATCATCAATCTCCAAAGGTTTTGTAGGATTAGCAGTGACCTTGTTTATCTCTGCAATCTATCCACAGTCATACATTCTTTCATGAATCTGAAACTTTTCATCTATCCTCACATTAGCACTTTCAATAAACTTCCTCAATCTCAGATCGAAACATTATATGCTTTTCTCTTATTAGAATAACCAAGTAAGATACCTTCATCACTTCTAGAATCAAAATTCCCTATCTCATCATCTCTTTTGATATAGCATTTACTTCCAAATATTCTGAAATATTTTACAATAGGAGTATGATCAAACCATAATTCATAAGGAGTCTTACTTGTACCTTATCTAATATGAATTATGTTTAGGGTGTACACTACAGTATCAATAGCTTCTCTCCAATGAACATGTGATACATTTCCTTCCAGTAACATAGTTCTAGCAACATCTAATATTGTTATGTTTCTTCGCTCTGCTATACAATTTTGTTGTGGTGTCCTAAGAGCAGATGTCTGTCTGAATATTCCATGCTCTTCGCAGTAGGTATTAAATAAGTCTGAAGTAAACTCACCACCTCTATCTAATCTCAAACATTTTATCTTCAAACCTGATTCATTCTCAACTTTTGCTTTGAATATCTTGACTTTGTCAAATGCCTCAGACTTCTCTCTTAAATATGTAACACATGTCATTCTAGAAAATTCATAAACAAAAAGTATAAAATAACTTTCACCATAATAAGATCTTTCTCTTGTAGGACCACACAGATCTATATGTACCAGATCCAACTGATCGGTTCAATTAAGGTATCAAAAACTAGGCAATTACCATGACTCAGGGATTGGACATCTGACCGAGCAGCTATCCTCCTTTATAAAAACTCATTTAATTTATCAACCTAGGGACGTATTACTTGAAACGGGTCAAAAAATTATATGCACCAAGGATTATAACTCAGACCACGCTATGGTTGGAGGAAAATAATTGCTTTGAAAGGAAACTATTCTATAGCTGGAGGAAATGAATACTGGAAGGGAAATTAATCTATAGCTGCAAGAAATGAATGCAGTAAAGAATGATGGAAAGGAAATGCAGAAGTGAAAATGTTGAAGGAATAGTATAGCTTGGAAACACAAAGACTTGAAAACACAATTATAATGCTTCAACACTTTTGTCACTTTGGCTGCAAGAAGTACTGGACTGTCCTGCGGCTTTGGCTATAGGAGTTGTGTTAGCACCAGAATTACGATACCAAGATGCAGGAAACTGAAACTACATGCAAATTATTCTAACTAACAAACATAGATTCTTGACCAAGTGGTCCCCCTTGAGTGAGTATCCAAACTCAATTACACTAAACTAAAGATCAACACTTCATCTGTTATTGATTGAAAAAAGTGAATTATAAGATTCATAACAACTATAAAATAACAGAATGTAAACTATAACTGATAACGCCCTCTTTCTCACGTAGGAGCGGGGTATTATTTAAAGAAGTAAAAACATCTAACTGCTAACTAATCATGCCATAGAGATAGGAAGATCTTTTATTACAATCCTATCAAACATAAAGGGAAACTATAAAACTGGAGATAGAATAGGTCCAGGAAAGAGGAAAGAACTACTTTTGACAACAAATCTAACTTCCCACTCTCTCCTAGATTTCTTCAAATAATTCATTATGTTTCCTCGTTGTTTTCTCGACTACTGCCACTTTGATCACCCCGGAATCACTTTTTGGTGTTGCGCTTGATGTTCCTCCGTGTGACCCTGTTGCAAGACTGGGTCGAGTGTCTAGCACATGGGCGTGTTTTACCTGGTCAAGGCAACAGCTGCTTATTGATGTGTTGCACTTCAGATGTTAGGATAGAGACATTTATGATAATCAACACCGAAATACACATGCATTATTCATGTTCAAACAAATAATTCACCCATAGAGACATAATCATAATTCCAAAGTAAATAACATAGCATATTCATCCAAGCATAGCATATTTAAGTGTGTTTTAACCATAGCATAGGCTTGGTGGTAGAATGCCACATAATAGAAAATATGAGTATAAAGTATTTGAGAAAGTATGATAAAACATGGAAAAGGTCCTAGAAAAAGCTATCTTAGGGCATCTAAAATATGACATTAATATGCCTCATCATTATGCCCCCTACAAAGACTAATGTCGGTCCTCAGGCACTGAAACATTTTGGATCTTTGCAAGCACTCGAAGATCTCCTTCCTGAGTCTCGTCACTCATGGAGGTGCCCACATGCCAGTAGTATCCATTTGTGTGCTTCATCTTGACCTGTCGACTCATCTCCAGTTGTTCATTTACTTCATTGTCCACACAGCTGTATAATGGCCACAAGAGAAGAGGAGGCTGAAAGGACAGAGGGATCCACCTCTTAGGTTGAGGTTGCCTTCCCAGATGTATGTACCATTGGACTCTTTGCATAGTAGCTCGTAGGTTGATGAGGTTGTGGGGCTCAGCCTTCTTTAATGCTAGTGTTAACTTGTCCCACCTCTATATCAATCCTTCTGCTGCTATGTTTCCCTCTGCTAATGAGAGTTTCTCAAATGCTGCAAATACTTCTCCCCAATTGCCCAAAATCCTTTTCCTGTGGGTAGAGTCGTGCAATCCATAAACTATTTCTATCCAATCACAGTATAATCTACGAGGACTACCACTTTCTAGTCGCAAGGGGAGTGTAATAGTTTGTTCAATTCCCATGTATTTACTTAATTGATCTCCATATTTTATCTCATTTCTGGACCAAGAAAGCAGAGAAGATAGGTAAATATCACCAACAAATAACAAGGGGTTTTTATCGAAGGGAATAGCATAATTGTGCAAGTAGAGTTCACATAACAAATTCCTAATGCAATCCAGTGATTCTTCATATGCGGCCACTGAACCGCCTCACAATAGGTGCTTAGTAATCGTGCCTAAAGCCTCTCTTAGGAATAGTTTATTCAATCTAAGGATCACTTCTCCCACCATAAGGTACATTTAGTTTGTCAACCCAGGGATGTATACTTGAAATGGTACAGCACAGTATGTGCACTAAGTTCCTTAAGGAGCCACTCTACCTATGCTGCAGGAAAGTAAAATACATGAAAGGAATCTATACTAGGGCTGCAGGAAGGGAAACACACTTAGTCCTTACTAAAATGAATGCTACAACTTGAAAACTATAATTAAATCTATTCTTTCAACCTAGAGCATTCACTATAGCTATCCTTGCAGGTGCTGCAGGAACATTCACAAAGTACAATGTTGCAGGAAGACACTGTAATCTTATATCTAGAATACTAGAAATGTAGAAAGTAAATCTATTCTACTTCTACTCTAATCCACCTACCAAGTGGGCCCCCTTGGTTGGCTTCTACTAATCTATGAACACAAAATTTGAACCAAGAGTTATTTCATTATCTTTCAAAACTGATTACATGAGAATAAGACATGAAAACTAAAAATGAGCTTGTTGTGCAAGATACAATCAGAACATTGTATTCCCCCTCAAAAATCTGAACTTACAAACAAATAGTCTCCTCCCTATAAATAGAGGATTGAATTCTTTAGTCTAAAATAGAAAAGGAACTAACGAACTAAAACCGTGCCAAAGAAAGAGAACAAGAAGCGCAACGGCCCATGACGTGCACAATGAAGTCTGGGCGATCAAGTCAACATGCTAGTAATACAAAGGGAATATAGCAGAGCTATATTTATGCATTTCTGAAATAGTGGCTCTTGATTTGTAGGAGTCATGTCTTCTAATGTCATGATGGCTTATCCGCATGAAGCTGGTCTTTACGTCCTCCTTCAATGTTTTCGACCACTCCCAGCGACTCCTACTTCCTGGCAAGATTAGTTAATATGCAAAATATATAAGATTAGTTAATATGCAAAATATATTCATGCAAGCAGCTTATCAAATTAATCCAGATATCAGAACACACATTCAGGTTATTATATGAAATACTGCAACATATATATAATATTGGCGTAATATGACATATCTATTCCACCCATGACTTAATGGTTCTTTTCTGTACTTAACAAAAGTTCAACTGACTAAAAGTTCACAATTGTTCTGATAATACTTAAAAATAGAGTGCAAGGTTTAATATAATAAGGACAGTAAAACAAGCTCACCATTTGCCCCTTGGCAAGCTGAATTCTTGTCCTCGAGCATTATGTCTTCGGGTAATTGCTCTGAAATATCCAACCTTTGTTCTTCCTCTCCTTTGGCTTTTGAAGGTGTAATAGAACCCCCTTGTTCTCTCCCAGACACCCACTCTGTGATCTTCTTAAAGTCGGTCCAGTCTGTCAGTGTTGATGTCATACAAGGGCCAAAGGAGCATCGGTGGCTACATGGTGAGTGGACACCAGAGTTCCTGTCTAGTTTGCCTTCCCAGTTGTATGTACTTTGGTGCTCTTTGGATATCTGCTTGGAGTTTGATAGGACTGTGTGGTTCTGATCTCTTCAATATCTCGGATAACCTACCCCATCTGCTTCTGGCTCCAGCCAGGGCTCTCTGAAAGACAAAGTAAGATAAACCATCATACTCCACATAAACCTCTTCTCTAATCCCAAAAATTTTGTCCCTTGTTTCTTCCTTAATTTTACCATAAGTCAAATTGAGCCAATCTCTGAAGAGTGTAGTTGGCTTGCTGCTCTCTGCTCTTAATGGTAATGGCTCTGTTTTCTCCTGTTCCCTATAATTTTTCAATCATAGTTGGCTTCATTGTGCATCCAAGACATCAATGCCCTTAGGTGGATATCTCCTATGTAGATTAGAGGATTCCACTCAGTCTCAGCTAGGATAATGAAGTTATGCATGTATAGTTCACAGAGTATATTTTGTTGCCATGAGGGAAGATTCTGATAAAGACCATAAAATTCTTGGGCTGACTTGAACTCAGAATCAATATCTTTGATGGTCATCATTAGCTGGAACAAGAGGAACTGTTCCTTCAAACAGATGGTATAGACCCTAGGAGGTGGCCTACACGCAATGATTTGATCAGCCAATTTGAGGGCATGATCCATTTTCTATTTTTGTTTTGTTAGTTATTCTTTCAATTCTGCAATTTCTTCATCTTGCTCTGTTATGACCTTCTTTAGTTTCTTCTTTTCTTCTCTCCATAGAGTTGTTGTTAACACATACTTATTATGCAATCCAAAAAGAAGTGTTTGCAATGTGATCAGGCCACAATCTTCTGCCTAATTTCTTTGCCTCCTTTGTTACTTCCAAGACTGCTCTAAGAAACTTACTAACCAAGTTCTTTTGTAAGGCACTAAGGCATTTTCTGCATAGGCTGACTGATGGATTACTGAGGCATTTTCCTCGTTAATGAATGGAATGTCCTGATGGATTTCCTAGGAACTATTTTGAAAAACATTAGGTTCAGCTTCATAAGTTTCTGTGGAGTGCGGAGGAAAGTATGAACTGCAAACTAATTTGGGGAATCGTCTGGAATTATTTGCACATTGGTCTGTTCATCAGATTGCAAAGGAGAAGCGGGTTAGCTTATGGAGGATGCCCTAGGGAGCTGTCCTCTCATTCTAGGACTCCTTCTCACAGGGGTCTCCACAATTTCTACATCCTTTTCTTTAGTAGTCTTCTTTGGCTTCTCTGTTGCAGGAGTAGCTGCTACAGGAACCGACTTCCTTTTCTTCCCTTTCGAAGAAGTAGGGATTTGTGGTTTGGCTGCAGGAACTGAAGTTTCTTCCTCTAATTTTTCATTTTACTTTGGTTCGAGAAGAGGTAGGTACATTTCTCTCATGAGCAGGTAAGGGCACATTTCCTTGAAGATTTACGGTTTCTGCCCCTTGGGTATCTTTTTCAACAGCTGGGTTAGTTGGTATTACATTATCATGCCCAATTTGTTCATTAGGGTTAACTTATGGTTGTAGGGTTTTGCGCTAGACAAATTCTGACCATGCCATGGGAGAGGCATCCCTAAGAGATATTTATATTAATAGTTTAATTAGGGAATGGTGGGTAACAGAATTTGCATTCCCTTTTTGGGTCTCTTCAACACTAATTCATAGCATGTTGTATAAAAAAATTGGAACATTTATTGCTAGATTATGCCTCACATAACTCAGTAATTTGAAATGATGTGTGTGTAAATTGGAAAATATCCCTTCACATGTGAAATACCTGATAATATGCATGGCCAACTCATTATACGGTGGAGGGATAGACATTCTCTTGCAACCTTGTTTGGTAATCTCCAAAGGAGGATCACCTGGTAGGGTGAACTGAGCCCTTGCTGATCTAGCATCATGAACATTAGGGTAATGTTCTCCAACCATTGGTAATCCAGTAACTTCTACAATCTGCTCCTCTATTGCGACTACTGTTAATCCCCACACAGTTTCCTGACCTTCTTCAAATGTACTCACAAATTCTACTGTTGAATCCTCATCAAATTCTATTAACCTTAGGAAATACCCTAACCAGTCGCATGCATTGAATCTTCTGACCGCTTAAACATCTAAGAGTAACACACCATGTGCTACCAGCTTGTGTCTTTGTAACTGGCCTCCCATCTATGCTTTTCTAATTTCAATCTGTCTTCTCAGTAGTAGGTAGATGTCTTATTCCTTATTTGAATTCCAGACTACAAGGACTATGAGCTTTCTCCTGAATTTCTCTATTTTTCTTGGCATGAACAATGGTGATGAATTAAATCAGGAGAGATTATAATCTTTACTGTGGGTTGTCACTTAACTTAATTATAAGTCACATAAATTCAAACATTCATGGAGGATTTAGGAATAAAAGTACAATAATTGTGCGATATAACACTTAGAACTTTAATGAGGCAAGGCTAAGTACAGATTTGAGGTGACATAAAATCTTTCAGGCATAAATAGAAATGATAGTTTGGAATTAATACACTTCCCTCCCCCTACTTAACATTGACAAGTGTCCACACTTGGCAGACGTGGCATGAGGGATGGAACTGGCGTAATGTCATAATGATATATGTATTGTAGTACTAGATACAATTATTGAAATCTATGCACTAAAAATGGAAATTTTTTGAAAAGTGCGTACCTGTCATTCGATCTTTACACATGTCAAAAAAGGTGGTGAGAGTGGTATGAAAGTGGCAGTGGCTTACGTCAGTGTACCCGGCTACTTATTGAAAGCTTTTAAATGAAAAATGATGATGACGTGGAAGGTGGGTGGGTGGTAGATTAAAGAAATGAGATGAGTTGGAGAGAAGAAATAGAAAGTGAATGGAAGAATGTACTTCATGTAAACATGAAGCATTTATTATGGACATGCTCGATGGATCTTTAATGAAGAGCTGCAAGATGAAAGTTTGCACCCTCTGCTGCAGGAAGTGTTACCTGTTGCTCGTTTATTTTTTGTTGTTTAAATTTCTGCAGGAAGTCTTCTTTTGTTTGGGGTTGGTGATACAAATTTAGCCGATGTCCATTGACTAGAAGCTTGAAGTGTACTAGATCAATTATGGTCAACTAGATGGCTCCATTATGAAAACATGGCTTATTTCATATGGCCCTAGCCATCTTGTCTGCAACTTGCCTGGTATTTCCTTGAATCTTGAATCATACAGCAATGCCCAGTCTCCAACTTGGAATTGTTCTCTTGATATGCAATTCATGTCATTGCTTACTTTGTTTCTAAACTAGTTTAGTTCTCTCCAATGAAGATTTACGCATTTCATCCAGGGAATTGAGATGTTGTAATCGTTCCTTCTGTGCTGCAGGAAGATCGATATTTAACTGCAGTGTTGTCCTTAGTGTTTTGTGTTCAAACTCAACTGGTAGCATAGTTGTTTTTCCATACAATATTTCAAATGGAGTGAATCTTGTAGTGGTCTTCCAAGTTGTTCTATACGCCCAGACGGCTTCTGATAGTCGGCTTCTCTAGTCCCGACGATGCAGATGAACTATCTTTGTTAAGATGGCTTCTATTTTCCGATTTGTAACTTCAGCCTGTCCATTGGCTTGAGGGTGATAAGGGTTGGACTTCCTATGTCTGATATTGTATTCTTTCATGAGCTCTGTTATTAAATTAGAAGTGAATTGGGCACCTTGGTCAGTTACAAGTTCTCTTGGTACTCCATATCTTGTGAAAATCTCATCATACAAAAATTCTACAACTTTATGGTCTCGGGCATGTTTCATAGCTTTTACTTTGACCCATTTGGTCAAATAATCGGTGCACACCAGGATGAAAGACTTCCCATTGGATGGAGGGTTTATTAGACCAATGAAGTCCATACCCCATTTGTCAAATGGAGTGACCACCACTTGTGGATTTAATGGAATTTCATCAGACTTAGTCGGTCGGCCCATTCTTTGACATTTGTCACATTTTCTTGTATAGTTGGTTGTATCCTTGTGAAGTGTAGGCCAATAATATCCAGTTGTTAAAATCTTTTGGGCTATTCTTTTTTCTACAAAGTGTCCCCCACACGGTTCATCATGATAGGCATGGAGAATGTCATATGTCTCATCTTCTCTCACACATCTGCGCATTACTTGATCAGGTCCAGTGTAAAACAGCATGTTATTAATCCAAGATAAATTAAAACTTTTTTCAACTAGTAGTCTTCTTTCTTTGTAAGAAAAATGTGTTGGAACTTTGTTAGCTGCAAGGTAATTAGCTATGTCAGGATACCACGGACTTTGGACAGAAATATGAAACAAATGCTCATCTGGAAATGCATCATCTATCAGAGTAGTATCTTGTTCTGTATGGTGGATTCTTGACAAATAATCAGCTACTACATTTGCCTTGCCAGGCTTGTCAACTATAGTAATGTCAAATTCCTGCAAAAGAAGAAGCCATCTTGCTAACCTGCTTGTGATAGCAGGTTTGTTCATGAGATATTTTATTGTTTCATGGTCAGTATGAACAAAAATAGGATAGCCAGTTATGTAATGATGGAATTTGTTCAAGGAATATACTACTTCTAGTAATTCTTTCTCTATCACTGTGTAGTTTAACTCTGGTCCATGGAGGCTTTTGCTAATGTAGTAAATTGCATTTTCTAGGTTACTAGACTTTTTTCCTAGGAAAGCACCTATTGCGTATTCTGAAGCATCTGTTTGAATGTTAAATCACAAAGTCCAATCAGGACCCCTAAGTATGGGTGCAGTGGTTAATAGTTTCTTAAGCTGCAGGAAGGATTCATCACATTATTTTGTCCAGTTAAATTCAGCCTCTTTAGTAAGCAAAGTATACAGAGGACTAGCTATTTGACTAAAATTTTGGATAAACCTTCTATAGTATCCAACATTTCCTAGGAAACACCTAACATCTTTCTTCTTTGTAGGAATAGGCAATGTTAGAATTACCTCTATTTTAGCAGGATCTACCTGGATTCCAGCTTCAGATATGAAATGTCCCAGCACTATGCCTTCTTGCATCATCATGAAACATTTGTCACTATTGAGAGACAAATTGTGTTCTAGACATCTGATTAGCACTCTTTCCAAATTCTTCGGGGCTTCCTCAAAGGTGACTCCAAATGTAGTAAAGTTGTCCATATAATCATGTGATATATCAGCAAAAATGTTGATTACAGCTCTCTGGAAAGTAGTTGGTGCATTGCATAGGCCAAATAGTAATACATAATAGGCATATGTACGCTAGGGGAATGTGAATGTAGTCTTCTCCTAATCTTCTGAAGCAATGTTGATCTGGTTGTAACCACTGTATCCATCTAGAAAAGAGAAATATTTCTTACCAGCCAGAGTGTCCAGGACTTGATCAATAAAGGGTAAAGGAAAATGATCCTTCTTTGTGGCATTATTCAATTCTCTGTAATCCACACATATTCGCCATTTCCCCCCTTTCTTAGGTACAATGACTAACGGTGATACCCACTTGCTATTAGAGATTGGATAAATGAAACCAATATCTAGTAATTCTTATAATTCACTTTTGACTATCTCTCTCAATGTTGGATTTATCCTTCTTTGAGGATGGCGTAGTGGTAAGCTTCCATCATCAATGTAGATCCTATGGGTACAGAGCTTGGGGTTCAATCCTAGCATGTCTCCATAATTCCAAGCAAAGGCTTTCTTATGCTTACACAAGAGTTTAGTTAACAATTCCATTTGTTGAGGTGGCAACTTGTTGTTTACATGGATATTATGACCAGGAGAAATTTCCACAGCAGTTGTTAGCTCTACCATTGACATCTTAGGTACTGGGTTTGTAGCTATTTCACATGGTAACAATTGGCTAATTATTTCAGGGCTTGCTGGCAAGACACAGTCTTCATAGGTACATAGCTGCAGAATAACACTTTCAGAAACATCTTTTGCTGCTATACACTCATTGGTAAGAATACTTTGTATTACATCATCTTCCTCTTGCATTTTCAGAAAAGATTGTCTATGCATCATCATAAGCTGAGCAACAGAATTGACCTCTTCTTCTTCATCTCCTAGTTCTGGCCAAATGGGATCCTTCAAATCTGGCTGAGGCTTGGTAGGAGGATAGAGTGCTATTTTCTTTATTTCCTGGCCATTTGAAATTGTCATACCCCCTAATCTGCAATTTATTTTTGTATCAGTGGTGGCTAACCAAGGTCTCCCCAGGATGACTAGATAGCCAGCAAAGTTTACTTTTGGTGATAAGATAATAAAATCAGTAGGGTATTCCCATGAGTCTAGGGTAACTACCACATCTTCTACAAGACCATCTGGAGTGACTGTTGAACTATCAGCAAGTTGTAATATTGTTGGTGTTGTTCTTAAGCCTTCTATACTT
>MU224884.1:4059557-4087020 GCA_018584345.1 Thuja plicata
CTTGAAACAACTTGTGCAACATGATAATGAATAAAGAAATGCATAGAAAATAGATTTAAATACATCCAAATGCATTCAAATGAAATATATAAGCATGAAAAATGTAAATGTTTTTGTATTTTTAAAGCAATTTGTGATTTTTAATTTTTGATATATAAATGCAAGAGCATAAGAGAAATCTACTTTTAAATGCATGTAAGATCTAAAATAAGATGCAAATCTAACACCAAAAAGAAAGTGTTATCTATCGCGGGTTCACCAAAATGTAAGATATAAAATAGATGTCACCAAAATGTAACATAAGAAAAGATGTCACATTTGAAAATGTAGATGTTTGTTCCTTTTAATCTCAAATGCACAAATGAAAGATCCAAATTGATTAACCCAAAAGAAGTATCAATGCACAAATGAATCATCCATTCGGAAATGAGAGAAAAGAGGAAAGATCTTAAATTCTCATTTTAGAAAGGAATGTATATGATATTTCTAGGAATTGAAATAGATGAGATGAAGTACCAACCTTAAACTAGTGTAGATCAAAGAACGTTATTTTCTTAGGTCTATAGGTTGTTTCTAGAAAAAATAAAGTATGATCCAGAACCGGAACGCAGAGACAAACAAAACCCAGAAATTGTTTTCCGTTCTGATGTCGTCTTATGAAAAAGGTCGACCTTGAGCCACAAATGTCAACCCTGACCCAATAATGTCGACCCTGACCTACACAGATCCAAAAGTGAATCTGTTCGCGGATCCTGAAATTTTGCCGAAAAGGGTATCCAGATCTAGGTTCAAATCCATAGTCCTAAACCTGTCCCTGCAAGAAAAATATTGGGTGATATCTCCCCCGGCCATAAGATCCAAGGCTTCAGTGTACCCTTCATTTATACCCGGTAAAAAGAGAATTTTTTGTGACTCCTCATTGAGTTGGTGTTGAGTATTTTTCTACAAGATAAACAAGAATCTTGACATAAAGTCCTCTAGACTTTCATCCTCCTTTTGTGTCATTTTGAAGATGTCATCCCCTCTCATATCATTTCCCCTGCAGTACTCTTTATACTTTGTCAATAATTTTATCTTCATTTCATCCCAATCATGGACAACGTCCTGGACTAAGCCCATAAACCATCTTAATGCAGGCTCCTTGAGAGTTGCAAGAAAAAATTTGATCCTATGGGCATTTTTGGTGTAGTCATAACTACGGCAAAGGATGTCAAACTCAAAGAGAAAGGTAGTTGGGTCTTCGGTCACTAGGCCATAGAATTTAGGAAGTGTTGAAGAAGGAATATTCTTTAGGTTGTGATTATCATGTTGGTCAGTAATGGGATATGGAAAGGTAGGGGGTTTTCCATCCTAGGAAGACACTGAGGGAGACCTTGCGGTTGTTAAATGAATAGAGGCAGTGGATTTTCTTCTTGATTGTCTGGGTATTGAATTTTGAGATTGGCCAAGGCTTCTGCAAATGGATTAAATTCAAGTTGTCCTTCTAGAAGGTGAAAGTTCAGTGGATCACCTTCGAAAGATGATGATGACGATGATGATACGGGAAGGTTTATAATTACATCCATGAACTGACCCTCCTCTTCATCTTCTTTTGGTACAAAGATATCTCCTAAACGGTTGTTGGGGTAGTTTGGTAAGTACCTTCCTAGAGCGTCTCTTCTTCTTCTATGCATACAAATAAATGAAAGATTGTGGTGGTGGAGTGAAAGAGTTTTTGATAGAAAAATCTATTTAAAATGGATATACATGCTTGAATTGAGTTCTACAAATGGCTGAGTAAAAGAACTTGGCTCGACACCGTCCCTAACAACAATACCAAAAATGATATGTTATGTTAAGGTATCAAAAAATAGGAAATTACCATGACTCAGGGATTGGACATCCAATCGAGCAACTATCCTCCTTTATCAAAACTCATTTAATTTATCAACCCAAGAATGTATTACTTGAAACAGGCTAGAAAAGTATCTACACCAAGGATTCTTACTCACCACACTATGGCTGCAGGAAACAAATTGCTTTGAAAGGAAACTATTCTATAGCTGCAAGAAATAAATACTAGAAAGGAAATTAATCTATAGCTGCAAGAAATGAATGTTGCAAAGAATGCTGGAAAGGAAATGTAGAAGTGAAAATGCTGAAGGAATACTACAACTTGAAAACACAAAGACTTGAAAACATAATTACAATGCTTCAACAGTTATGCCACTTTGGCTGCAGGAAGTACTGGACTGTCCTGCGGCTTTGGCTGCATGAGCTGTGTTAACACCAGAATTACGATACCAAGATGCAGGAAACTGAAAATTCATGCAAATTATTCTAACTAACTAACACAAATTCCTCACCAAGTGGGCCCCCTTGAGTGAGTATCCAAACTCAATTACACTAAACTAAAGATCAACACTTCATCTGCTATTGATTTAAAAGGTGAATTGCAAGATTCATAACAATTGTAAAATAAAAGAATGTAAACTATAATTGATAACGCCCTCTTTCTCACGCAGGAGCGGGGCTTTATTTAAAGAGGGAAAAACATCTAACTACTAACTAATCATGTCATAGAAATAGGTGGAGATTTTATTGCAATCCTATCAAACATAAAGGGAAACTATAAAAATGAAGATAGAATAGGTCCAAGAAAGAGGAAATAATTGCTTTTGACAACAAATCTGACTTCCCACTCTCTCCTAGATTTCTTCAGAGAATTTATTATGTTGCATCGGTCTTTTCTCAGCTGCTTCCACTTTGATCACCCCGGATCCACTTGTTGGTGTTACGCTTGATGTTCCTTCATGTGCACCTACTATAAGACTAGGTTGTGCGTCTAGCACATGGGCGCATTTTACCTGGTCAAGGCGACAGTTTCTATATTGATGTGTTGCACTTCAGATGTTAGGATAGAGACATTTATAATAATCAACACCAAAATATGCATGCATCATTCATGTCCAAATAGCTAATTCATCCATAGAGACATAATCATAATTCCAGAGTAAATAACATAACATATTCAACCAAGCATAGCATATTTAAGTGTGTTTTAACCATAGCATAGGTCTGGTGGCAGCATGCCACATAATAGAAAATATGAGTATAAAGTATTTGAGAAAGTATGATAAAACTGGGAAAAGGTCCTAGCAAAATCTATCTTAGGGCATCTAAAATATGGCATTAATATGCCTCGTCGCCAAATTCTCTTTTGTTGAATAAGATTTCCTTTTAAAATTGCTTCTATTCTGCTTCCCCATAATACACTCTCTACACATAGTGTTAGATGGTTTCACAATATTTGGTATATCTCTTACTGCATTAGTCATACTTGCCTTCAAAATATTATCAAAGTTAACATGACAAAATCTTCTATGCCATAACCAATTGTCATCAACTTTCGCAATAAAAAAAGAAGCCTTGGATGTATTCAATTCAAATACATTACCTCTAGATTTAGTACCAGGTGAGATCAAGTCTCCTGATTTACTTCTAATAAAACATTTCCCATCATTGAATTTCAATTGATAACCTTTGTCCACTAGTTGTCCAACACTCAACAGATTATGCTTAAGTCCATCAACAAGCAGTACATTGTCACTATTAGTTTTTCCATCCAGAGAAATAGATCCAACTCCAATGATAAGATTAGGAATATTGTCATTAAATATAACAACGCCACCATCATATCTTTTCAGACTAACAAACTTGTTTTTATCTCCAGTCATATGATGTGAACAACCACTATCTATAAACCATTCAGATTTCTTTTCAACACGAGATACTAAGGATTTTTCTTCATGTATAGGTTCATCATCCTTAATAGCAATAAATCCAATTTCATCATAACCAACAGCATCATCATCAGAAATGACTTCACTAGCATAATAACATTCCTTTTCTTTTGAATACTTTGATTTGTAAAACTTAGGTTTATGTTTTGGAACCCTTGTAGGACATCGAGATGCAAAATGACCAATCTTGTTGCGTGAAAAACATTTCAAAGGTAAATTACCTTCAAATTTAACCTTACCTCTCTTTTCTCTTCTAGAAATCAGGGCTACCACTTCATCTGGATTTCTTTCTTCCTCTTGTATATGTTCCCATTCACCAGCATAGTCTCCAAGTTCTTCTCTCAAGTCACTATTGCTAGTGCTCGCAATTCCAGATAAGGTCTTTTTGTTTCTATGCACAATCGCCTTGAATGCTGACTCAACTTTAGGTAAATAATCTCCCAATTCTACGGCCTCAAAGGTAGTTAGCTTTCCAATCAACATCTCTCTATTGAAGTTTGGTGTCAAAGGTATAGTCTCCTCAATAGCTTTTACTTTAGTTCTGTATGCAGGTATCAGAGATCTGAGAATATTTGCAATCGCTTAATCCTCACTTTAAGTACCTCCAAAGCTCTTGATGCCAGTAACCACTTCAGTAATTCTCTCTACATATGCTCTAATTTTCTCATCATCTTTCATTTTAAATGATTCCATCTTTGTCTTCCATTTTTGTAGCTTCACCTATTTTGTAAACTTATCTCCTTCATACAGTGCTTCCAATCTTGTCCAAATTTCATGTGCATAATCTAAGTCTTTTACTTCTATGAATCCACCTTCAAAAAGAGCATTGATAAATGATTCCCTTGCGACCGAATTACATGAAAATAAATTATTTTCATCTTCAGTAGCTTTATCCAATTCATCCTCGATTTTTATCTTTTCCTTTCTTTTTGTGATCATCTAGTAGTTGATTCCCAAACATAGAAAATGTGTTCTCATCTTGTTCTTCCAACTGTCAACATTTTCAGGATCAAGTTTTGGACTATCCTTCCAGTATTAAGTCATCTTCTTGATCACCTCAATATTTTAAGCTTTATCTCTAAGGACCAGTAACTCTGATACTAATTGTTAGGAATAACAGTCCAGAAGCACAACTGAGAGGGGGGTTGAATCAGTTGTGAGACATATTATTAAACATTACACTTATAAACCAAAACTTTAATTCAAATGATAACACGGTAAATGCCAAAACAATAACACAATCCATTGTTATTGAGGAAACCATGTTAAAGGTAAAACACTGGTAAGAATTAACACCCAATAGTATCCATGTTAAAATATTTAGCCTTGTTAGAAGCTTATTACAACATTATAGTACATTGTCCATATTAAAGGACAGACCATGTTAGGAGTTAAGAGTAACAGTGGGCTCACTTCCCAGGTACACTACCCAAACAAGGTTAAAGCCACCCTCAAGGATTAACAATCCGAACAAGTTTATATAAGGAAAATACAATCCAGTGAACTGTCTGATAGAAACTATCTTTGCTTGGTCAGTTCCAATGAAGTATTACAATCACAAACTCTTCTCTACATCCAGCAGCCAATCAAGCTTCACAGCTTCCACACTTCTCTATCTTTTCAATTACTTTCTCATCATTTCACTATCACATCTTTTCAAAAGAAAAGATCTATCGTATATACCCTATTACAATAATTGATTATGTCAGCCAATTAAGATTTCCCAATATACAAATAATTATTTAACCCCTTGCTAATATCCACGAGGTACCTAAAACAAGTAAACATCAATAACAATACATTAGATATAATCCAAGATCCGTAATCCACGCTCGCAATCCATAATGCACGCTACATCTTTGAAGTCGACCCCAAATAGGTCTTCTCCAAAATACACACCACAACTGACATCACCAACAATCACACGACTTTTCATTAAAAAAAAAAACATTCCTCAATATTCCTTCTATCATCTCTTAAGCTCGCATAGCCTGAATCATCATCGTCTATAAGATATCCCCGAAACACAGAGACTTGCTCTGTCAAGCATCACTGTCATAGTCCAGAAACCAGTCTTCACTAAAACATATATAACATCTCCAATATGCAATATTAATCCAAGCGACCTTAGGAATAAGGTCAACACACATCCTTCTTCATATCCTCATCTTTTTTTGTTCTGATTCATCTTTACACTTCTGTCATTCATCATACAATAGTAATAACCAGCCTGTTCTCTCCACATAAACATATGTTGACATCAGTGACAAAATATGAATGCCAACAGCATCAATAGTACCCAATTCTAAGATCATCCAATAATATCGATGAATCTTATGAAAAAACCCTAATAAATTTAGCATTGAAATCAGTGACTAGTTCATTTGATCCATTAATAATAGTACAAATATAGGATTAATTTTATCACCATGCTATTCTCTAAACATTTCCTTGAATTCATCCCAAGAATTTATAATTACATCAAGAAAATTTATATACCAATCCCTAGCCTCACGAGTTAATGATTACATGAACAATTTCATAATTACATATTCATCTTCTTCAAAGTTATCCATAAGATTAAAAATTTCTTTCAAATGATCTTCACAAGATAATGAATTATTTCCTTAAAATTTCATTAATCCTTTGATATTGGATTAGGATATCCTAGGATTCCTATGAAATCCAATTATCTATATCTATTGAGATATAAAGGTTTCCAACCAAAAAAATTTCTCATTCCTTATTTTGTTGCATATTCTAATTGACATTTCCTTAGAAATTGGGTTATGGGTTTCCTTGCAAGTTTTGATTTATAACAAGGTGTGCACCTCCTTTTGGATTATGTATATTTCCAACACCTTTTCCCCCTAAACCACCAATATTTAAGTTCTTATTTGGAAATATGTTATGTTGAGGATTTAAGAACTCGTTTGTGTTTGCTATAGCACCAGGAGTAGAAACTAGAATTGAGGCAGTATATGCAACTTGTAAAGCTTCAAGACTTAATTTCATGTCATCTCTAATTTTTATGGATTTTAAATATTAAAACTCATCTTTCAGATCTTTCACCTCTTTCAAAAACTCATCTTCCTTTGGCAGTGGTAACGTTAATGATTAAGTTGCTATTAGGTCCTAAGCCTTTTAGCTATATGCTTCTTTTCTTTTAAAGGCTTCTTGCATCTTAGCCTTTAAAGAAATGAAAGGCTGGGAATTAAATGTATTCTATGAGAATTTTCTAGACAAAGGTGTCTCAAACTTACATTTACATAAGGTTACTATTTATATTATGTTTTCAGTTTAGCACAATTTTTTTAAATTTTCCCCAAAGCTTCAAATGGGCTACATAAGCATGCCACTAAATTTTCGTTGCAAGATCATGTCTAGGTTTAAAGATATTAAAGTTTCTATTTTTTAAGTTGGAGAAGGAATTTCAATTTTGAAGTCCCTAGAGCTTCCCAAATGGCCCAAAAGTGTTCATAACTAATGTATATAATTATAGCTTGATAAAGTATGACACGAGCTTTCCAACATTTCAAATGGTTCGTCAATCAGGCACCTAGTTCAAAAGTTATGCCCTCCAGAAGTTGGGTCTCCTAAAATAAGAAATATAAAATTGTGTTGAATAAATAAATGAGCTATCAAAGGAAGCTACATGTGTTGATGTGTGTTTTTACATTTCATGGGATATATTAGGATGGAGATAAGATGGGCACCACTTTTTTGTATCTCTTATATATTAGGTATGTGAGATAGAGGTTTTGTGTCAGAGTCTAATAGTTATTTAGTTACCTCTAGATCTTTGGTTTCTAATACTCCTATAAGAAGCTTGGTTTACAATAATATTGTAATATGTTGTTGATTTCTAAATAATATATGTGGTGACTGTTGGTGTGTGGGGTCTTTCTCCTAAAATGGGTTTCCATGTGTAAATCATTGTGTTGTGGTATGCATGTTATTCATGTCTATTTATGTTAAGTTTATGTAAATGTTGTAAAGATCTAAGCAAGATTTCACAAAACCATCTTTTCAATATTAGCATAGGAATATGTTTTGCTACCTTAATTTCCTTACAAGTGGTATCAAAGCTTGATTGCCTTTAGTTTCAGTTGTGGGTTGTTGAGTTTTTTTAACTAATCTAAATTTGAGTGGGATATTTGTAGAAGATATTTTGTGATCTTTTTGCAAGAATTTTCAGATGGCAAGTTTGTGAGGGAGAATAGAATTGGGGAATTTTTTTGGAAATGATTTTTAGACGTGGAAGATAAAGATGGAGGATCTATGAATAGTTCAAGATATATGGGATGTTGTTGATGTGAATATCTTGAGACCGTAGATCCATATGAGGCTACTAATTATGATGTTACATATAGTAAATCCAAGGGTCTAATCAGATTTTGACTTGTTGACTCTATTTTAACAATATCCATGAAGAGTCATCTACAAAGAAGCTATGAAAGAAAATTGGTGAGATGTATCATGCTAAATCTTTAGTAAATAAGATTTTCTTGAGGAAGAAATTGTATTTCTTGATAATGGAGGAGGGTGGAAAAATTACAGACTAGCTGGAAACATTAAATATGGTGGTGGCTCAAATGACATCAATTGGTTTCAGGATAGATGAGGAGGAGGAATGTCAGATCTATCTTTGTTCTTTGTATGACTTGCATAATTCTCGTGTTATGGTCATTAGTAGTACTTATGTTATTTTTAAGACTGGAGATATGGTGGGTTGTTTTCTTTTTTAAGAGATGAGGAGAAAGGTACCCATCAGTGCCAAAGAGGCTATATTTGTTAATGGAAGAGCTAAGGAAAAAGGCAAAAAGAATGAGAAGAGTAATAAATTCAAATACATGGGGAGATCCAAATCTCCTAGAAAGTCTAAAGTTGTTAACAATGGTAAGCATAGACACATTCGTAAGGATGGCAAAGAAGAAAATAGGAATACAAGGAAGAAATTTTATTCTAATTCCGAGTCTAAGAAGGAATATGGTGATGCATTCATTGTAGCTTTGGTCACTCATGCATGCAATGATGTATGGTTAATTAACTCAGGTGCATCTTTTCATATGACCTCTAATAAAGATTGGTTTTCTAAACATGAAGAATGTGATGTAGGTAAGGTGTATTTGGGTTATAATTATCATTTAGATATTGTTAATTGAGGTAAATTTAGAATCAAGTTTCGTGATGCTAGAATAAGAAGAATTAATGGTGTGTTGCATCTCCCTAGACTAAAAAAAATATGTTAATTTTGTGAGAAAACTAATAGATTTGAGTATACATGGAATGTATTTTTATGCAAAATGCAAAATGGTGAGAGGTGCTATGTTGATTGGTAGAGGTGTCACAATTGGTATATTGTATAATTTGGATGCATACATTGTTGAGTGTAATAGGACTTTTGTGAAGACCAAATTTGTGCATACTTCATTCCAAAAGGTGAGGGTTTCCCCTTCAACGAATTGTCATGGATTTTGGGTACCTAAGGGTACTTTTTCTTTTGAATCAAAGTTACCTACAGATAACACTAGAGAATTGGAAACATTGGAGAAAATGGTCTAAGGAGCTTGAAAAAAGGTTTGAATGATTGTAATTTTTATTTTGTTTTTGTGAGCATTGCATTTATTGAAACAAAACTTTGTTTGATTTTACTCGAGTACTAAATCTTGTAGTGTATTGGGTCTTACTCATTCTGATATGTTTAGTCTTGTAGATGTTACTTACATTGGAAAATCCTCTTATTTTGTTTTATTTATTCATGGATATAGTAGGACATGTGTATAGTTTATAAAGAGAAAATCTGGTCTTTTTAGTCAATTTAAAGAATTCAAAATAATGGTTGAATTGCATACTAGAAAGAAAATAAAATATTTACAGAATAAAAATGGCGATATTTTTTCTCTAATAATTTTTTATTTCTGTAAATATTTTGGCATTCATAGACAAAAGACAACTATGTATTCCCCACAATAGAATATAGTTGTAGAAAATATGAATAGGACGGTGATGGAAAAGGTTAGGAGTATGTTAAGTGGTGCTAGTCTAGAAACAAAATTTGGAGCAAAGTTGTTGCCACTACTTTCTACTTGATTAGTAGGTCTCCTACATCAGCTATTGTTGATAAAATGCCTATCGAGGAATGGTCAGGTCATAACCCTTCATTGAGACATCTTATATTTTTTGGGTACAAGGCATATGCATATGTGTGAAATTGCTATCAGAATTCAACTATATATTTTTTGAGTCAAACTCATTGACTCAAAAAATAGTGGTTCACAAGAACCCATCTGTCATGAGACTGAATGGAACACTTATAACTCATTGCATCTAAGTGTTTCACACAAAGGTGAAGCATCAGGACTTCTCAGGAGGTCACCCATCCCAATGATACTCTAGCTCAAGCACGACTATCCATGGAGTTTCCTCCAAGGTTAAGCCCACTTTTCTTGCAACCCCATTTGCAAAACCTTAAATAAGTGTTGTTCCTTATGAAGCATTCATTAGAAAGACCCTTAAGATCATCAATTGATAAGTAGGATGTATTTTCCACTAGCAAGTCAAATGCTAAAGGTTTTTCAAAATAGGTTGCAAGCAAAGTGGGCTTGACCTTGGAGGAAACTTTGTGCTTAACCGTGCTTGAGTTGGATTAGTACTAGGATGTGTGACCTCCTAGGAAGTCCCGATGCTTCACCTTTGTGAGCATCACTTAGATGCAATGAGTGCTAAGTGTTCCATTCATTCTCATCAGAGATGGGTTCTTTTGAACCACTACTTATGAAACATGGATCAATTAATTTGACTCACAAACTACATAGTTAACATATCACAAATTGACTTTTCATGGAAAATATCTCCTGCTTATCATATGCATATGTTCCAAAGGAGAAGTGAACAAAAATGGAGAATAATTTTTTGAAATGCATTCTCATTAGATACAATTATGTTGTGAAAGGATATAATCTTTGGGACCCTAATGTACCAAAGGTCATACATAGTAGAAGTGTTATTTTTTGAGAAACTAACCCTCCTTTTGTTACATTGCATCTAGGACAAACTAAAAAGGAAGATGTGAATCAAATTCCTTCTACACATAAGAAATTTGAATCAAGAACCCTAGATAGATAAGAAGTTAAGGACAACTCATCTATCTCTGAATCTCTAGTGTTGCATTCTTTAGTGACACTAAATTAATAGTAAAACATGTAACATTTCTAGTATTACATTTCATTTTTGTATTTGAAATGCTTGTACTTTTGATTCATTTCTTTCACATCAAAGCTACCTAATATTTTTAATATTTACATCTCTCTTATTCTTAGATTTGAAATGCTTCTACTTTTGTTTAATTTCTTTAATATTTTTTGTGGGAGAGTTTTGAGCTTAATTGTGCTCTCTTGTATGCACTATGCTCACATTTAACACCCTGCTAAGGTCTCTTCACAAGAATGTGTTTTTTAAACTAAATTTACATTGTTCTATCATGGACATATTCTCACCTTCTCATCTAAAGCTCATAATGTGTCATTTAATCAAAATTAACATTGTTCTATCAGACATTCTTCCCTTCTCATTGATATTCTCCCCTTCTCATCTAGAGCCCATAATGTGTTTTTTCACAATCTCCCCTTTTAATTTAAGTCCATAAAGTATTTTTTAATCTAAATTCACATTGTTCTATCATGGACATATTCTCCCCTTCTAGTCTAAGCCCATTTATTTGCACATCCAGTATGTTATAATGTTTTATGAAGAGGCACCTTTTGTGACCTGTGATTGTGAACATACAATCTAACTTTTCATCAATTTGTGCACTAACTGTAATAAGTGTCTCATGTGATATTATAAGCCATGTGATATTATAAATATGATAGCTTTTCCTTTGCATTTATGGTTTCATTTTCCATTGCATCTCTTGTTTCATTTTATTCATTTTTCCTTGAGCAGCCTACTGTTATACAATGGATGGATACACATGTTTCACCTTGACTTTCATAAAATATTTGTTGAGGTATCCTATTCCACATGTTGATTTGGGATTGCCTTATCTATGATTACTCTACATACTTTTATGATTGTTAACTCTTGCTATCTTGTTTAATGATGAGCTCAATTTTATTTTACATTCTTATGATGAAGATATGGCTTATTATCTCACGATGATTTCTTTTTGTGCCATCACGGTATGTAACTTTTAGACATGGACCACCACAGATATTTTCATCATCTCCTTAGATATAATTTTTAATTTGTTTGGAGCATATTATTTTACGTTATAGATATTAGAACAAGATCATGACCTAGACATCAACAAGAACAAGCAAAAGATGATATGCCAGTTGTTGATATCATATCTCACATTACTACGCATGATACAGATATGGATATGGGGTACATTGAATAATTGGTGAAATGCTTCATCTAAATAAGCGTGATAATGATTATAAGAACAATATCCAACGATAAAACAATTATTCCCAATTATAAAAACAGTATTTCTCATAATCTCCAGTTACTATATTATTTAGCATGAAACGTTGTTAAGATTGGTAAATCAGCAGATTAGAAATTCAGCATACACTTTCCATATGACCAATTGATGTATTATTTAGGATGAAAAATCAAAAAACAGCCATTGCTCGACAGACAAAATCAGGATATTAGTACTATCTATACTAAATTCATAAAGCTATTGCCAAACATTATTAGAACAAACTAACAGTATTTTCATTTCGAAGCTCACGCTACATCATTTGTCAAAGGAATGTTCCATAAAATCATTATTTAATGATTTCTGACATTAATCAACAGATCAGATACAAAAGGAATTTTCATCTGGAAATACAAAAAGATGTTCTAAATCATCTCCAACATGACGCGCAGTGAGAAAGCCCTTGTACAAAATTGGGAGGGAAAAGACATGTACAGGAAGTTATAAATTTGATCAAGGCAATGTCCAGAATACATCATTGCCAGAAAGTTAAACGCAGAAGATAAAACCTACTCATCATCTCCCTCCTGCAGAGAACGAAATAGAATCAGTACAATTCTTACTTTGTTGATTTATTACATCTTAGCTGGAGGAATATAAGACCATGATAGCTGATAAATTAAATATTTAAAATTTAATCATGAATGGACCATAAGCCCACTAATATTACCTCTCCACTTTCCTCGTCATCGTGAACTTCAGATTTGGACTTGTCAGACTCTTCAGCAGACGCATCCTGTAGTAAAGGGAGAAAAAATATGAGAAAAGAGAATACCACACAAATCTGTGGAAAACTAATTTTATAATAATAAGCTTTCAAAAAAAATTCACCTGTTTATTGTTGTAAGCAGTCATTGCAATCTGATATTCAGCTTTTTTCCTTGCAGCAGTCGCTTCAAAGGGAGCCTTTTCCTGCAAAGATGACAAGGATTCCATTAATTGCTTAATATAAATACACATTTCATGGAATTATTTACAATGACAGAGAAATAGAACCAACAGCTTCACTCATTGACTGCCATTTTTCTCCTCCAGCTTTTGCAACCTATCAAAAGCAAAACACAATTTATCAGCTTGTAAAATAATGATATAAAATTAATAGTAAACTGAATGCACAACCTAGAACTTCAGTTCTTAAACAAACTTACAGCGGCTATAGATTTTGAGTTGGGATTTGCCTCCTTGTACTCCTTTCTAAATCCCTCCCTTCAAAAGATATTACATGGTTACTCTAAATGCAAAATCATCTAAAATCTTGTGCATGTCTTTAGCAAGACAAGCTGGTAAAGATATATATTAACAGTTCAAATTCATATCAAAGGTCCAAAAAAGTACATTGTTGTTAAATCTCAAACTATGCACCAAGATTGATAAGCATCTTAAGCTGTTCAACTTACAGGAATACAAAGAAACCACTCGGTGGTCTCTTTGGTTTGTTTGGGTCTTTCTTGGCCTTCCTATCCTTTTTTGCCTGACGCTTAAGTTGCTTTTCTGTAGGAGCCTTCCGCTTTCCTATTTTCCTGCCAAACATGCAATTCATGTTATCAAAACAACCAAATAGAAGGCCTAGAATTACAAGTAAAATTTCCAGAAACAGGGGATGGTTATCTCCTTAAGGGTTCAAACACTAAGTGAGGCAATTTTTCTACTTACTTGTCTCCAACAACCCTCAAAGAATCTGACTGTTCTGCCTTGGCCTTCCCACCCTTCATCTTTAAAAGAAACGGACAAAATTCTGCACACAAAAGTAAAATAGATAGGTAAAATTTCAAGGCTAACATATGATACTAAGTCTCAAAAATTAACAATGTGGGTCTCCTATTACCAGATGATGCACAAATAACAAGGAAAGTGTTGCAAACAAAAGGAAAAATGAATCCACAAATTCAAAATGAAACAATCTCCAATTACAGTAAACAAGACAGGATAAGAATCGGGGCGAAAGAGGGGAACAACAAAAATCATGTTCACTGATAAACACGATGCCAATTAATTACACAACTGTCGTGAATGTAACTAGATAAGAATGATCTCCTGCGACAATCCAGATAAGTCCAACAATAATAATAATAATAATAATATTATTATTATTATTATTATTATAGATTGTAAAAATTAACATACTTCAAGTGACATGAAATAAACCTGATGTGAAAGACGGCCACCACCTACCAAGGGCAAACGATACACAAAAAAAACTAGAAACCGATCCGAGAGGACATACACAACATGTGATATTTTTAAAGAAAATACTAGGCAATAAACGGCAAAATAGATTAAAAAGGAACATGTGTAGACTCCTGTACAACTAAGCGCAGAGAAGCAAACCAGCATAATACTGCAAATTCTACGGCAGTTTCCACGTTTACCAGAAGGCATGATATATGTAGAGCCATTGTATGATAAATGCAGAGCCATTACAAGGTGAAAAACCCCCCTCAAGTAGGGAATGCTTAAGGATCAAGTCAATAAGCCCGGATCGGGAAGGTCACAAAACAAAGTCCTTCCCCCATTTATCAAAAAGGGCAATAAATGGAGTCATAATATGAACAGATCTAACCACCTCAGGTATTCCACAACACAGCTTTACAAATATTCAAAATAGGCACGAATTTTCCTACTCAATTAATCGAAAAGTATTTGACAGAAATTCGATGCTGCATGCAATATTTTAAGTTTGAAACGACACCAGTGGAGGATTTAAAAACTGTAATTTTTATTAAATACCCGAAATTTCACAAGATTTGCAAAATGATGTGCATAGTATAGATGTTTCTAGTCTAAATGATAAAAGGTGTACTAAAGATGAAAAATACAGGAGAAGATGCTTGTGGTTCGCGGTTCTGAAGATTAAACACCGTGAAACAATGTACAAGCGAAGACGTCTCTGGCCGGACTGACAAATTTTGCATTTCTATATATTACTTTATTAATGTGAGATAAAATAATAAATATGGAAATTCAGGGAAAGACAGCCTACGGTCCATTATTTTAAAATCCACATCTCGAATTTCAGTTGAAAAATCGTCTCCAAATTACACAAATATCAAATTCAGACAATAAAAATAAAAATAAACCGTCTACAACTTTTAAAAAACTATAATAAAATAGTTAGCGTTTCAAAATAAATCGCATTTGGCTCACGATTGGTAAAAGCAACAGAAACATGAGCCTAAACAATCCTAACATCATGATAAAAAAACTTCGGAAAGTGAAGCAAAAAAAACTGCAAAAACTAGCCCCTAAATAACCAGAAACCGCACATTCACGCCTAAAATCACTCTCCAAAAAAATTATAAAGAGACTGAAAAAAAACAAGAGACGAACCAAAGTTTCCTCCAACAGAGACATGTTAAACTGACAAAATAATCAAGAAAACACCAAAATTATGCGCCAAAACATAGAAAGCATGTAAGGAAAAAGGAGATCTAAACGAATTTGAAACCCTAACATACCTTCAAAGCAAATGTTAGCAGATGACACTTCCCTCCTGGCGCAATGCTGTTTTGCTACAGTGCGGGCGTCTCTATATAACAGTAAACTTGTAAATTGAACAGAAGAATTTCTACTCAGCGATGAGAAAAAACAAAGGGCAGATCTCGCTCCAAATATCTTTAGCGGCAATATATCGTTAAGGAGATTAAATAAATGGTTTTTATATGATCTACCGGTTCAACATGTACGGGTCGGCCCCGCTTCACACGGATCACGACCCTACCGGCAATTACCCGTAATCAACCGGCTAATTCAACTCTAATCGTGGACGCTTTTAAAATATCAATTTAATTTCATCGAAATTTTCAAGCCGAGCGGGCGGGAAAATGATGAAGGCCTTTTTCATGGAAGAGATCGTTGAGCTTGCGCCACGTCATCAATCCGTGTGGTGAGTTTTGGATCGGACGGTTATTTTTTATCATTGTGTTTTTTAAAATCTTTCATTAATTCATTCTTTCGTGGGGATTTGTGCGTGGACTTTGAAATGCTTTTGAAGTGGTCAGTTGGTTGCCACGTGTGACGGTTTTAATGCCTAAAATATATATATATATAATAAAAATTAGACCACTTTGTAAGGAGTTTAAATGTAGGTTTGGGTGTTAAGTTGTTAACTACTCGTTTGTGCATTAATTTGGGTAGATGTTTGGTGTTCATGTGATGCTCTTATGGTAGGTAGATACATTTATTTTAGATAAATAATGGATAAAGGTGAAGTGATTTTTTAGATTTTTATTTTATTTATATATGGCAAGATGATTGAAAAATAGGTGTGAAAAGGGTATCTCTTACTTAATACAGATTTTTGTTGATGTAAGAAGGATTTCAAGGCTAAAAATAGTTAATAAGGTTAGGAACAATTAAGAAAGCCTTATTGATATCATAACGATATTGATATATGGTGTGGCTTTGTAAATCTGATATTATCAATAGGGTTAATAAAAAAATAGCTTTAATAATTAAAAAAGGGGTTTTGACTTTTTTCATATATCTTAAGTTTGATAATTAACACTTCTTTTATGTTTGAACAAGCCTATTTTCGCTCATGCAACAATGTATTCACACAAGGATCAATGCATAAAACACGGGCATCCTTTTGTCCACATCTTGTGCATATAAACATTTTCCAATGTCTTGTCTTTAGATGTATTACAGGGATATTATAGTTTGTAACGTTTAATCGAGAACTAAATCATTGGCATGTAATTTCAAACAATAGAATCCACAATCACATTATCCAAATAGAGTACACATTGTGAGGAGTTTAATAAAGTCATATTGATATCATAATGGTGTGTGGTAAGTGCATCTTTGTAAGTCATAATTTTGGGATATAATCAATAGGGCCGAATAAAGAATGAGTTTAGTTTTACGAATTAAATTAAGAGATTTTGAGTTTTTTTTTTCAATATCTCAAGTTGATAATTTGCATTTATTTCATGCTTCAACAAGTCTCATAATGCATTTATTGAAGGATTAATGCATAAAATACAAACATCATTTATCTATATCTCATGAACATGAATATTTTTCAATGTTTTACCTTAGATGTATCACACACATAATACAGTTTGTAATATTCAATCAGGAACTAAATCATTGTCATGCAATTTCAAAAAAGAGAATCAATAATCGTATTATCCTAATAGAGTACACAAGCATAACCAAGACCACTTAAGGGTCACTACACTTTACACTTGGCAAGAATCAAAACATCAAGAAGGCCAACAAATACAAAAGCACTTCTCTTAAAATCAAGGTTCAAACTAATCCTTGTTGAACACAGCCATAAACTAAGAGGGGGGGTGTGAATCAGTCTCTTATCAAATTTAAACTTTTGCTTTGATTACAAACATGTGACTCTAAATAATAGTAATGAAAGATAAAACATTCAACACCGATAAATAAGAGAACACAAACTACAGTGAGAATCAAGTCACAATATATGTAAAATGTTACAAGAGGCTCACTGACAAACTTATTGCCAAAATAATTTCCTTGGGAAAAGATACAAGGACTTGCAAACTAAAGATCACCTCTTTAGAGCAAGATACAAAAGGACCTAAAGAGGAGGTTCACTATGTCAACTCAGGATACACAAAATGAAGTATGATGGAATAGGCCTCTAGAAAACTGCTTCTATCGTTCTCCTTAGAATGTAGATGACCTTGACATGATGTCTCTGGTAATCATTATCAATTATGTCTACAACTTCCACCACCCATTGTTATTGGGCCTCAAACTCACATCTTTCAAAATACACACACTTTTGCTACCTTTACAACTAATTCAATCTTCTTCTTATACCATCTGGATCAATACAAAATATCAATTAGATCAGCCAAAATAAGGGACAAGGGGTAATCCCAACAAAATGGCCACCAAAACATATTTATGATGAAAGTGCCCGTATCCAAATGATAGAGAGGACCAAAATATCATAACACAATTTAACCAATGTGATCTCAAATATTACAGAAACTTATCGCACATCCTCCAAAATTCGAGGATAGGGTAACATGTAGCAACATTGAGTTAGCCCAAAATACATATTCAACATGAGTGCACTTGATGCAGATCTCCACATAGCACGACGATACCAAATACCAACTCAACACATTGTTTATTGCAATCAAGAAAATAAACATTGTTAGTCTGGTAGACACAAACAACCTTGTAAACTAACTCTAGACATAATGCATCACCAAAGAACTTAACCAAACTTATGTGGACCACACAGAGATGTTCCTTGAACATCTAACATTATTCCCAATAACACATGTCATATTTCTTTAATAATTAAGCTACCACAATCACTTATGCATATAATTTTTCATAGCTTAAAAACTAGAAAATACAGTCATCAAGTGCATCACCAAAAAATTACTTGTGGTAAGCATCTTTTTTTGAAAATAGAACAAAGCCATTGCACAAATGTTATGAATGTTGTCTCCAATCCGAAACACTTTAAGCATCAATACAAATAAATGTGGAGCATTTCCCAGACCAATCCTAACAGTCATTCACACTGCCAACATATTACATTCCTCTAAACCTAAGTGGCAACACTAAGGACCTAAAAATATAGGAGTGCAATATACATTGAACATATATAATATATGTTCCAAACTGCAAGATCATATCAATAACAACAGAGGAATGTAGAGAATTATCTTAGACAACTGCCTGAACACCTCTTTGCAAATACACACTTCAACATTCTCTAAGGATCAAAAGAACCTCAATTGCTCATTAATAACATTTTCTCATTCAAGCTTATGTTATGCTTATAAACCTCATTTTGACAATGCAATACTTGTAATCCCCATATTAATGGTATCATGCTTCAAATCCTCGCCTCAACTCCTCTTATCTCAGTGGCAGGCTTCTAATATGTATCTTAATATGTCATCATCGTGATATCGAATAATATGGATCTTCTCATCTCTCATATCTCGTCTCCAATAAAAATATTTAACATGCATCACTGTCAACAAAGAAGATGGTTGACATTCAACCTTACTCAATCAAATCAACAACACATGCAACACTTATGGCCAACATCTCAATAGCAACATCTTAATGCAATTGTTCAAACATTATGAAGTAGACGTCAACAGTCATTAGGTGGATATCTATAGAAGAGAATACTCAAACATCAACACCAATCATCCATCTAGCATCAACACAGACATTTTTCTTCTACAACACATCTAGTCAACCTTCAACAATACTCCACAAGCACAAATATTTGTCTTTTGCAAAACACCAATGCTAGAGTAGTGATACATCTATTAAACTTTCTATAAAACTCTATAATTGTGTCATCAAAGGGTGGGTAACACAATCATTAATGATACATCACATCTCATAGTCTCACAACTATAACAAGTCTAGGGTTGACGTCAGGATCAACACCTATCAACAAGCACTCAACTCCAAGCAGGTAGAGGGTTGACATAAGAGACAACAACAAATGTCAACAAATATCATTGTCATCAACAAGCTCTTAACACAAAGTAGTCAAAGGGTTGACATCAATTATAATACCAATAGTTAACAATCTCCCCCTTTGTCATTGATGTCAACACACGATAAGATCTTCACATTATATTCCCCTTTTACGAGTATATCTTCTACAAACTGAACCTATGGAATCTCTATTACTCAACTAATAGAGATGATGATGAAGACCGAGATCAAAGGTATACAAGATTGTAGAAAGGATTATATCAGTTTTTATTTTGTCATTGATGTCAAGCAATAGATTTTTGGTTCATATTAAGTTTCCATAGCTTTCGGATTTAATTTAATTGGGCAGATAATAAAGATCAGACAATGATTAGATAATATTGAGATAGTTGTTTTCTACTTTACATTTGAAGTTATCAAGTCGGTAAGCTAATTGGGAAAGTCAGTAAAAGGAAACTGTTTAGTTACTGAGCAAGATGAAGTCTATCAGTAAAAGGGATGTATTTTTCAGTAAGAGACACCGAGACACTGAGCCACCGAGCAAGCCAAGACACCGAGTTCAGAAGTTAGTTACTGAGCAGAACAGTTGTTATAAACAAGGATAAGAACACATTTAATGGAGAGCCACAATGATCTGGAAGATTCCAAGGATGAAGAAGAAGTTAGTTACAAGATCTATGCACAAGAAAATTCAAGGTAAAGATCTATGGTAAAGATTAAGTGGCAAAAATGATGATATTGATTCCAAGAAAAGTGCAAGTTCTGAGGTGATGCTAAAGCAGTTCACCGAGTATCAAATTTATTGAATAAGTTCAAAAAATTGGTCTAATGGCTAAGAGTGATTGAAGGAAAACCTAATCAAGGAGATTAAGAGGTAAAAACATAGTCTATATAAAGAATGAGATCGTATGAAGTTAAGGCTGGCAAGTTGAAGTGTGGATGCTCTACCAAGTAATGCAGTGAAGAACAAAAGGAGAAATTTGAGTCTAGAGTAGAGACAAATGAAGTATTGATGCCAATAGTCTAAGAGCGCATAAGGGATCTGATCAAGCAAGAGGTAGTTGTAATATTATAGATTAATTTATTTATTGTTGCTTATTAACATTTGTAGTAGCAAATCTCTTAATCGAGTGGACTTAACAGTGTTTTTGTAAAATCCTTGTGAAAGGTGACATTCTAAAAGAGTGTTCAAAGCCCTCTAACCAAGCCACTCCTAACAGGGTGAAGATCTTAACAGGTATGAGGTAAATCCCCTAACAGGGTCACATATAACAATGTGCATTGTAATCTTTAACAAGATTGGCTTTTAACCATGCATACTTCAGAAGAGTATTTTCATATGTGGGTGACAATTCCCACAGAGGTTTTTCCCAAATTGGGTTTCCTTGTTAAATATGGTGTTATATGTGTTGAATGTTCTTTAAGCATGATATTTACTATTTACTTAAGTTATTTAATGTGTTATTTAAGTTATTGGTGATTTGGTTGTTGTTGTAGTATCTTCTACTGAGTTGAATCAAAGTTAAGTTTTAATATTTAAGTTATCACAGTTTTATGATTTACCCCCCTCTCAGTTAAACCAACAATTGGTATCAGAGCTAAGTACTCTAAGAGATAAGTTTAAAAGACTTGAGTTAAAGATCTAAAGATGTATAAGAGGGAGGCACCAAAGTTGAATAAGGATAACTTCTCTACATGTGGAAAAAATAGAATGAGGCTGCACTTATCTGGGATTGGAGAGTATGCATTGTACTATCTTAACATTGAGTATTCGCCACCACCATTTGGGCCTATGACACTTGAGAAAATAAGAGAAAGACAATATAATACATAAGTTACGATTGAGATTTCATCTTCTCTCACCGACCTGGAGTTCAATGACCTTAAAGGACGTGATACAACAAAATAGATGTGGCATAAGATTGCATTGGTACATGGTGGAGATCAACATGTTCAGAAGGCAAAAGCTGAAAGTTTGAGAGGCAAATTTGATTCTATGAGAATGAAAGAAGGTGAAATTGTTACACAATACAGTGCAAGTTTGAAGGAAATTGTGAATGCTATCAGAGGTGTTGGAGGACATATTGAGGAAGAAGATGTAACAAGAAAACTTTTGAGGACATTGTTACCTATGTATGTCATCCGAGTATCTGCACAAGAACTGAGATCCATTCCTCAGATGTTTGTTTCACTAGATGCTACAATTAGTAAGTTTATTACTTTTGAGCTAAATGACTTTGATAATAGTTTACCTGTCACTGCTAGGATTGAGTCTGCGATTAAATTATGTTTGAAGATTGGAAGTTCTAGAGAATCTAGACCTAGAGATGGTTATGCAAGTAGTGCAAGTGAAAGGTTTTATAGTTGCAAGAGTGAGTTAGAAGAACTGTATGATGAAGATGAAGCAAATGAAAAAGAGTTTGAAGCTTTACTATCTAGAAGACTACAGATCTCGAAAAAGGCAAGTACTGAGGTAAGCTACCTTTGAAATGTTTTAGATGTAACAAGATTGGTCATCTCAGTTGTCTTTCTTCTCATCATTGTCATTATCAGGGCATCTAACAGAAATGTGACAAAGGTAAGAAGTCATGCCACGTTGCTAATAAAGGACTAACCGATGATGATGACCGTGAAGAAGTTGTGTATGTTGCTATCAAGGATAATTCTGGTGAAGAAAAGCATGAAGAAGAAAAATCCCTAATCTCACATGCAAACAAGAATGACACATGGATTATAGATAGTGGTTGTTCACACCATAGGACTGATGACACACTTAAGTTCATTACTATGAAAGAACATGATGAAGGATATGTTAGATTCGGTAATGATGCCCCATATCCTGTGAAAGGTAAAGGTTCTATATTTTTGTTGAATAATACAAGATGTGATTATTTCTATTGGGTTGAAGTACTAAATTATAATCTATTGAGTTTGGTACAAATAAACAATACAAGACACCGACTAGAATTTTAGAATGGAAATGTAAAAGTATTCGATTAGAAAGGAAGTATTATTGCCACTGGAGAAAAATCTAAAGGTAACTTATTTTATCTTGATACATCTACTAAGAGTTGTCTATGTGCTAAAGTTGAGGATGCATGGTTAAGGCACAAGAGGTTATGTCATGTAAATTTTGGCAACTTAATTAAAGTGAGCAAAAAGAGTAGAGTTAGAGGTCTACCGAGATTGGAGAAACCTGAACATGTCATGTGCAAAGAATCTCAAGTTGGTAAAATGACAAAGTAAATTTTTACAAGTCTCATATTAATCAAGGAATTTTGGACTTGGTGCACACTAACCTATGTGGACCTATGAGAACACAAAGCTACTATGGTGATAGATATCTCATTTTGTTTGTTGATGATTATTCAAGAATGATGTTTGTCATATTTTTGAAAGAAAAATATGAAGCTTTCCAAATGTTTAAGTGGTATAAGGCAAGACTTGAAAATGAGACTGGAAGAAAATTGAAGTGTCTGAGATATGACAGGGGAGGAGAGTTTACTTATGATGAGTTTACACTCTTCTGCAATGAACATGGAATAAAGAGACAAATGTCTACACCAAGGACACCACAATAGAATGGTATGGTTGAAAGGAGAAACATATCCATTGTTGATTGTGCAAGAACACTGATGATTGAGAATGGTATTTCTCAAACATTTGGGAGATAAGCAGTCAACACTGTAGTTTATACACTAAACCGAGTACAACTAAAGAAATGTACAAACAAAGCTCCATATGAGATTTGGTATGATCATAAACCAAATGTAAGTTATTTCAAAGTATTTGGAAGTAGGTGTTATATTCTAAAAGATGCAAGAGATGGAAAGCTTGTGTAGACACCTAAAATGTCAAGATAAATCAAATAGAAATCAAGTGAGAAATCAAGTAAATTCTAAATTAATTGAATTATCAAAAGTCTCTGGATAAATTAAATCAAATAATTGTGCAATTGAGACTAATCAATTAATTGCATAGTTAAAATCAAATTAATTCCAACCCATTCAAGGGTGCACATGGCTAAAACAATTCAATAAATCATTTAATTAATTCCTAGAATTTCTCAGCCATCACATGGGTAAATAATTTTCAACCAATGGGAATTAAAAATGGATCTCACATGGATCAAGCCCAAATTGATCCTCCATCACACATCTTGGAGTTGCATCTTGACCACTCATTTTGTCCCCTTATATGAAACCACCATTTAAATTATCTTAACCTTTGAGACAATTAAGTCAACCTAACCCTAATCAAGTTTTAATCAACTCTACCCCCTACCCTTGGGAAATCCTTTAAATAGAGGTCATTTTGATTGTAAAACATATCACACACATTCATGACCTAAGCATCATCACTATAGGCAATTTGATTTGGAATTCATAGCTTGCATTTGAGTTCAATTTGCATTTTAGGGATCATCTTTGAAGCATTTAGAGTATTTTGTGAGCTAAATATACATTAATCATCATCAATAGCTTCAATTCTCATTTTAGAACTATCATTATGGATGCTTAAGCTGAGAGCATGCTACTTTCTTTCCTAGATAGAGAGCCATGAGATGCTCATTGTTTGATTTTCAGTTCATTTAGCTAATCTTTGTTAAATCTTTATTGAATTGATTAGATAACAAGTTAATTTCATGAAGGTATGAATTTTGTATACACAAATGGCTGATAGCCTCATCTCTAACCATTTCATGAATTTTTTGTGTATTTGAGTGTGTTATTTTGCAGGATTTGACATTTTGTAGGTAAAGTGATGCGTACAAATGCAAATCTAGAGACCTTTACATAGTGAAGTATCGCGCACAAGAACCCTTCTGTCTCTGTCTTAACTTCTTTCAGTGCATCAGACAATGAAGTGATGCGTATGGGGGTAAAGGTTGATGCCTTTACGTAGCAAAGAAACACGTACAAGCATAATCCAGATGCCTTTACACAGCAAAATGACGCTTAACAGGATTCTTCTGACGCCTGAAAAGTTTCTTTATGTGCATTCATTTTCTAAATAGAGCCTTATATCTATTAAATAGCGCTTAGAAATGAAAATATGTGTGCATTTACAGTAAAGCAACATGTAAAGCTGCTTAAAGTAGTGCGTAGTAGGCCTTAAACTAGCATGTAGTAGGCCTTAAACTAGGGTGTAGCACTGTCTGTTAATCTGCAATTTAAATTTGAAAAATTAGTAATTTAGTGATAAATTTTGAATTTTCTACAGATGTCAATCCACAGAAAGGTGCGTAAAGCAATTCATTACAAGAAATTGGAAGAAAATAGGGCAATTAAAAGGTGGAACAAGGTAAAGTTGGCACAAACTTCTCATCAAAAGTTTTTAGAAAAGGAAAGCCTACATAGGTATTGGAGGATTGTAGAAATGTATCAAGCATTTTATAACATGTCTCATTATCAATTAGATACCACTTCCTTTGATGCTCCTTTGTAAATTGTAATTGCTTCAATTCAATATTTTTTCGCTCATTTTGTGTGAGTTGTGTTGACTAATTTGTTGGAGGAGAGGATGCTAAGGAGCTGGAACTCTAGCCACTAGGTGAGTAAAAAGAAAATAAACATAAAAAAGTGCCTAGCCTTTGCTAGCTTTGAAATGAGGTATTCCTACATCCTTTCGCATTTGCTTAAATTGCGGCATGTCAAAGTTGAAATCTAGCTAATTAGAAACCTATTATTGTTCATCAAAGGAGACATTAGGCCTATGCTCTCAATTTTTTTGAAGTTGATCAAAATGCCAAACATGTCAAATTTGGTGATAGAAAGAAAGGTTGGAAAGAACAAACACTAAAGTAAACCTCCTTGTTTGCGGAAGCAAAGTGTTAGGTATATGCTCTTCACTCTTTGAGTGAATCAAAAAGCCAAAAACATTTCAAATCCCTTAGTTTAAGAGGTGGAATGAAAAATTGTTAATTATTTTTGGAATTGTGAAAATAGTAGGGATATTCTCTTCACCTTTTAGTGAATCAAATTCCCAAACCTATTTGAGTATTTCGCTTTCTTGCTTTACATTAACATGCTAGAAAATTAGTGGGCCTACCTCCCGAGATTTTCCTTTTTGAGGATGGCGAGAGGGAACGACCCAAGTGGGATACAACCATTTTATCCATGGTAATCCAACCCACTATAATAAAAATGCATTCATCCTTAGTGGGGTGAGTGACAAAAGGAATTGAGAATCGAACCTCTTCTAGTAGTCCTTCAGGATTGCGCAAAATTATGTTTTTATGCATGTGGGATGCCTCTATAATGGAGGATGAAAATCAAAACTTTGCGAAAAGAATCTTGACTACAACCTGGTTAAAATAGCAATGCCTACCTACTAAAGCCATTTAAAAGCCAAATATGTAAATAGGTAGATTTCTTGGAAGATTTGCATGTGAAAGACTCGTGAAAACAATGGAAAACATACACTTTATGTGTAGTTTAAGGGTTAAAATTTTTTGTTGTTGTGAGTGTTGTGGTTGATTTTTCATATTGTAAAAGGATTGTGTTCATCCATATTTGATCACACCTTAAAAAATTTAAAATATAATCAAATGGTGATAAAAAAAATAGATTCTTGTTCTAGAGGCAGTTTGATGCGTATAAGGAGAGAAGTAACGCTTACCAATTTCAAAGTGGTGCTTATAAACATAATTTTACCACTTTTTATTAGACAAGTAGCGTGTATAAGCAGAATTTTACCACGTATGATCCAATAAATAACGTGTACCAATGTATTTTAATGCTTACAAGCCATAAAGTAGTGTGCTTAAATAGTCAACCAACGTGTCCTACTTTTCCAGTGAGCACATACAATGCTTTAAAGCAGTGCGTACAAGCTTTTAAGTAGCGCGTACAAACTGAGACTCTCAAACAGTGAGTATCTCCTAGGGTTTTTGGAAAATTTTAGGGTTATATTTGGATACCCTTTTTCAAAGTACTTTCTGTCCAAATTATCAGACTGGTCATATCTCATCAAATTGAAGAAGTTAAAAATTAATTTAAAGGGATTGATAAAAAGGGTGAACTAAAGATATTTAATCCATTCTAATGCCTATTTTCATGAGATCTGACTACACCAAGGCAACCTTACAAGCAGACAAAACTTATCTTAGGCAAGAATTCCCCTTTCCAAGTGACATACTAGCTTCCTCACAACAACCTTTTGAAACCAAAAAGGAAGCAGAACCAAGCACAATGTCTTTCCCCTTTGGATGCATGGATCCTAACCTTATTAATCATGTTAACAATGACACCACCAACAACCAAAATAGTGGAAATAGGGATGCCAACAATAATGGAAGCAACGAAGGAGGAAATTATCTTAACAATCAATGCATTGACAATAATGGAGGGAATATGGACCCTCAAGATGAGGAGGCCACTGATGAAAAGGTGAATGAAGCGATTCAAAGTCCATTCTTTATGAAGCTCATGGAGAAAGTCCTAGAGAGAGATAGGGAAAAGTATTTCTTTGACCTAGCCAAAGTAGGGGTGAAACTCCCCCGTGGTTACAATATGACCCACCTAAAGAAGAAACAGGAGGATGAAAACCCAATTACAATTATGAATAAACAAATCAAACTTTTAGCACCTTACACAGTTTATCATTAGTAATCATTCAATTCTGATTTACCAACCATTAATGTTATTCTTTCTTATGCATCTAATGTTTGTTCACAATCTTTAATAGTTTTCAATCATTCATAGAAACATTCATGAAATTGACA
>MU224884.1:4100180-4112000 GCA_018584345.1 Thuja plicata
CCCCCACTCTCCCACCACCCCCACCCCTCCTTGAGATTCTCTATCTAGGTGCTCTATTACCACCTCCGACTCCATCATAATCTAAAGGATCATCAATGTTAGGTACAAGATCTATTGGGTCTATAAATATAGGGAATCTATGTCCAGAAAACCACTGAGTATAATTTGTTCTCAACCCTGCATTAACTATATGATCTAACATGTCCCGCGTCATATGATCCATCTGGTATATCTCACCACATGCATATCTATAGTCCACTTATGGACCCCACATTGATCTCTTAGCCTAAACTCAAGCATACAATGCTAAGCCTTGTGGGAGGTCATGAGTTTGGTTGTACTGTCTCATTACTCTATAAAAGTATAACCGCTTGATAATCAAGGGAGATCAACCTATCATCCACCATTATACAAACATAAAAGGTAGCTCTGTATCATCCTCGTGGCATGCCTCATATCCTAAGTAAGGTTTCCACATGACCTGATCAATATCATTGAGCATCCATCACCATAATTCTAGATTTCCCAGATGGGGCTAGACTATCATACCCTCATATAGGTAACCAAAAGGCCATCCTAGATCTCTGCACCTAGCAACAATTGATTGAGTGACTGGAATGCTCGTATATCCAGAGTTGTAAAACTACTGCACCTACTGATAATGTAGCACCACCTCTATACATAACATGGTGTAACTCATGATATAATTAGGCCAATATGAAAGATCCCCAATCAAATCATTAAGGATCAGTGATCATGTCCTCCAGAATGTGACCCCAACCAATGACAAATCCATGACCTCTCCGATCAGGAAGAAAGAATCCTCCAATCAGTGAACCCAAAGCTATCAGAAGCAATGGAAATGAGACAAACTGTGCCATGGTATACTCTCATCACCAATATTTGGATTTGAGAATACTCATCTATATGTTGCGCCATCGTAGACCTGATCATAATATACTGGCTCTCCTCGAGTAGGAATTCAAAGCAATATATATATCCTTTGGTGTAATCATCATCTCACCCAATGGAAAATGGAAGGTATTATGGTTAGAGTGACATCTCTCTATCATAGTTATGAGTAATCCTCGGTTCATCTGAAATCAAGTCATATCTAATAAAAAGGAAAGACCACACCGACCAATGACTCTGTGCTCCTGGGCAGTCAACTGGTCTACCATGTCCAACGACCACAGAGAAAATCCCTAGATATATAACTTTCAGAATCGTGTCTATTTTTAAATCAAGTGGAATCATATTATTATCATCATTTTTATGGATCATCACAAGTCCATCAAGTTATCATATTATCCTATCGCTCTTCTTGAGCACATCACATTTTTTCCTAACTCTATATCGTGAGAAGAGAAAAAGCATTAGTTATCCTATCAACCTATCAGGATTGACATCATAAAAAATTCATCAAAATGTTGAAACTAACATCACAAGCACTTGTTTTCATCACATATCAACCTACATCAAGAAATCCATCAATCAAACATGCAACCAAATCAGAGGGCGATCATATCCAAAAAAGTTTCAAATTAGGCTACGCATCATTTCATGTGTGCGTATGCATCATTTCATGTGTGCGTATGCATCATTTCATGTGTGCATATGCATCATTTCATATCATTGTATGTGCCACATTGTCTATGCGCTAATTTGAACTTGTAACATGTTGTTTCATTTTTTGGAAGTGTCACATCAAGGTGTATGCGCTAGTTCTTCTAGTAGGCACTCCATAATCTATCCTACATGCTAGAAGAATCAGGTTTCTAAGCTAGGGTTTTATACACAGTCCTTAACCTATCATACACTCTCCTTAACCTATCATATACACTATATCTCCATTGAGTTCTATGTTGCTAAGCAATATTTCTCTATATCCTACACGCTACTTCAAACTGCAGATGCATTACTTGACTAGTATACGCATTACTTTAACTATTGTATGCGCTACTTTAAGAAAAAAACAAAAACCTAATCCAATAACGCATTTAAATCCTATAAAAGAGCAGTACAACTTGACATTCAACAAATAGGAATGATTGGAGTACTCACCGGAGGACCATAATCTACAGGACGCTGGAATCTGCGCCCTCGCTCAAACCTATGCTCTCGAATCGGGACCACCATCGCTATCCATCTTTTCTTCTCTCAGAGCAAAAGGGAGGGTAAAAAGTGAAAATGACATGTAAAAATGACATTTTACCCTCTTTTATACCTTTTTGACCTAATAAAGGGTATTTTGACCTTAACCTAATCATAAGGTTGTTTTTAAAAAAAAATAAAAAAATCTCTTGGCCACTTTTTGAAACATCGGTCTTATCAGAAACAAGATCATAATTGACCAATCACATTTTTGCATCAATTGGGACTTTCAAAATCTTTATCCTCTTCAATTTTGTTCTCATTTCTTAGGGGGGAATATATTATCAGGATGCAATATCAATCAATCAAATATGCATCAAACATCAATCGAATATGGGGCATCAAAAATTTGTCATCATCAGTGGGGCATCACATCAAGGTTTTTCATCAAATCAGTTGCATAAGTGAATTAGTCATCGGATCATATCGAACATCAAACATCATACATTTCTTTGAAATGATGTGCTTCACGCATAGATTAAAAGAGGGGAATTTGTAGACACCTAAATTGGTCAAGATAAATCAAATGGAAATAAAGTGAGTAAATAAAGAAAATTCTGAATTAATTGAATTATCAAAAGCCTTTGTGGTGCAGGGCACCCAATGCATTTGGTTACATTCTAGGATTTTCTTTTCATTTTAATAAGGGGATGGATCCTTGAGATCATACTCTATGTGTTTTGATCCACTTTGTTTGGTCAAGAGTCCCTAAGCTACATCTATAAACCTTGGGACACCTTAGTCCACTTGAATCTTGAATTTGCATTGATTAGGTGTTTTAGGAGTTTTGGTTGTGTTCCTAATGATTTTGGATCATTTTTTTCATATTTGATCATGTCAAGGTGATAGGAATCAATTCCAAGTCAATTGGCTTAACAATGTTGCAAAATGCAAAAAGTTGCATAATTGTCAAAATGTTGCCCGAGCAACTTTTCCAAAAGTTTCTCTAGAAGTTCAAATTGGTTTCCAAAGGTCATAACCATCCATGAATTAGTTGGATCCATGGGATGGATGTATTTAAACATGATAAACCTCTCCAACAAGGTTGGATGACATCTATTGAATTTTTGATGCATTTTTTAATAAGAATTAACCATATTTCCTAAGCATTTATTGTGTGTATGAACGTGTAAAAATTGGTTGGGATGATTGATTGCCATGGATAGATATCCTGGTAATTCTAGTTTCTAGAATATTTTATTTGGTCTCAATTGGTGTTGATTTGTGAAAGTTATAAGCAATTTGGTGAAGGCAGTCTAGGGAAGCATCAAATTCAGGCCCGTTGGTTAGATGGAGCCCTAACTTGACATTTATCCAGTGGAAAATCATGGCCACTTTGGAAATGAAATTTAGGGATGTACTTGTATTAATTATAAAGGCTCAGGTTGAGATTTTGTGTTTTGTTATTTTTGGCATCAAGCCCTAGGCTAAATATCTCTATGTATTTAGCCAATCAAGTATGCATAGTTGTATGCAGATGAGTAGATCGATTGGAGAGACCAAGTAAATGTTTTTGGACAACTTTGGGGTATTACAAGACTTCCAAAACCTTGAATCAAATCTTTTAACCCATCCTCTACCACTTGCTTTGTAATCCAGGCCTAATTTGGCCAATTAGGTCTGTGAGCATTGTGAGGGTTTAGTGTTGCTAGAGTAGAGTTTGTCTTTGGGACTTTGGGGATTTTAGTAAAATCCTAAAGGGTACTTGAAACCATCCTGAATTAATTTTTTCCCTTCCATAGTCAAAATTTGCATAGGAAAATCCTCTTGGAAAAGGCTACAAGGATCCATAGGTCAAGAAGAGATCTTGGTATTGTGAGTGTTGAGGAGTCAAATGGTTGTGTGATTCCCTATCCAAAGAGCCTAAGTAAGGTCATTAAACCCTTTGATAGGCTATTTGAAGTCACATGTGAAGATTTCTACATTTTGGCTTAGTTTAGGGAAGGTGTCCCTAAAGCCCAAATTGAGAAGATCTAGAACAAAGTCTATAAGTGTTCATTGGGATAAGAGAAGTGTCAAGACCCCCTTGGAAGTTACGAATCCATCTATTTACAAGGTTTATGGAGTTGGATTAGAGAAATCCATAGGTTGAAGGGTGTTAGAAGTGATAGCCTATCTCTTTGTCTTCCTACTGTGCTCTCTGCATCACTTTGGATCAATTAAATCAAATAATCAATAATTGTGCAATTGAGATTAATCAATTGATTGCATAGTTAAAATCAAATTAATTATAACCCATTCAAGGGTGCACATGGCTAAAAAAATTCAAAAAATCATTTAATTAATTCTATAATTTCTCACGCATCACATGGGCAAATCATTTTCAATCAATGGGAATTAAAAATGGAGCTCACATGGATCAAGCCCAAATTGATCCTCCCTCACACATCTTGGATTTGCATCTTGACCACTCATTTTGTCCCCTTATTTGAAACCACCATTTAAATCATCTTAACCTTTGAGACAATTAACTCAACCTAACCCTAATCAAGGTTTAATCAACTCTACCCCCTACCCTTGGGAAATCCTTTAAATATAGGCCATTTTGAGTGCAAAACATATCACACATATTCATTATCTAAGAATCATCACTATAGGCAATTTCATTTGGAATTCATAGCTTGCATTTGAGTTCAATTTATATTTTAGTGATCATATTTGAAGCATTTAGAGTATTTTGTGAGCTAAATAGGCATTAATCATCATCAAAAGCTTCAATTCTCATTTTAGGACTGTCATTATGGATGCTTAAGCTGAGAGCATGCTATTTTATCTCCTAGATAGAGAGCCATGAGATGCTCATTGTTTGATTTTTAATTCATTTAGCTAATCTTTGTTAAATCTTTGTTGAATTGATTAGATAACAAGTTAATTTCATGAAGGTATGAATTTCATATACACAGTTTGATTCTAAAGGAGATGAACGAATATTATTAGGATATTCTACCAAGAGAAAAGCTTACAAATGTTTGAACAAGTCTACTAATAAGATTGTAGAAAGTGCAAATGTAAGGATTGATGAATTTGCAGAGAAAAATGATGAGGACAACAAGAAGGAATCCTATGACTACCAAAGATTTGTATATGTTCAACCTAAGATTCCCGATACCTTACCGAAAGAACAAACTGAGGAGGAAGATGAACAGAAAGAACTACCACCGAATGATGAAAATGAAGAACCACCACCTACCAAGCCTGTTCTAGATAAGTATGTTAGAAGACACCACTCACTGAGAAATATTATTGGAGGCAAGAATGCTTGAATTATGACAAGAAGCAAGGTAAGAGATAATACATACTTAATTTATGAATTTAGAGCCAAGAAGAGTAAAGGATGCATTGGAGAATGAAGATTGGATTAAAGCTATGAAAGAAGAGCTAGATCAGATTGAAAATAAAAATACATGGACTTTGGTACCGAGACCTAAAGATAAAAATGTTATTGGTACTAAGTTGATTTTTAAAAACAAACCGAATGAGCATGGAGATGTAATCAGAAACAAAGAAAGACTGGTTGGCAAGGGGTATACACAAGAAAAAGGTACTGACTATGGTGAGAATTTTGCACCTGTTGCTAGATTAGAAGGATTTAGAATTCTACAAGAATATGCAACTTATAAAGGATTTAGTGTTTATAAAATGGATGTTAAGTCTATATTTCTTAATGGTATTATTGAAGAAGAAGTCTATACAGAACAAACTGAAGGTTTTGTTGAGAATACTAACAAGGACATGGTAGGAAAATTGCACAAGGCACTATATGCTTTGAAACAAGCACCCCGAGCATGGTATGAAAGGTTACATTCATATCTAATCAAGATTGGATTTCAAAGAACAAGTGACAATAGTAATGTGTATCTAAAATGTGATAGTAATAACAAGATTTTGATTTCTTAAATATCTGTTGATGAAATTATTTTTGTAGGAAATAACACATTATGTAGATCTTTTGCTGAAGAGATGAGAAAGGAATTTGAGATGTCCATGATAGGGGAGATAAAATTATTTCTTGGACTACAGATTCAACATGTCAAGGATGGGATCTACACCACACAAGAAAAATACATCAAGGAGACCCTAAAGACATTTGGTATGGAAGACTAAAGACCAGTCGGAATACCGATGGTTACTGGTTTCAAGTTATCAAAAGAAGATTAGTCAAAGGAAGTGAATGATACACTCCACCGATCATTGATTGTTAAGTTACAATATGTTGTATATAGCATACTTGATATTGCTCATGCAATTGGTATTGTTACAATATTTTTTGTCGATCTAAAGGAATCACACATGTCCGCAGTCAAAAGAATATTTAGATATCTGAAAGGAATTGAAGACTTTGGTCTACTATATAAGAAAGGAGGAGATTTTGAGTTGAAGGTCTACACTGATGTTGATTGGTCTGAAAAAATTGATGATAGAAAAAGTAAAAGTGGAGTAACTTTCTTTTTAGGAGAAATATTAGTGATATGGTTGAGTAAGAAATAGAGTTGTATATCACAGTCTACTGTCGAGGCTGAATATGTTGATGCAACTATGAATTATGCAAATATTTTATGGAAAAAATAGCTACTTGAAGGTATGCAAGAGGAGATTACCGATCCAGTTACTATTTTCTATGATAATACTAGTGTTATAAACATATCAAAGAATTTAGTGATGCATTTCAAGACCAAGCACATTTCTATCAAGTATCATTACTTGAGAGAATAAGTTCAAGACAAGCATGTGATATTGGAGTATGTGAATTCAAAGGAGAAGTTAGCATATATATATTTACCAAGACACTATTGAAGGATGATTTTTAGTATCTTAGAGGTAAATTAGGATTCCTACCCCTATCCAACATTCACTAGAGCAAGATGCATGCTACATCAATTCTAGGATTCAATAGAATATCTATTTTTTTTAGTTAATGCTAGTGTCAGACTTTAGGTGATGCCTGAAGTTGTGTGAAAAGTAATTATGTATGCAATGAGATATTAATACATGCAAGGTATAATCAATTTGCTGAACAACTTTTCAGGAGTATGCACCTTTGGAATTGTTGTCAAAGAGGGAGAATGATATGATTGATGATATAAGAACAAAAGAGGGAGAATAAGAAATTAATGAATATAGATGTTAAAGGGAGATTGATTGATGATTACAAGAGAAAAGAGAATGATAAATGAACACAGAGGGAAAACAAGATCAAAAAACTCAGAGGGAGTAAATACAAAACAAAGATGTTAAAGTATGCCATCATCAATTTACAATGTTGCCATCAATGCCAAAGAGGGAGATTGTTACTCAACTGATGAAGATGATGATGAAGACCGAGATCAGAGGTATACAAGATTGTAGAAAGGATTAGATCAGTTGTTATTTTGTCATTGATGTTAATCAATTTATTTTTGGTTCATATTAAATTTCCATATCTTTCAGAGTTGATTTAATTGGGCAGTTAATAAAGATCAAACAATGATAAGGTAATATTGAGATAGTTGTTTTCTACTTTACATTTGAAGTTTTCAAGTCAGTAAGTTGATTGGGCAAGTAGGTAAAAGGAAACTGTTTAGTTACTGAGCAAGATGAAGTTTATCGATAAAAGGGATATGTTTGTTGGTAAGAGACACCAAGATACTGAGATACTGAGCCACCGAGTGAGCCAAGACACCAAGTTAAAAAGTTAGTTACCGAGTGGAGAAATTGTTATAAAAAAGGATAAGAACACATTTAATGGAGAGACACAATGATATGGAAGATTCCAAGGATTGAGAAGAAGTTAGTTACAAGATCTACACACAAGAAAAATCAAGGTAAAGATTAAGAGGCAAAACTGATGATACTGATTCCAAGAAAAGTGCAAGTTCTGAGGTGATGCTGAAGTGATTCACCGAGTATCAAATTCATTGAATAAGTTCAAAAAGTTGATCTAATGGCTGAGAGTGATTGAAGGAAAACCTAATCAAGGAGATTAAGAGGAAAAAACATAGTATATATAAAGAATGAGATCATATGAAGTTAAGGCTAGTAAGTTGAAGTGTGGATGTGCTACTGAGTAATGCAGTGAAGAACAAAAGGAGAAATTTGAGTCTAGAGCAAAGACATATGAAGTATTGATTCCAGTAGTCTAAGAGTACATAAGGGATCTGATCAAGCAAGAAGTAGTTGTAGTGTTATAGATCAATTTATATATTATTTCTTATTAAGATTTGTAGCAACAAATCTCTTAACCGAGTGGACTTAACAGTCTTTTTGTAAAATCCTTGTGAAAGGTGACATTATAAAAGAGTGTTCAAATCCCTCTAACCAGGCCACTCCTAAAAAGGTGAATATTTTAACAGGTTTGAGGTAAATCCCCTAATAGGGTCACAAATAACAATGTGCATTGTAATCTTCAACAGGATTGGCTTTTACCCGAGCATACTTTAGAAGAGTATTTTCATTTTTGGGTGACAATTCCCACAGAGGTTTTTCCCAAATTGGGTTTACTCATTAAATATAGTGTTATATGTGTTGAATTTTCTTTAAGCGTGATATATATTGTTTACTTAAGTTGTTGAATGTGTTATTGACGTTATTGGTGATTTGGTTTCTAAATATATCTCAAACTGTTAGCTTCCCAAAAAAAAGCCTCAACCCTTTTGGGGGAAAAAGATATATGCACTAATACACCCCTCAATGCATTATTTTATTTTAAATTTTAGAGGATTCTTTTGCATTTGGAATGAGTTTGCATCCTTTTTCTACCTCATCATCTTCATCTGATCCCTTTACCCACATTTCCTCCACCTTCTTCCTTTCAAGATCTAGATCAATCTTCTTTTGTGGAGCATATGAATCTGCAACCTCCATTTTGCATAACCTATAAATGTGTCCTACCTTATTGTAGTTACATAGAAAGCACCAATATGCAACAAAGTATTAGAACTTCTTCTTACATTAGATTTACAATCAATATCCTTTTGACCAAACATGTTGTATACATCTAGCAGTAAGCATGGAAGGATTGGGGAGCCATAGCATGGTTAATACTTTTGAAATTTTTATTCATCTTACCTTTATAATTCTTACCCCCATGGCCAATTTTATTGTAAGCATAGTATTAACCACATAATAGTTCAAAATTCACAACAGTATATCTTGATAGTATGAATGATTTTGTATTCATTTTGCTTCTATATTAAACTGCCTTATGTCCTAATCTATTGTAGGAATAATATTTGCCATTAAGATATTGAGAGTATTTGGTTGGAGAAAAATCTTTAAGGGCGGGCCTTATGAAATTATTTTGGGTTTGGAATTTATTGGAGTTTTCCTTCCTTATGTTCTCTTGGATTCATCATGAACCTTTCTTCACCCTCTAATTTGATAGATTTATCCTTCTTTAATAAAGTGACCTCTCTTGTCAATATTTTGGGATCCAAATAATCCCTCAATAAAGTCAGAGACCCCTCTCATCTTGTCCATATATTTTTTCTCTTCATCCAAGTCTTTCCTCAAAGAAACAATTTCTTCCCTAAGCTTGGAGCATTCAACAATTTTGTCTTGAAGCTTAGAACATTCAACAATTTCTCCCCCATTGAAAGAAACCAATACAATTTTTTTTTTGCAAAAGATAATTTAATACTTAATTCATTGTAATCCATGAAACTCGTTGAAGAGTGGGTGGGCTTACTTTTCTCAAATTTCTAGATCTTCTCTCCCTTTTTTGTTTTCTCACCAACACTTCTATTTGTAGAAGCCAAGCAAGAGACTTAGTACTTTACTATTATAATTCCCCTATACAATAGTCTTGGTTCAAATTTATATTATATCATCCGTGATTGTAACACAAATTTAAATTTTTTAAGGATACCCAAATTAAAATTATAGTTTAAAATAACAACCAAAAAAATCAAAGGATGTTAGAAGGTTGGTGCTTTGGGGCTATACTAGGGTTTCATGTGTATGAGTCTCTGTCTAAGCTTTTCTTTAGGGTTAGTTTATAATGGCTCCAACCAACTTTGGCCCAGTAGTTGATGTTGGTGCTCGAGTTGCTGCTTTAGAAAGTCATAGTGCCTCCTCTGAACAAACGCCTATGCAAGTTCATCCTAAAGGTCTTCCATGAGGTAACCTTGATATTGTGCTTAACATGCAAGAATTTTATGCTGATTGTGATTGGTTGGAAAAACATACCTTGATAGGTTGTTTTTTGGGTCGCACTCCTCATGAAACTATGCTCAAAGAGTGGGTCACCAAGAGTTGGACTCCTCATGGAGTCTGCCTTGAGGGTGTTCAAAACCTTACCAAAGGTTTTTTCTATTTCATTTTGCTAACCCTTCTCAAGCAGAAGCAGTTTTCATCCATGGTCCTTGGACAATTCATTCCTCCTTGCTTGTATTTTAGAGGTGGTCTTGAGACTTCACTATCTCGGATGACAAGAAACTTAGGGTTCCCGTGTGGGTTGAGTTTCCTAGTCTCCCATTGCCATGCTGGCCTTTTATTGAGTCCATTGCCAAAACCCTTGGCAAATTTATTACTATGGAGCATGATAAATTTTAAATGCTCATCTGCAAAAATGTGTTTGTGTAGAGGTTGACCTCTCTAAGGAACTCAAGGACTCCATTGAGATCCCACTACTACAATTGACCTCATTTTTCTACCAAAAATTTTGACCATCAATTAAAAAGATTTAGGTTGGTCAGATTATAGAAGGAAAACTTCTTTTTTTTTAATCCATGGTCGTGTTAGTCAAAATCTTGACCAATACCATGTAGGTCACAATTTTGATGAACACGGGCATGACTTTAAAAAGAAAAAAGATTTAGCATCTCATTTCATTGTTTGGTTTTAAGTTGGGAGCGCGAAGGAGTTGGAGCCTGAGATTGTTTGAATTTTTTTTTGGTGAGAGTAAAAGGAGGACTGCCTACCTACGAGGGTTGACACTATGGTTTGGTGTAAAAGGAGGACTGCCTACCTGTGAGCTGTTGCCACTGTGATTTGGTGTAAAAGGAGGACCGCCTGTAAGGATTTCCTTACTCTGCATTTGTTTGGCATTGTTTTATTGGTTGCCTACTTAGGGCACGTGAGAAATGTGCTAGGGCATCATGTATTTGGTATTTGATGGCACATTTTTAACATTAAAACTAGGGCAGTCATCTTTCTACAGTCAGTTTTATATGGACTCTTTTAGACCAGGTGTGACTGTATACACACTATGGCTTTAGAAGTGCTTAAAAAGACCACAAATAACAAAGAAACCAAAGACTCCTTGCACTCCAAAGACTCCAAACCTTCATCAGTCTTTAATAATGTCTAAAAATGAACAAACCTTAAAGGAATAGGGCTCAGTCCACTGAGAACCCCAAAATCCCTGAATTTAGCACTTTTAAACCCTTAATCCAAGGGTTTCTTAAATCTCCTACCTCCGATCACTTCTAGGTCAAATAGGTGGTTTAGTGAGTCCAATTGAGTGCAAATCTTTGAAAACCATTGGTGGTTTACTGAGTTCTAATATGTTGGAGTCTTCCTTAGGATTAGTTAGAGCACTAGAGAGACTTTCTTTCTTTATTGAAAGTGTATTCAATCAAGGAGAATCCATACTTTTGATGATGTTCATAGTTCAGGTATATTGTGACTTGTTAGAAGTTTATTGTTACCATTCTACTCCTGTTTGGAGCTGTTGTTGCAAAATTCAAA
>MU224884.1:4126750-4142205 GCA_018584345.1 Thuja plicata
ATCATTATACACTATTTCTTGAGCATTGTTCACTACCTTCACATTTTTTGTTGACTTTTCAAAGTGATATGTATCTCTCTCCAAACAGTCTATATCGTTCCATATCTGCATTTTTTTAAGGAAGCTTATCTATCATATCAATATCAGTGGTATGAACAATGTTGATATATTTTGAACATATCCTGCAATGATGGTATTTCAAGTCAAGATGACATGCCTTTGAGGCAATTTACTACATATTTCACTTTCCTTGTCTATAGATCAATCAAAGCTTCCTGAAGGGAAATACCAATGCTAGAAGCATACATGATTCACTATTCTAATGTATGAATTAAAAACTACATAAAAGATTCATGAACATTATTCAAGGATATGAAATACTTATCTCTTGATTGTCTTAGTTTGAGATGGAATTAGCTTCCTCTTGGATCAAATAAATAAAAAAACTCATGCTCGTACAGGATTCTAAGACTTGTCCAACACTTCTAGTGAACACATACAGGTCTGCAACTAAAAAACTAGAAACTGGATGTCAATATGCTTGGTCCTTTGATGATGGATTGGGATACATGAGATTTGAGTAGCACATTGATTATCTCAAAATATGATTGATGGTTGTTTAGATTGAAACTCAATGATAAAATTCTGAAACCAAATAGCCTCAGTTTTGGTACTTGGCTTCAATAGAAGATGGACCAATAACAAATTACTTCTTGCTCTCTAAAAAACAAGTCTTGAACCAAGTGAGAAGCTATAAGTTGAAGTCGTGAACTTATAGCTTCTCACTTGGTTCAAGAATTTTTTTTTAGAGAGCAAGAAGCAATTTGTTAGTGGTCCATCTTCTATTGAAGCCGAGTACCAAAATTGAGGCTATTTGGTTTCAAATTTTTTTTTTTAAATTCAATTTTCGTCAAAATTTCAACATTCATTGGTCGAAATAGAAAGAGTTGGCTGAAATATTTTGACCATTATGTGTCAAAATCTTGTGTCGTGGGTTTGGCATCATGGTCAAAACAAAAAGAGTTTGTTCGAAATGTTTCGACCATTCTGTGTCGAAAGCTTGCGTCGTGGGTTTGGCATCCTGGTCAAAACAGAAAGAGTTTGGTCAAAATGTTTAGACCATTATGTGTTGAAAGCTTGTGTCATGGGTTTGGCATCCTAGTTAGATGGGTCAAACATTTCGACCAAACTTGGTCAAAACATTTTGACCAAACTTGGTCGAAACTTTTCAAACATTTCGATTAAATTTGGTCAAAACTTTTTGGACATTTCAACGAATGTTGGTCAAAGTTTTGAAAAATAATGTGGGCGTTTGAATGTTCTAATTTGAACCAAGTTTGTGTCAAAATTTTTACATTAACAAGAATGTGTTGAAATTTTGATGAGAAAAATACCGACAAAGCAATTTGTGGGTCTTTTGACCAGTCTGCGTAGATAATTTGACCAATTTTCATCGAAAATAGGGGTCAATTTTACTAGTGTACAGATAAACACCCACACCTTCTCTCAGAAGGTGATATATTTGAACCTGCCAAACACTTGATATAGGTGCCATTTGACAAAACATAAGATCAAGGACTGCCCTTTGGCCATTCTTTGGGCCGAGCTACAGCCAAAGGAAGCTCCTGTTAAAAATGCGGAGGATGGAAAGAAAGAAGAATGGACTACAGTTGTGTGAAAAGGAAAGACCTCTTAGGATCACAAGTAGACACCCTATGCCTCCACTTCTACTCCTCCATCGACACCTTAGGATGGAGAGAAAGTGCTAGCCATTGAAGGGTCGTCGGTGGTTCAACAAGTTCCAAACACTCTTTCACAGGGGAAATCCCTAGCTGTGTGGTCTACCACCTTTGGGGTAGTGTGCACTTTGCAAGCTATGTAGTCAATTTTTATTTAGTGGACATTGTGTCATTCTTGTAGCCCAGATGGTCATGGGGAAGACCCAGAGGAAAAGAAGTAGTTTATCATGCCTGGAGATTTACCCACTAGCTTTGGTACCATTCTGACTTTCTTGCAGAATATTTTCTCCTCTCTTGAGGATGAGGAAGACATGCAAGAGCTTTCATGGATTATTTTATCCTAGAATGTGTGAGGTATGACCGACCTCTCCATAAAATATTATATTTGGGATACTCATTGTAGACTTTGAAGTCTGGATATTTTGTGTTTTCAGGAAGTTAAAATCTCTAGTTTTTTTCTTACTTCTGCCTGTCGTGTCATATGGTTGGATGAAATTGTGTTTTGTTCTTAGCACAAAGCTGGTAGAGGTGGTGTCATTACTATCCTTTCACCCCATTTTCAATCTGCTATTATTGCACATGGTTATGATCCTATGCAGAGATTTATTTGGATTTTGTTGTCCTTCAACATTCCTTTGGTATAGTTAATGTTTATGCTCTCAATTATGCTATGGAAATATCTCAAATTTGGTGTTGGCTGGCGGATAATTTGCCTCCAGCCACTTGGGTTGTGTGTGGGGACTTTAATATGGTTGAGATGGCCTCTAATAAGGAAGGGCATCTGACTTTTTGGTGGACATATGGGAGAAGGAAGCATGGTACTATATGCACAATAAATTGGGCCTTTTTGATCCCAATTCTAACTACCATCGACAGAGTGGGGTCTGGTACACTTGGTATAATTTTAGAGTTGGTTTTGACCACATATTTAAGAGACTTGATCATGCTATGATAACTGAACAATCTTTCTTTTCTTTTTTTGAAGATTGGGAATTACCTATCATTCCTCTGCCAGGTGCTACTTTGTCTGACCACTACCCCATCTTATTCTCCATTACATGGAAATATGCTACTCAGTAGGCTATTAAAACTCAATTTTTTCTCAACATGTCCATGCTGAATCATGCCTCCACCATTGCTCATATTCTTCAAGTTTAGAATTTAGAGCCTTGACCCCATAATCAAATAGGTTGGATTCAATGGTGGAATGATGCCATCACCCATACTGCAAGATTTCTCAGAATCTATGGCCGCTAGTTAGGCATGTAAAGAAAATGTTCTTATGAAGCCAACACCAAAGGTCTTCGAAGTGCTTTGAAGCTCTTGCTTTGAATCCCTTTGATTTTGAGCTTCAAATCAAGCTTTCTAAACTCTTCCATGAAAAATAAATTACTGACAATTATGCTACTCAGGGAGCGCAAATCAAAGCTCATCTCCAGTGGTTAGAGGTGGGCGATCAAGCCTCTAAAGATTTTTTTCATGCTCTTAGAGCTCGTCATACCAACTTTGGGATAAAAAAGATCAATCATGGTCATGAAACTCTTTCAGATATTCCTGCTATTCTTCAAACTTTTGTTCAACATTATGAAAGAGTGTTTTATTCGTAGGGAAGTTTGGTTTCTTAGGATGAGGCTCTCAGAATGCATATTGTTGTTACTCCAAACCGTATTGTGGTCAAGCAACATGCCTTCTGCGAGAAACTTCTCACCATCAATGACCTCAAAGAGGTTGTATTTTCTATGGAAGATGATAGATCCCCCGTGTGTGATGGATTACCTTGCAAACTCTACAAACATTTGTGGGACTCTATAGGTCCTGACCCGCATAAAGTTTATATGGAAGCTTTCCACAATAAAAGTTTGTGAGCGTTTATTAATAAAGGGAATATTAAATTCATACCTAAAGATGGCGAAGGATATCCAAAATTGGAGGCCCATCACTTTGTTGAATGTTTCATACAAGATCATTGCTAAGACTTTAGCTCTTAAAATCAGACATCTACTTCCTTTGATTGTCCGACCAAAACAAACTGTCTTCATTAAGTCTAGATATATTCTCAAAAATATCATTGTTGTCTGGGAAGGGATAGAATGGGTATGTCAGTCCAAGCAACAAACCTTGTTCCTTAAAACTGACTTTGCAAAGGCTTATGATCGCATTAAATGACCTTTCATTCTTGCTATGTTGCAGGCTCTTGGTTTTGGTCCCAATTTTTTGTAGTATGTGGAAATGCTTTTTGGTGATGCTTCTGCTTGCATTTCTATCAATGGTGCCTAGTATGAAGCCTTTGGAATTTTTCAGGTCTATTTGCCAAGGTTTCCCTCTGGCTCCTATGCTATATGTTCTTTTCACTAAAGGCTTTGGTTACTTGCTTGCTAAATCTATTTCCACTGATCTAGTAAGCGGCATATCTCTGCCTGATTCTGCTTCCCATCTTGTCAATGGTCACTTTGCTGATGATTCCTTCCTCACTCTCCTTGAGGATGATGAAAATGTCTCTAATGCCTTGCAATGCTTGGATACATTTTGTATTTCCTATGGGTATGCTATTCAATGACACAAGACCCTCTATTATAGAAAATATTTTCTTATTCCTCCTCCTTGGCTAGCTCAATATGAATGGAAGTGGGTGCAACATAGGGAATTTTTCCGCTTCTTGGGCATTCCATTTGCTTTTCAAGGCTCTCCTGTGGACTTATGCAATGTAGTGCTTGCTAAAATTGAAAAGAATCTTGATTACTGGATCTCTTAGCTCCTCTCTCTTGATGGGAAGTTCCATATTTTCTCAAAGGTCTTGGATACCACCCATGTGTATTATTCCTCCTGCTGGGCTCCTTCTAAAGCTTCTTATCTCAAGTTGGAACATCTTCTCAGAGACTTCCTCTGGGATTCTGGTGCTGACCATCATGGCTTTCACAAAGTGGCATAGGAATATTGATGTCTTCCTAGGGAGTCTGGAGGCCTTGGCCTTCTCTCCACTTAGAAGCATGGGCTCGCTCTATGTGCAAAGTGGATCATTCATGCTCTCACATGCGATGAAGCTTGGAAAATCCTGGTTAGGCATTGTATTTCTTCAGGATATCCTATTCACCAGTCGGCTTGGAAGGGGATTGGACTTCAAACCCTTCTTATTATGTGGGAGCCTATTCATATCCAGGAAACCTTTGTTGTTAAGAGCATTTGGAAGGCCTGGGAAGTGGTTAAGACTTGCTTTCTTTGAATCAACAAAACCTTTGGTGGTCCCTGTTGTTTGTCATTCAGGGTGTCCCTCTTGATAATACTCAAGGTGCTAGTGCTCTATATTTTTTAAAATGTGGCATCAAGACCCCTAAGGACCTCTTTTACATGGTCTTTGTGAGTCTCCATTCTTGGTAAGACATGCAGGTCCAGTTCCATCTTGCTCATCCATTTTGTCAGACTTTTGATCTGTTGGTCTTTGTCATTCCTGATCATTTATTGAATAAATTGGGTGTCCACTCTGTTTGACCTTGGTGGAAAGACTAGAAGTGATATCCTTCCACACCCTTCAGTAGTTACAAACCCAAGATGGGATATCGGTGGTTATCTCCTCATCTTCCTATGGTCAAAATGCTCAAAGAGAGATGGCATTTTCAGTCTTCACATCAACACTGGAGGTCTTGCTTCCAGACCATATGGTCTTCTATTATAGAACCCAAAATTGCTCTTTTTTCTTGGTGTCTACTATTCCAAGGGCTATCTCTGGGCCCTTAGCTCAAGCAACTAGGTGTGCCTTATCCTTAGTTTCCCTTTTGTGGGAATTTGATGTCTTTTTTGCACATCTTTTGGTTCTATAGGAGATCTTATTAGTATTGGCACTGGATTCATGATTTTTTTAAGCCTTTACGACCCAAGCCCTTTTCCTGGCACATGATTGTGCTGGGAGACTCTCCAAGGATTCCTTCCAAGTTTACCCAGATTCGGCATACTTTCAGGATGGATATTTTGTTTACTTTATGGAATGATAGGAATGTTGTTCTTTTCAATCACAAATTTCTTGATATAAATGTCTTCTTGTACACTAAATGTTGTATATGTAATAATGTAATGATGCAAATTCAAGCGCAAGCCAATAAAGTGGCACTAGAGGTAGCCCACCTTCAGGAGATTCTCAATCATTGGATTAATTCTCCCTATACAGTTTCCAGAGTTCCTTTTGACTGTATTTCTATTGACGACACGCCACCAGGGCCGTAGCTCTTCGACCCACCACTCTCGTACTCTGCATTCACAGGCTTCCCACCACCACTCTCCTAGTGGTGGCATTGCTGGCTGGCAGCGCCACTTGGCTTCTTTTCCCCACTGCAGCTCTGGCTAGTCCCCGATGTCAGTGATTCCTGCCCATCCTAGTGCTCCTGTTGCTCGTGGTGGTGCTACTTGGTCGGAGGCCAGCTTCTCCAAGTGGTCTTTCCCATGCCTAGATTTGGCTATTTATCCACCTCGGGTAGAGGAGAAATAAAAAGATAATGAAGATGTTTATGATGGGTGGTTGGTTCCTGACCCTCCTTCCAATCCTAGGGATACCTAGGGTTCTGATGATAGAGATCCTCCTCCTTCAGTTGGAACTACTCTTATCGCCTGAAGGCTTACTTTATAAGTTTTTTTGACAAATAGTTTGTGCTTCCAGCCTAGTGTCATGTGAACTCTCACGGGGTGATCTTGTATTCCCCGACCCCTTTTTTGTGAATATGTAACTTTTATATTTTATTAATAGAGAAGAGACTATTCATAAAAAAAAAACAATCAAAAATTGAGATTTTAGCATCCATGATTGTATCAATGACCCAAAACCCCTAATATTATTTTACAACACTATTAATGAATAAAAATAAACAAGTTTACCTTACTGAGAGTTTGACAACCACCTCCACTAGCAAGTTTTGATGTTGAAGGATATTAACCTATTCAAGATCCAATTTAAGAACTATAAAAATAACAATGATATGAGATTAAAATATTCACATATATTATTTATAATTTTTTTATTGTTTATATTCCCATGGGCTCAACATCGTCATGTAATTTAGACATGGAGTTCCTCTAGTTGCAAGGTAAACACTCCAACCATGAAATTAATCTTACATTCAAAAACAAAATTTAATAAATTTAATTGGAACTTGTTGAATTTACCTAATTATCAATGTTGAATGTTTCACTCAATAGAGATGTTATCATGATATTTGAGCTAGTACAGATGTATCTTGACCACATGAATCTTGACTATCCTTAGGATCATATGAACAAATGTACTGACAGAACAACATACATTAGGTGAGATTTTATGCCTAGAAGACTTGTCTACACCAACTTGTACTAGATTGTATAGGGGTATAAGTGAGTGAGACAATACATTCCAAGGTATCCACCTCAACACCCTCCTCCACAATAGGAGGAATAATGACATGCTCCAAGTTTGGTCTAGATAAGGGTCTCAGTGCTTGGTTTGGGGCATGTTATGCACCCACACTATTCTATGTGGAGCACTCACCTCTACCCTAAAACTCATACATGTCATATTAATCGGGGATATAATTGAGGAAAAAATCCTAATAAATTATCCTCAAAAAGTATTACAGTACCTCATAGTTATTGTACAGAGGATGGTCAAAACCACCAATTTCTTATCTCAAAAAATATTCCTTATTCCTTTGTGATGGAACCAATTGATGCAAAACCTCTTGCTTGCATCATGTATAGTTTCATTGGTTTGTGGGACGGTGAATAATGCACAAATAAATGTTCAACTTTGTCTTATGGTAGTTTATTTGCATAAAATTATCTTTTTTGTTCCCTCTCGTCAAACCAACTACTAATTTTTACACTCACTGATAGTATATGAGAGACAAAATATTCCAAGGATTCGATAAGGGTGCTGCTATGAATTTTTTTTTTGTTGGATCCTTCAACCTTGCAATTAACACCTCCAATTTTGTTTTATTATTTTCTATTTTCCCTAATAAGTTATCTTGTGTTCCTAGAGGATGTCAAAGAATCAAAGGAGGTGTTTTTTGAAATGATTTTGATCAAGTGTCTTAGGGTTTCGATCAGTTGGGGGTGTATTCTTAATGCCTGCAAATAAAACAATTTTCATTCAAAAACTAATTAAATCTATTTATTTAATCACAAAAATATTTGAAGTACTTGCCTATTTGACCTCAATAACCTCTTTGTGGCATTTCAATTATGATTTGGTGAAAGAATGATAAGAAATAGGATCTCTACTAATGCAAGCATGCTCCAAATGAATAGTAGGTTGGGGTTTTTTCACAAGTGAAATTTATAAATGAGGAGTTTGAATAAGATTTTTTATGGTCAATAGCAACTAATCATAAGGCTTAGTCACTCCAAAACATAACATGAGCACATCATATAGTGAATGCATTATAATAAACTGACACTATGGTATTTAGAGGGGCAAAAAGTGGGGTGACCAATTTTTGGTCTCCCATATTTATGCACACACCCAAACTCTAATAGTCCCTCAAATATTGAAAGTTCAAATAATTATTGAGATTCACCACTTTTCTATATTTTGATAAGGTATTTAAATAGGTCCTTTTAATGACTATCTCTAGGAGAACCAAAATTGCAATATCCTCTCCCCTATTGATTTCGAGGGGAAATTAGAACTTATAACTAGTGAATCAAAACCCTTTGAAGCCAAAAATATAAATGGAGTCCAGATTTTGTAAAAATAATGGGACATGTGTGCAAATTACAACCCAGTCATCATAAAAAGGATATAAACATCATTAAGCATGTCTATAAAATATGTACTATAGGAAACAAAAGACAAACTTATAATATCTATTAATTACTTGACCCAATGTACTAGATTTGAAGATTATGATGTATGTGTTGTAGAGAATAACTCAAAGCAACAATAGATGGAGATGTAATTTTTATATATGTCATCCAATGAAATAAGGCATCGTATGATAATACATCCAGACAACATATCTAGCTATGAACACTTGAAAATCAATCTCACAATTAGAATCCAAGAACCCTCAACCTTAGAATAGTGACTCAAAGATAAAGAAGATAAAGCCTCTAAACTTAGAATTAGATTCATATAAGACAATAATCCACCAGATATATATATATATATATATATATATATATATATGTGTGTGTGTGTGTGTGTGTGTGTGTGTGTATAAGGAGCATTATGTGAAGGATTAATTCCATAATAACCATCAATACCTACCAAATAATCAAGTTGTTCCTTTCCATCATCATATAATAGACCGTGAAAATCATCATAGGGTAGAAAATTATCCATAACAAGATCATCTATAAATAGAAAGATATGTGGATCTCCAAAGAGTGTTTAGGAACTAAATATGTGAGATAGAACACATATTTTCAAAATTAAATTACTACCAATCAGTCCGAGGACATGATTATTCTTGATATCCCATGATTCTTCTACTTGTGTGTATTTGGTTTTTAAACAAGTCTATACAATTATATCAAGAAATGAAGCCAGTTGATATATTTTAATATGTCATCTTGCTAAGTCTTATACTTATATTTATTTATAGCGATGAAAAAATGAATAATTGTACAATGATATATAATATTGATATCAAAACTATAGATCAAAATGAATAATACTAGCACAAATCACTATGGGAAAACACACACATGTGAAGGATGGTGTGAATGTGAAAATAGAAGGACAATAGGTGTGGATAAAGGACAAATTAATTAGCAAGTACAATGGTTTTAGAGCTTAGGAAGATGATTATAGGTAGGTTCAGGGTATTTGTTGACATTAAATGTCTTTCTGCAGTGTGTTTCAGGAGGGGGTAAAGCTCCAAGGATTTGATCCCTCCACACAAGGCTTAGCTAGAAGTGATGAAATATTTGATATACGATGTCATTATTCTGGTTCATCCTCCTTGACATAGATTAAATAAGATAACACTTGAAATATAAGCTTTGTAAAAATGCTTCCAACCCAAACCATGCTTGCGGTGGTTTTTGCAAAGAAAAAATCCTAAAAGACAACTTTGTGGATAACTTAAGGTTTATTTTTCCAAGGGTGATTCCTCCAAAGGGTTTTGGGGAAAGTGTTTCACTTTCCTTTTATCCCTTTCCCCCTTTAGAATGTTTTTATTCTTCCACCTCTTTGTTTATGGGTGACACTAAGGCAGATCTAGCTTCTCAACTAGTGGCTTTTTATAAATCATATGATTGCATAGATAATATTTCTTTTGATATCAAGTTGTGGGCTATAGTATACAAATAAATGGGTAAGAGGCCATTAGTGGATGATTTTTTAGCTTGGAGAAAGAATTTTTTGGGGAAAATTAACTACTCCTTTAAACTGCAGTTGTTGCACCATAGATTTTTCCTTGAAACGTTTCTTAATTATGAGGATTGTAGGTTTGTTTTGATAATGGGCCTTAGTTCTATGTCAAATATGGTTTTTTTGTGACCCCATGGTCCCCTTTTTTTATCCTACTAATGTTTTTATCACTTCTATTTTGATTTGGGTATGAATCTACAAACTTAACCTTTAGTTTTGTGTAGTGTGGGGATTATCAAAACTTTGATCAATCATGTCAGTACTTGTATTAAAGTTGAGGATGTTTCTTCTTTGTTCTCGGAGATGTTTTAATAGATTTTGTGTCTAGGTTGATATTTCCAAGTCACTAATTCAAGTGGTTCATATCAATTCATCTCTGGGATCATGACTACAATATTCAAACTCTAAAGGGCTTCCAAGGCATCATTTTAGATGCATCACTTAGGGAACAATATCGATGGTTGTCATGCTAAATATATAAATGGTCTTTGTGCACCTACTCTTAAGAGATGGATCACAAGGAGGAAATTCTAAATGTTGATTTAATTTGAATAAATCATGGTGTAATCGTGGAAAAGTATTCTCCATCTCCTATGGGTTGTGGGGTTGCGAGACAAGGCCATGTGAACCCAGTCCCTCCCATTGTGTAGGTTGAGGTTGTGGTTGCTTCAAATAAACAAGATCATTTTGACATAGATCAATATGATACTTTAACCTTAAAAATATGAGAATATATGATTGGCTCTTGTTGATCATCATGTTTTTCTTCTGGATAAAGTTGATGTCTTGGCTTGTTCAAATATTCACACCATCTCTCAAATTCCAAGGAAGATTTGAAAACCAAACTTTCCCAAGAGAAGAAAGCATAGGGGTAGAAAACATGAAGCAGAAAAATTGAGGATGAAAACATTGGACTTGATACATGAGGGTACATAATGAACAATGAAAGTGATCCTTACCTTGAGTAAGTAGAAGCATAACAAAGGTTGATCTCTGGAATTTTTTCTTTGAGTGTAGAAGATGATCTCTTGTATGGTTTAACTAGTTTTATGTTGATGTTTCTCCCTATCTTTTATTTCTCTCTCTATATTTTTAGCTCCCTAATTTTGGGTTTCAAGCATTGTTTCACTATGGCATCCATGCTATCTGGGAGTGGGCCCACATCTCACAGTTTCGGGAATAAAATTTTAGATCAAGACATGTGAAATGAAAACCCTAACAACATAAATATTGTCTCATATGTAAAATAGCTATAAATTATAAGTTATAAAAAATATATATTTCAAATCAAAATATAGGGACATAGGGGATAATTAAAAAAAAACTAAATGGATAGTTGCATATTTATTGGAAGTATTTGTTGAGCGTCGTGTTTACACGATGTAACAGTTAGGAATAAGTGATGCAGATTACCCTCTTGAAAGAATGACAAATTCACTCCCAAGGTTCTCATTGGTCGTGGTACAATTGCGTGGAGAGTCAATCGAAGATAAATGTGAATGTTCACAAGGAGGCATTTGGTGGTATGATTTAAAACTCGGGTTGCAAAACAAACTTTAGCACTTTTTTTTTGCATTTTCTCAAATTTCAATGTATGCAATTTCCTAATGCAAATCTAATTTTAAACCCTACAATGATTTCCTATCTTAACCAATTTCCAAAAAATATCAAAAGATTGAGTAACAAGAATTGTAAGCAAATTTGTTGGAAATGAAATCTAAAGGACATAAACCATCATTGGATCAGGCTTGTGAATTAAATGATAAAAAGATAGAAACCCACAAAACATAAATAAGACTAACTCACAATTCCATATTAAGTAGATGCAATCTTTTGAAGAAACTTTTCCCATATGCAAGATTTTTCAAAATTCATCAAATTGTGAAGCTGTTACTCTATATGATTTCAAAGGTTGTCATTAGTATTCAAGTATGCAAATTTCTAGTCGGTAACATAGTCAAAGATAGACTAATCGGTAATGATCACCGAGAAACAAAGTTAATTGAGTGCAGAGCTTACCGAGTGCAGTGATCACCAAGCAACATACTTACCAAGCACTGAGTAGTATAAACTAAGCACCAGGAGAAAATATTTACCGAGTAATCTAGTATTTACATAAAAGTTTGAAATGACACATCAATCCAGGTAACAAATTTTTGCCGAGCTGGATAATGATTTACAATGATCGAGGAGGACATTAATTATGAATGCAATCATTAATTTTTTATGTTTCATATGTATAGATGATCAAGGTAAATTTTGTACACTGTTGATCTTAGGTTTTCTAAGATATTGTAAAACCCTAATTAGGTGAAGAGGTTTGATATATGTAAGGGTAAGATGTCATTTTTTGCAAGTATGATGATTGAAATATGATCAAGTAGCCACCGCACTTAGGACATCAGAATATCAAACAAGGGTTTTAGCACAAGGATTTCATTGAAGCATTCAATTTTCAGAACAGAGACAAGGCTACCAAACAGTACAAAAGGTATTATTAGTCACAATAAGGTGATAAGTTTATTGTACTTAAAGGATCTATTATCCACAATATTCAGATTGTATTTGTTCAGATTACAATTTTGTTACTCTCTAACAATTGTAACAGACCCCAAAATCTCTTAACAGAGTAGACTTAACCGTCTTTGCCTAGATCTCTTAACACAGTGCACACATACATTATGTTGCAAAATACTCACATGAGGTAGATATAATCAATCTTATTGTTACTCCTAACAGGGTAATGTCACTAGGAGTGATCAATCTTTGTAAGCTCTAACATGCTACTTTATTACTGTAGTAGTGAAGCTTTGTGGGTCTCATCCCCACCACAATTTTTACCTTCTAACAGGGTTTTTCTACGATACCAAAATACATGTGTTATGTGTACTTAAGTTTCATGAATGTTTTATTGTTTTGATTACATGCATTTACATTTCAGCAATGACATTACATGTATGGTGAAATCAAACTAAGCAGTCGATTATTACAGTTTATGTTTACAAAGATTTGTTTGAAAAGTTTTTAAGGGTACCAATTCACCCCTCCCCTCTCAGTACACACCTTTCTATCATTCCAAAAATTGGTATTAGAGAAAGTTCTCTTATTTAGAAAGTTTAATCACCGAAGAGAAAATATCTTACAATGGAAAAGTACATGCTTGACAAAACTATTGAGAATCATAAATTGCAGTTGCAGATCTACATTGAACAATACAAAGAAGCCAAGGAGAAACTAAAGGAGATGTTGGTTAAGAGAAAATATATGGTATCTCATCATAATGAGGCTGATTATCAGGAAGAAGAGATACATGACCCATTTGATACATCTGGATTTGAATCTGGTAGCATATCTGATGCATCTAAAGGAATCATATCAAAGCTATCAGAAAGCAATCAACAAATTACTGAACAAGTAAAAGAACTAAATATTGGTCAAGATACATAAATGGTTAGAATGGTTGAATTATTGAACGATGCAAAGAAAGATGAACAAGAAATAAACATGGCTTTTGATGACAGAAGACAAACAACTGAAAAAATACAAGAGAAAAAGGCTGAAATAATATTAAGTCTTACACAACATTACTTTGAGATCACCAATCAGATGGTTTCTATGAGTCATGAGGCCAACCGACTGAATACTGAACTTGCTAGAAAATTGGAAGCTATTGGTTAATTAAAAGAAGAGAATGAAAAACTAAGAAATGAAGTGAATATTCTACAACAACATAATGAGGTGATTAAGATATATGAAGAAAGTACTAAGAGGATGGATGAATTTCTGAACAGTCAAAGGAGACTTAACAAAAATATTGATTTAGGGTATAATAAGCATGGAGAATCATCAAATCAAGATGAATAGAGAAATATATACACAAATCCAAATCCTAACAAACCCTCATACCATCATTTTGGAAAACTAGGCCACACATCAAATGTTTGTAGAAGCAAAACAAAAGGCATTTCTAGAAACCCTCCTAAATTCAATGGTAATTGCTATAACTGTAACACACATGGACATCAAGCACATGAATGTAGATCTAAGATAAATAAAGAATAGAAGAAACCCTACATGGAAAAATATTTTTGCACTTGCAACATGCATGGTCACACAAAACAAGCATTCATGACTAATATGGAGCAAATCTAGAAACCAAAAGGACAAGAGAAAGCATTTCAACTGAGAAGAAAAGGTAATACATATGCTTGGGATTATAACACTTGGGCTAGTTGCACAAAATGTGGTAGGTATGGACATATTGTAGCTAATTGTATGAGACAATGGAGAACTAAATCTAGAAATTGGTCAAACTTTGGAATGACATGTACACACTGTCAGAAGGTCGGTCACTTAAGCAAAGATTGCAAAAACTGAGTAATAGATATAGAAAATGGAAATTTTTTTGAAGAAATCATGCGGATAAGGAATACAATATGGAGGAGAGCATCAAATGACAATGTTGGGCCAAGCACAACAGTCAGTGATACCTCATCTGATGGATTAGGTGATTCCACCACCTCCACCTAAGCAATACAAGTAGGTATGGAACTATGTTTTGAAAATTTATATTTTACATAAGTTCCTTATATTCATTTTACAAATGACAAATTAGCATGAATTAAGATGCAATATGGTATTATATTTTGATAACTTTGAACTAGTTGAGTCAGTTAATCTGTACCGAGTAATGAATTCCAGTCGGTGAACATGTGAGAGACAACTGAGTTGTTGAGTCGGCCGAGCATCTATTATAATCATCGAGCTAAGGTATCTTTAGTGTCAACCAAGTGATTTGTTTGTTGACTGATGGTTGTTTACAAGCAATTATTGTGCCAACTAAAATATTTTGGTATAAATTTGAGGGAAGTGAACTCATTTATTCACAGAATGATCAAAGAGTAGTGTAATGTCCCTGCCAGGGAACCCATAAGGAATCAGGTCTATGACCTAAAATTACAATTAACAATTTTTTTTTTCTAACACTCTAACTTAACATCATTACCATTTACAAGAACATTCCTTAAGGTTCCCTTAATTAATTTAATTACCATTATTAAATATTTCATTTTATTACTTAATCGAGCAAATTCTATTTCCATTACAACTTCAATTTACATTNATTCCATTTCACATCAAAACCAACTACATTAATGAACTAGTGGAATTAATTTTCCTTACCGAAAAACACATAATTTACCCCTAGAAGTGAAACAAGCACACATTACTAATCACATCCACTAAACCCATTTATTCTTTCATATTTGTTTACTCCTTAACATTATCTATGCTCAACCCAATTGCACCATCAAAACTCAATTAAACTTTTCCAATAAGAGTGCTTACTTCCTATCTTCATTTCAAGATAATAATAGAAAGAG
>MU224884.1:4145773-4175553 GCA_018584345.1 Thuja plicata
AATTAACCTAAGATGATTTTAAACATTAATAATGAGCATCTCACATATAAGCATATAAGTCTATAAGGTGATCCTTTTAGCATTAAGGTCCTAAACTATCACTGACACACATGAAGATATAAAGGAAAATATTTATGTAAATATTATTATTTCCCCTATTAAAATATGAAGTTATGGTGGGTTGTAAGAGGTTCGGTTTAAGCAACCATCTCAAGAAGGATCATTCTCACATATAGCTCTTCCTAATTTCTAGTGAGCATAACCAGGACTTGACAGGGTTGGAGGGACATTACAAGTAGAGCAGAGAGATTAAGAGCGAATTCATAGTAGAGCATTTCGAAGCATTTCATAGAGATTCAAAGAATATTTTGAGCAGTTGGAGGTTATATAAAGTAAGAATTTGCACTTACTGAGCTGTTTGGGGTTTTTTTTGGAATCCCTAATTTGAAACAATGTCATCTTCGTTTCGAACCATGAAAGCAAAGAATAAAAAGAGCAAGAAGGAAATTCTAATCAAGAATTCGACATGCATAGAACCCAACTATAAATTTCATCTAGAGGTTTTACCTCAACCCAAAAAAAAAGATGCGTTCTTTGTGATACCACCTAGGGTTCTATTGGTTCACAATGTGAGAGCATTCATCCATTGCAAAATTGGTGAAATAGGTGATTTTGAGGTCATTGGAAAATTTTAGGAGCTTAGTAGTAATAAGAAATTGAAGGAGGATCACAAGCACCTAGAAGTAAAAGGGTTAACTAATGACCTACGTTTCTTGAAGGAATTCAAGATAGAATGGATATGCATTATATTGAGCCAGGTAAATGATGGAAAATTATGGCTAGATGAACCGAAGAAGATCAGTAAAGACTTTATACATGCAGTAACTGGGTATCTGACAACCGATAAAACAAAAGCCTTAAGGAACCCACCCAAGTGAGAAATCAAGAAGCTATCAGGAGCCGAGTGAGATGGTATAGGTCTAAGGATCAACACCATCAGTGATCCTGAATTAAGATTTGGTGCATATGTTATTGCATACAAAATATTTCAATCCAATAGACCTAATAGTGTCACATGTGGAGTAGTTGACGTCGCATACAAAATAGTGAAAAGGGGTTTGCAACTTGACCTAGCTAAGTTATTACAAAGGCAACTGAAAGAAAACATGAGGACAATCAGATCAACAAGATTGAATGCATGTAAGTTTGGTTCTCTACTGATGTGTACATTTTTCTATTTGCCAAACTTCTTTCCCTCTGTTGGTAATATAACTTGGGAGACCAACCAACCAATCACTATGCAAGTCAGTGAACTCATTAGGAGTCTAGGAGCATATGTTGAACCTATTATGAATGCATATTTTATGAAGTTAAAATAGAGAATTGAGAAAAGAACAAGAATACCAATCCAGTTAGTAGAAAAGTATAAAGAAGATATTTATTTTGTAGTTGACACCAACACAACTCTCATCAAGGAAATACAGTCTAGGATAGCATGGATACGTCCTATGGATTATGAAATTGACATAGATTTAGCTTCTAAGTCTATAGAGAAATTTCTTAATGAACACGTTGACAAATCTTCCATGCAATTTGGCACATATGATGAAGCTAAAACAAGAATACAAATTGGACTTAAAGTAGAGAAGATGGGAATAAAGAAGACCAATATTGTCAAGACATTGAAAAGGAAATTTACTATCACTGATGAAGAACTTGACAGATCAGTTGATGACATCGAGGAGAAGACTAAAATCGGTGAAGGAGAAGAAAAGGATATAGAGACCACCGAGTCAGATGAATCTATACATGACATACTAGAAGAAGCACCTAAGGCCAAGAAGGGAAAATGCATAAAGGCTGAGACTCCACTAAGGACAAAAACAAGATTGGTGACAACACATTTGCCACCTTTGAAGAAAGGAGTTTCTAAATTAACTAGACCCTCACCAAAATATACTTATCACATGAGGAAGTCTAAGGCTACAATCGAGAACCCAACATTGAGACAAAGGAAAAGGTATGTAAGATAAAAGGATGGAAATGATGAATTTGATGATAAAATTGATCAATTCAAGGTTTTAAGGAATAAGGTACCACAAAATATTAATGAAGTAGTAGAAACAACAAGGAAAAATAGAAGGTTAGGACATCCAAAGTTACAAACTTATGCAAACTTGATAACCGAGAATCAGGATAAATTGGAAGATGAAATTATAGTTATGATGATTACTTTTAGAAAATTTCCTATAGAAATTCCTACAGGCATACCACAAGAACTCTATGACAAGATATCATCTAGATGGACTTATGCATTAAAAACAGAGAAACATATGAGAGAGGCATCACTCACTGTACTTAAGGCAGAATACACAGTTGAAAAATTGATGACATAATGAAAAAGTACGCAGAACAATTTCCAAAGCAATCCAAAGCCTTCAATATACTTCAAGGTAAAATGAAAGAGGTTGACGAAGAGAGTACTCTGATTTAAAAAAAATTGTTAAGTCCAACCAAGTAAACATAGGACATTGCATCCATAGTCGATACCAGGGAACATCGATCGAGTACCTAGACAACTAATGTTTAAGATGCAACTGTTGACAATATCTTGGACGGTATTCCTAAGCTAATAACAAATATTGGACATGCAGATATCACAATAGATGACATAACCAAAGGTGATCTTGATGACAAGGCAAAGGAAGATGAACTAATAACTAGAGCTACCAAGAACCTCGAAGGACATGATACAACTAAGGTTGCTTGAGCTATTGTACTAGGTAATCTTCCCATACTAGTACAAGCAATTGAAAATATTGAAAATGAAGCATCAAAGGTTACACCCGAGCAGGTCATAGATAGATTAAGAAAAGTGGATATTCACAATAGTGTGATGAACCAAAAGATACAACTGATGTGATAGAAAAGGCTGAAGGCAACACAAAGACAACTATAGACACTTCTAATACTGACACAAGGTCCATAACTGAGCCACCCATAACAATGACCAAGCCACCAAAGCTAGACAACGAGCATAAGGCTCAAATTTTAATGATACAATCTCCTACCTCCAGTTCACATGAGAAGAAGAAGAAGAGAAAAGAAAGCAAGGGAGAAAGGGTCAAGTCACACTTGATGAAATCATTGACATACCTAAATGTGACCTGAGGACACTTGATCCTGAATCAGTTAAGAAATATGGAGAACTATGCACCCAAAAAGCAGCACAAGAACCACCAAGGTTAAAACACAAGAAATCACAGGTGTTAGAAGCATTTAAGGAGATCTTAATGCAAGTTGTTCTTGACATACACATTGATTAATCTACCCCAATAATGGATAAACTCACATTTCTTATTGAGACCATCAATGACCCTAACCACAATGGTGAGCAGCTAGTAGAAGAAAGAGAAGAAAAGAAGATTTAGTGCAAGGTTACTGAAAATATTAGCCAAGAAGTGGCAGTTCACAAGGTAACACTCTCAGAATATGTAACTACATTAGAAACTATTATTACTCAAGCTATAAGAGCTTCATATTCCACAATATTATAGTACAAGGAAAGGTCAATTTATATGATATAGGGATTGGTTTCTTTGTAGGAGGGACCAAGATGATGCCTACACTAGAACCTGTCTTACATCTAGAACCATCAAAATATAATTCCCAAACATCTTCTTGCTTAATAGCTAAAATATTCTCATCAGGGAATTCTATTGAGGCGATGTTTGTATGAGAATGAGGACAAGGAGCATCAACTAGATAATTAGTTAAAGCTTGTCCTTTAATTGACTTTTGAAGAATGAAATTAAGATTGAAATCTGTAAGTAACATCACCCATTTAGCCAGACGACCAGAGAGATCAATTTTTGAGAAAAGGTGTTTGAGAGGATCAAATTTAACAATCACATTAACCTCAACATTAAATAGATAATGCCTGAGTTTATGACAAGCATAAACTAAAGCCAAGCATTGTCTTTCTAAATCGGTATATCTTCTTTCATATTCAAGTAAATTCCAACTGATGTAGTATACCGGTCTTTCCTTACCTTCGCTATCATGTTGAGCTAATAATACACTCACAACATGGGAGGTGGTGGAAGTAAATAGATAGAAGGGTTTATTGAATTGAGCAGGTTGAAAAATAGGAGGATTAGCAATATACTTCTTAAATTTCTCAAATGATTGTTTACATTCTTGATTCCAAGAAAAAGTGGTATCTTTTCTAAGAAAGGAGGTGAAAGGAACAATTCTATCAGCTAAGTTAGAAAAAAGCGATGAATAGATTGTATTTTCCTTGTAAACTACGTAATTGAGAAATATTCTTAGGAGGAGGCATGTTAACGATAGCATCAATATTTTTCAGTAACAACCTATATGCCTTGCTTAGAGATCATAAATCCTAACAATTTACCAGAACCAACTCCAAAAGCACATTTCTTAGGATTTAATATCATATTATAACTCCTAATCCTTTCAAATATTTGTCTTAAAATAAACACATGGTCCTTTCTTTGTATAGATTTTGCCAAGATATCATCTACATAATCTTCTAGAATCTTATGGATGTAATCACGGAAAATCAAGGTCATAGCACGTTGATAGGTTGCTCCCACATTTATTAATCCAAAAGGCATCGTGACCCAACATAATGTTCCCCAAGGTGTGATAAATGTGATTTTAAGTTGATCTTCAATAGGAATAAATATTTGATTATAACCTGAAAACCCATCCATAAAAGACAATAAAGCATGACCCGCTGTCGAATCCACAATCATATCAATATTGGGTAGGGGAAAATGATCTTTTAAGGATGATTTATTTAAATCTCAAAAATCAATGCACATCCTTATCTTATTCTCTCCTTTAGAAACAACCACAATATTAGAAATCCATTTAGAATAATCGATAGAACGGATGAACCCAACACCTAATAACTTTTCAATTTCAGTTTTAACTAACAAAGTGATGCCCAGATTCATCTTTCATATTTTTTGTTTCACAGGTTTGACATTAGGTTTAAGAAAAATATTGTGAGTAACAATCTTAGGATCGATACCCAACATATATAAATATGTCCAAGCAAATATATCCTTGTATTCAAGCAAAGGGGAAACCAATTGATCATGTTCATCTTGGTTCAAACATTTTCCCACTTTGATTATTTTTTTAGAGTCATTCTCATCCATTTGAACTTTCGTAGTCTTAGTTATTAATAAATTACTTTGCATGGGAGAGTTCATCAGTAAAGGAGAAATATCTTGTTCATCACGTTCTCCAAAATAGGCTTCATTATTTAGATAATAAGGCTTTCTTCTTTTATGATAAAACGTAGGTAAATCTTGATAAGCTCCTAAAAAATCAGCTAGGGCTTCATCCTCAGGAAAAATATCCAAACTAGGTTTTTGATCCATGTCAAGGTGAAGCAAATTAACCAATTTTAAGTGTCCACCATAGATATGATTAACATTAAGAGGAAAAGCCGATGGTTGTTTTTAAGGATTGAATCCTAGCCCATAAGTGTAATCATAAAATTCATTGTCCAAGGGCACTTGTCTACCTTGCTCATATTTTCCACATCCTTTCCCATTGAATCCTAATTTCCTAAGTAAATGATAACCAGATCCATATCTATTGACCATATCAGATTGAGTTAAAGGAGTGACATATGTCACAATGTCATAACAATCTGGTCTTATTGTCTCAATTGTTTCTTCAAGGGAAACAACAACAAAGTTACTTTTTAATTCCCCAGAAAGTGGAGAAGGAAGAAAGACTTGTTTTTCAAACCCATTTTGTTCCTTCATGAACTCTAAATTAGAATTTTTGTATTCTCCCATAAAAGAAGGATTAAAATCCAATGTTCCCCAATCATCTTCAGTTAAAGAAGAGGATGGAGCATCAACTAATTTATCTTCAGGAGGTTTCTTAGGTTCCTTACTTTGTTGTATGGGTTCATAGATCTTAGCATATTTTGCATTCAAGCAAGGATTTGGCGCATCATCCGCATGTAATGTATACATCAGATTATTATAAATGAACCTAACCTTACGATGTAGAGTACAAGGAATCACATGCACAGTATGTAACCAAGGTCTTCCTAACAAAAGGTTATAATTGAGAGGTCTAGGCATGACATGAATAGGTGTGTGAAGAAGGATTGGACCAACCTTGATAGGTAGCGTAATAATACCCAAAGTTTTCTTTGCAATGTTATAAAATCCACGAATAGGGATATTAACCGATTGGATGGTTGTAAGATCAACTTTAATAGCCTTGAGCATATCCATGCTACAAACATTAAGCCCAGATCCATTGTTAATTAATGTTCTACGAATGATACTCTGATTAATAGAAACAACAACCATAAGAGCATCATATTGATTCTACACCTCAACAGAAGGTAAATCATCATTAGTGAACATAATAGGAGGTACAAAAGGCATAGTATGCATGCATTCCAAGAATGATTTAATGTTCTCTTGATTAGGAGGTGGAGACGAAAGAGTAGATAAGGCTTTTTGTAATGCCTCATGATATGTAGGAAAAATTTGAAGTAATTACCATAAAGATATCTTGGCTGGAGTAGCGCGTAATTGCTTAGCTAAGTAATACTCCTTAAAGGAAGAAGGTAACCTAGGTGCCTGAGGAAGCATGGGTTGAGAAGGAGGTAAAGAGAGTAGGTTGAGGATTATTTTGTGTATGATAAGCATGTGAAATGAAATCTGTGTTATCAAAGAAATCTAAAGGATCTTTAGGTTTACCCCTAATAGTTATTCGAGGACATTATTTTACCGTCATCAAAGGTTTAGGAAATAACATTCTAGATGCCTCAATTTTGCAAATAGTGGAACATGAAGGTAACCATGCACACATCCTATGGTAAAGGTCAATTGGAGAAGTTGTGGAGGAGGATGAAATAGGAATAGGATCCATGGAGATCTCATTCGAACCATTTTAATTCTCACTTCCATGTACCTCATTAAGGGATCTATTCTCTTGTACAATAAAATCTTCATCAAAGTATTCAAAACAAGAGTCATACATATTGAACACACAATAAAATTACAAGTATGTAAATGTTTTTGTGTTTTTAAAGAAATTTTATATTTTATATTTATTTTTGGAATATAAATGAAAGAGCATAAAAGAAAACCTACTTCTATATGCATGCAAGATATTAATATGAAATGTAAATCTAACACCAAAGAGAAAGAGTTGTCTATCACGGGTTCACCAAAATTTAAGGTAGAAAATGTGGTTGATCTCCTAGATAGAGTTTGCAAAATAGATGTTCATGTATAAAAGAGACCAATACCATAATTTAACCCCTTACATTTAATTTTATTTGTTTGTTTGATAATGGATATTGAAATTGAGAGAAAAGATTAATTGAGTAAAATACCTACCTGACATCATAATAGATCTGAAAATTCCATTTTCTGAAGCCTGTGTTGAGTTTCTAGAAAATTTGAGACTAGATCTAGAATGGAAACACAAAGATGAACAAAACCCAGAAATCTTTTCCCGTTCTTAGACAGTTCCAATTTGTACCCTCAAGTCAATGTCACCATTTTCCAGAACTTCCGATTGCACCCTAGGTCACAATCAACCTAAAAAGTCTCGTATTAAAATTCAGTTTTTGGATCCCAGAAGTTTTCTAAAAAGGGCATATGGATCTACACTATGTTCCACTGTTCCCGAACCTGTAACTCCCAAAATAACACCTGAAAATATATGAAAAGAGGAGTTTTAGGGTAGCTATATAGGGTTTTGCCTTAGTCAAACCCCCATTTTGGTGATCTCCACCTCCACGAATAGATGAATATAGTAGAATTTATATGTGTGTGTTTCTCTTGGAAAGATCTTTGAATGTGTAATGTCAAGATCTAATCCTCTAGATTAAAAACCCTAACATGAATTGAAAATGAGAAAGCAATGCATAGATTTGAATGTGATAAAGAAAGCATACCAAGCCCCCAAGGCTAAAGTACTCCTACAAATCTCACCTACCCCATGATAATATCCTTTGAATGCTTGAAGGTTGAAAATGGTGGATCCAAGAAGAAGGAAAGAAGGAAGATGTCTCTCTTGTTCCAAAGAAGATCCACAATGGCTTGTCTACAAAAGTGTTTGAATGTATTAATGCATCATCATGTCTTGTCCATATATATCATCCTCTTTCTTTCTTGCCCCATCATCATGTTGAAATCATAATTGCATCATATCATTTTATGATTATTATTTTTATCTCCAAATGAAGGCAAAAGAGAGTGTTTATATAGAGATCTCAATATAGACCTCCTAGGGCAATGCAAGGGACCCAAATTCAAATTTCACCTTGAATAATGGTCCAATTAAAATCACCAACCAAAGAGGGGATGTATTAATCTGAATAATAGGGAAAACACTTCTGCATCCAGACCCGGGGACCTATTTTAAGTTTTAGAACCCCGATAAGCTCCAGATTTGAAAGCGGGGACCATCACCTGACAGGGGTCAAGGTTGACCTCGACCTTGACCTAGGTCAAGGATGACCTCAACCTTGACCTTGACCTAGGTTAGGGTCGACCTCAACCCTGAACTAAGATTTCAGGCTAGTCACCTTGGGAAATCTGTAGGATTCCTAGGTCAATCGGGGACCCAAGGAGGTGAGAAAACACACCAGGATGTTAGATAGAGGAAAAAAGGCCAAAGAGTAAGTGTGATGAAGATTTAGGAGAGCCAATACATAGGTTCTACCCAAAAATATGGAATCATAGAAAGGGAGATTAAGGAGGACCTGAAGGACCCTAACCCTAATTTCACCCAGAAATGTAGAATCAAGTGTATGTGCATCCTAAATGCAAATCTAATCTGAAATATGCACTAAATGAGGGTGCTAAACCTACCAAAATAGAAGTGCTTCCATTTTAAGATGATACATAATTTCACAAGGAAAAATTGAGGTATATATCCCTATGAGTACTCAAATGTGTGTAGTCTCGCAAGCAAGATTCAAGCAGCTCCGCTCTACACACACTCAAGCATTTTCAAGGAATAATGTCAAAATTCCAGGAACAAAATTGACTACGTCTTCTAAGGTTTTAGCCTACAAGGAATCATATTGATTATAGTGAGTTGGAAGGGTTGGTGTAAACCTGTCCTTACTTGGGTCGTCCCAGGAGATTTTTTCCTCAACCGACAGGCCCTCTAATGTTTTTGAAAGCAATGAAAAGGATTGATGAGCTTAGGAATCTAGATTTCTGATTCTTCAAAAGAAGAAGAGAATACTCTCCTATTCCATGTCATTTTCTCCCACAAACACACCATACATGTTCATTTTCTCAAACTTCATCACTCAAAACTCAATCCCCCATGACGAGTCTTTGATTCTTCCACTTGGAAAGAAGAGCAAATCGTCTAGTGAGACTAAGTAATAAGTGTAAGTTTGAATTTTAGGTTCCTATTGTAAGAAAGAACAAAGCATATGACATAAAATTTGTGTTGTTCAATTTCCCCAAATTAAGGTGATTTGCTTGTTCATTTACTTTTCTAAAATTAGATAATGAGAGCTTGTTCTTTTCCCCCCAAGATTCAGTGCTTTGCTTGTTAAATTTCTATCCAAAAATTAGACAATGTGTGTGTTCATTTATCCCACAAGATTTAATGCTTTGATTTTTCAATTTCTATCCAACTTTAGAAAAGTGAATTTGCTTTGTCCATTTACTCCAAATTCCTCTCAAATCCTAAATTGAATTATGAGTTTTTGATTTTCCTTAAATGAAAAGAGCATAATCCTCTGGTCAATTTACTAAGTGATGGAAAATGTATTTATTTTTAAAGCTTTGAACAAATAGAGGTCAAGTTGAGAGGTTTGGCAACCTCCAAACCACAAGTTAGTAGTTACCTTCCACCACTTTGAGAAAAAAGGCTCTGACAACAACCTGTAATCAAAAGTTAGGATGCTCAAGACAAAGAAACATACATGATCAATAGATTAGTGGTTAGAATTTAAAATTTTCAAATCAATCAACCAAATGTGACTGCCTTTCCTAGATGCGAGCCTATATTTCCTGTATACAATCAATAGTTCTTAATGTGATGCTTTACACAAAATGTGATACAAGATCTACTGGATGCGAGCTTTTACTAGATGTGATATAGGATATACCAGATGTAGTTTTAGAAAGCTCGGATGCGATCTGATTTCCTGTATACGAGGCTCTTTCTTGCATGCGAGCCTTGACAACTAAAGGCGACTCTAAACCTGAAAACAGAGAACCCAAATTAGCCAAAAATGATTAGAAAATGAGGAGATCCAAGGATTTTCCCCATGGTGGGTGCCAAAAATGTGTGTATTTTGTGGATCTGCTAGTTGCAACACAACACTTTAATATGTCATTGCATTAGTGAAATAACATGAAACATAAGAGTTAGAACACATATCAATCACCAAAATTGACATATTGCTCCCTATCTAAGAAGAGTATGAAATATGCTATAATTTCCCTTAGATTACACATAAATAAATGATAACATCATGGTTAAAATGGAATATTTAACTAAAATGCAAGCTAACTGCTCAATCAAAGTTCATTTTAGAGCTCCAATTGAAAGATTATAACAATTCTAAATGTTTGAGCTAAAATGCATTAAGAAATTTCTAAGAATATGAGCAACATAATTTTGCAAATGAATTCTAAAATTAGGGGCCCATTGAGCTCAAAATTCATTCCATTTATAGAATAATTTGAGGAATGAGAGGTTAGGATTGAATTGTGAAGAGAGGTGGAGATTGAATCTTTGGTGATCCATGTGAGGTGATCCAAGTGATTTAACTCTCATTGGCTAGGGAATTGACTTTCCCTTTTGCAAGTGAGGAGTTGTAATTAGGATTTTATTAAATTCCTTTTAATTAATTACCTTAGCCATGTATTTGTTTCTTTTTGATTTAATTGACTAAGGCAAATAATGTAATTTAGTGATAAGATCACTTAGGAAATTAAATTTGATTTAGATGAATTATGCCAATTAATTGAAGAATTTTCTTGACATAATTAGGGGTATGATCACACTTAGGGAAAATAGGATCTCTAGTCAGAGTAGACCAAATTAGGGTGGTTACAAATATAACATGGGAATCTAACCTTTTTCTAATATATACAATTTGAGGTGTGGTTTATGATCTTAGATTTACTACTTCTAAATCCTCAATTTTAGCACTGCTCATTTTTGATAAATGACCATCTTGATTATTGAACAATGCTTCTAATTCTATCAGTCCTTTAGGAATATGATTAGAACTCAATTGGACAACCTCATTACCCAACACAATATCCTTTCCATCAATCACCTCAACTTAAGAGTTACAATCTACATGCTGGTCTTCATAATGGTCAATGCATTGAATAAACTTGAGAATATCCTGGTCATCTTCAAAAACTTGCCAGTTGTAAACATTATTAGGGAAAACTAGTCTACTCTTAACTTCTACTATTTATTCCCCACTCAAAGTCAAATCACCATTCTTTAAAGCAACATGAGCTAGAAAATTTTCCATGATGTTTTTTGACCTCTCTATCCATTCAATATTTTTAAAGGCATCAAACAATTCAATCTGATCCCAAATAGAATGTTTGTACATTTTTAATCTGTCATTTTTTATAGCATACTTGGATCTAACTTGTGCTACTACAAGCTCATAATCACCATAGAATTTTAAACATTTAATTCCATGCTTAGTAGCAATATTTAATCCCAAAAACAAGGCTCCATACTCAACAGTATTATTTGTACATTGAAATGTTAACAATAAAGAGTACTTGAATTTTGTAGGAGAAATAAATAGGACACCGACTCCTGATACCTCTTTGGAACAAGCTCCATCAAAGTACATTTTCCAAAAACCACCCTGTTGTGTATTCAACTCTTCAATTAATGGATCAACATTTTTTCATTATGGAATAATCTTTTCTACTATGAAGTTTTCCATGTCTACGTCCACACAATAATTAATGTCAGTATTTTCATTTAGTTCAATCATATGAGGAGTCCTACTTTCCCATGATACTTTGACATTATTACCAACAATGTTGAAAGAAGCAAAAGACAAATCACATTGAATACTTCCACCCATTGAAGCACTCCATTTTCTTGATAGCAACATGCCATAATAAGGTGGAATATCAACAACCAATACAGTCATTGTTAACACTTTGTCAAGACATATTGCTAACCTATAAGGAAAAGCCTCAATAGTACCAATAAAAAAAATTTCTCTAGAGTTCATTGCTTTACATATTCCATGAGGAGTGTCAAAATGTAATCCCATTGACCTCATTATCTCTGCAGGCATAACAGTGTTAGATGCTCCATAATCTATCATACAATTTTTAAGCATCTTACCATTAACAACAAAAGTTAATAAAAATGGGTCAACAACTCTTGAGGAAGTGTTTGTATTCAAATAAATTTGAGGGATTTCTAAAATCATTCCTTCAGACTCTTTTCCCTTGTTGTTGTTGGCAAGTTGAGTCTCAGGGAGTATATGACTTGTTTTGTGTTGTCATTATGGCAACAAAGTCATATGAAGTTTTGACAATAAACCTTGTAGCAAAAATTGACTAAGTGTAGAAGACAAGACAGAACAAAGATACACAGATGATCAGAGCACTAGCGCACGTGCGTACGATCGAATCAGACTAAGAGCCTATTGTAATAAGTTTGTAATCATGTATTAAACATTATTGTAAACACGCTTAAACCAATTTGTTTGGAAGCATTGTGAATGTTGTTCTTAGGTCGGCTAAGGTCTTATTTTTAGTCGCGTCTATTCAGGCATGGACATATATATATATATATATATATATATATATATATATATATATATATATATATAACATGCAAAGTTGTATTAAGAAGTGTGTCAAATATGCAGAGCAGAGATATAGAGGAAAAATATAAGATGTTAGAATGAGATAAATCTCTTCAAGAGTATTAGAGCATCAGTGCATAACCAGAATTGATCAGACAATTGTGTCACATACAACAATTCACTTTTGGATATAATGTATATCTATTATCAAGGAGGTTGTAGCCTTCATCCTACTGAGCAATGAGCTTCTTGGACAGTGAGTCCTCACCCCTAATAGGGTTAGTTGTAAAAGACTCCTAACAGGGTCAGAACCTTAACCAGGTCATTGTACTCACATTGTAAAGACTGCTCCTAACAGGGCAAAGGAACTTTAACAGGTTCATTATACTAGTGCAATATTTGTGGGTACTAATTCCCACCAGAGTTTTTCTCTAATCAAGGTTTCCCCATAATCATATCATGTGTTATGTGTTCTTGTGTTAAGCTTCAATTGATATATATTTGATTTATGTTTAAAGTTTCTAAAATAGAATAAATAGACAAACACTGATTCACCCCCCCTCTCAGTGTTTCCAACAATTGGAATCAGAGCTCTGGTCCTCTGAAAGAGAGTTTAACCACTTAAGGAGATCATGGATTCAGCAAAAGTAAAACATCTGAAAAAGAATCTTGAAGCATCCCTTGAAGATCTAGACAGATCTGAGAAATAAAATGAGGAACTTAAACTAAAAGTTGATGGCTCACAAATGCTTATCAAAAAGTTAAGAAAAGATTTGAAAGATTTCTCTACAAATGATTTGGGTAAAATGGTCAAGAAATTGAATAAAGAAAACTTATCTTTAAAGGATAATATAGAAGAATTGAATTATCAGTTAACTGATAGCCTAACAGCTATTGAAGAGAAGAACAAAGAAAATAAACAGTTACATGAAGAACTCATGCAATCTAATATGAAAATCTTGGAATTGGAAAACATCTAGAATAAGATTGAATCTAAATTATCAGGAGCAATAGACAAGATTGATAAACTACACACAAGTTTTGATCTAATTCAATCACAACTTTATGCACAAAAACTCAAAGGTGATACCACTGGTATGGGATACAGTATAGATCAAACTGAAATCAATTCGATGCAATAAACAAAGAAAGCATAAGAAGCATCCACAGAAGCAAAGAAAGAGGAGAACATTGCAGAGACTAAAACTGAACCACCTAAAGGTGAACTCAAGCAAGTTAACAAAACTTTTTATGCTTGTAACAAGCATGGACACTTGGCAAGAGATTGTAAAGAAGTAAGACCTTTTAATTGTTATTATTACTCCTGTAACAAGTTTGGTCACAGGGCTATTCATTGTAGGACAAATCAAAGAAATCAGTCACAACTGAACCAAAGAAATTAGACTCAATATAATTAGAGAAATCAACATCAAAGAAACTTGCAGAATATTACATGTCCGATATGTAATTACAATGGACACACAACTAAAAAATGTAGCATGATGAAGAATAACATCAGACTTCCTATCATCTTTCACTCATGTGGAAAAGCTGGACACTTCTCAAAGTTTTGCAGGTCAAGAACACAAAGACAAGAAAATCCTAAAAATTCTCTATTTGAAGAATCAGGAGAAGTTAAGTTTGTGCAAGCTAAATCTAATTCAGATAAAATTTGGGTTGAAGTAAAGAAAGATAATGAATAGAACAAGGTAGTAGATGCATCCTCAGTGGATGCAACTTCTACTTCTGGATAGTTGACCCTCATGGTCTTAGGGGGAGCTGTTCTAGCTCTGAACCCCTGCATGTCTGGTATACTCATCTCTGAGTATGTTCCTTTGAATTCATGTTAGTGATAACAAAAGAATGCAGTATGCATTCACACATTGTCTATACTACATTCTAAATAAAGTTTGAAAGTCTCAGTGAAAGAACTTACGACATTAAATGTAGAAAAAATTTATATAAATCGGTGGATTGATTGAATATTCTTATTGTTTACATCTGAGATCATAAAATTTGTAGAGCACAGGAGCACTAAGAATCAAAGCATTCAAAGGTATTGATTTGATCAGTTTGTGTACAGATTGCAAGTTGAAATGGAACCCTAGCAGTCGTGTTGTTTTGAATTGTTGTGAAACCCTATTTATCCAAGAAACAAGTAAGTATGGCCACTCCAGTTGTATTCGACATTGCTAAAAGGAAAAGATTTGTGTTTAAGAAGCATCCCTTCAAGTCCATACTAGATGATGTAGAAGGAGAATTTTCTAAGACTTTGCTAGGAGTCGTGCATGTAGAAGAAATTTGTGCGTATATATACTATAAAAAGGAAACAATTGGAGATAACAATATTGCTACTCTCATGGCCTCAATGATGAAACCAGACTATTCATTCAAGGATGAATACACACATCTCACTGATAAACCTATCTTTGACTACTCTAATGTGCATGAGTTTTACGAGCCAGAATGGGTGAAAATCTTATTGAGCAGGATACATGATGACCTATATTAGATTGGTGAGGTTCATGTCTGCATCACTATAGACCTAATTCATGAAATGACTAGAATTTCCAAAATTGGACTAGTTCTTCCTACTGGTAAGGATGTTAAGAAGCAGGTTGAACAAGCATGTTTATCAAGAAGTGATAGGAACTGTATGACAGTTGATCCTATTAAGGAGGATGATATCAAACTACTCACTATGATACTTGGATACAAGTTTCAGTAGGCAAGCAGATTGAATAGTGTGTCCGCAACAACAGTTCTAGCAGCAATAAGGATGGTGAGAGATAACACTCAATACAATCTATTTGAACTATTGCACACACAACTGATTGAGAAAATTAAAGCTATTAAGCATGACAAGAGAAAGATATTTAGGTTTGGCCCACTGATCATCTATATCTACTTCCACATAGTAGGTAAAGTTTCCAATCTTTACCTACACAAGAGTAAACCTACTATGTCTTAGATATCACTCAAGGCTACATCTGAGAGTAGCGTGAAGGATTATATGGACATGGATATCAAAACATTTAGGATCAAGATGTAGAAGAGGTTCAGGATACCTGAGAAGACAGTTGAGAAATACAAAGACATCATATGCTTCATGGTGGAGACTGACTATACTTGCATGGAGGCAGTTGAGCCTAGAAAAAAATGGATTCACCCTCTTGGTTATGAAGTTGAAGAAAATATTTTGGAAGGTTATGCACAAGTCCTCCTATCTGCGCCCAATAATCCCAATGAACCTAGATGAGGTACTTATAGATAAAAGACAAATCAAGTTGATTCTGTCTTGTACAGTGCAGACAACAAGAGGAAGACATCAAGGATTACTTCAAATATCCTAAAAGTTCATGGTGTTACACAAGAAGACCTTGATAGAGCTAGGGAAGCTAAGATAGCCAAAGAACTTGAGAAAACTCCCACAGAAGTAAAAATGGAAAAGTCTGATGATATGCCTAATAAGAAGAAGAAGAAATCAAATGAAGATACATCTGCACCATCAACCACCATTGATCTAGAATCTTCTGCACCTTATGTACCCAACAAGTTTACTAGAAGGAAGAAGCAAGTTCCTACAAGTCATCCATCCTCAAGGACCACAAGGACCAAGGTAAAGAACACACAAGCCCCTCCTGAGGTAGCATTCAGGCCCAGTCTAACAGTCCTAAAGAATATAATTTTTAATGAAGGTAGACTAGAATCTATCAAGAATATCTATGATAAGTATCAAGAGATAGACAAATCATAAATTCATTCAATGATTATATCTCATATGATTAAGTTCAAGAAGTCAGTATTGGAACTCAAGACAGTTATACCACACAAACTATGGAACATACTGGACATATTAAAAAGGCAAGCAATTGAAGAGGATATGAGGATAAGAGAAGAAACATTAGATAGTCTTCTCCCTGTCTTCTCTCATGATGAGAAAGCTATACTATTGGACCTAGTTAAACCTCATCTTAGAACCAAAACTAGAACACTTCATATCATGAATAAAGAGTATAATTTGGTTAGTGAAGAGAATCAGAAAGCTTTTGAGTAGGTATTTCTGGATAGACATATGTATCATTCAACGACGCCTATAGCTAAGGCAACTCCAATTCTTCCCAAACAGGTTACAGAACCAGTAATTCAAGGTACACATATGACAGGTCCACAGGTTTTAGTGCCCAAGATCAATTCACCTTTTGATACAACCAAAGATTCAGAAGAAACTATTGTAATTGATGATGTCAAGCTATCCATGACCACTTCTGACAACAACATGGAAAAAGTTGAAAAAGCATTTGTAAGCACTGAAAAGACAAAGGAGGTATGCACTGATGACACATCTTTACAACAAGATGAAGTTCCCTCTAAAGATTCAACAGATTTGAATAGAGAAGAAGATAATCAAACTAATGAGACACTAGTTATGGAGATCCCAGTAAAAAGTGAATGTATGGATACTAGTCAGAATACTATATCACACCATCCATTCAACTATCAACTTCATTATTGTCAAGTTTAACTCCTGACTCAACAAGTCTAGATGCACGGGGAGAAGAAGATTTGATCAAGATTAGTGTCCTAGCCATGGAAAAAGCCAAAGAGAAACAAGTTATGAGAAACCCTCTCTTTTTGGAGTCAGTGAACATTCTGAATGACCTAGTGCCTGCAGACAAGAAAGTGGCTAAAATTTAGTTAGTTGATGATATAGATAGCATCCTAACAAGCTTCAAAGAACACTTTACAAGTTTAGTAGACTCATCTACTAGAATTGTAGAAGATGAGTATAAAAAGGAAAGATTAAATGAACTAGTAAAGAATTTCTCCTTAGATTTAAAGTCATTAAAGATTGGTCAGACAATATTGAAAGAGTTGGCATCAAAACGCAGCAAGGTTATAGAAAACTGCATGGACAGAGGCAAAATCACCTCTAAACATATCAAAAAGATAGAAGAGGCAGATATCTTGGTTGATAACATAAGACAATCAGTTGAAACATCATCCCAAGACATAAACATCTACAAAAATATCTATCAAGGTCAGATAGACAAGATATAAAAAGCTAAAATGGAGATCAGTAAGATAAGGATCAGGCAAACTCAACTGAGAAATGCACTTGCGCCCTCCTTAGGAGTTCTAGATGAGAACATTAAACAAATTGATGCAACCATTGCTACCTATGATCAAGGCCCCAACATGGATCTGAAAAAGATGGAAAATCTTACATATGCCCTATGCACCCACCTATAAACAATTGATGCACTAAAGGCATTCTGGTAGCAAGAGTTGAAGAATCTGCAGATAGCCTATCCAGATGTATACATGGAGTAATTATCTAGAGACTTACAATTTTGACACCTTTGTCATTAATGTCAAAGGGGGAGTAAAGTATGTATGGGGATATGCAAAGAAATATGATATAGTATATGTTAAAGGAAGAAAATATACAGTTTTTGGTGTTAGTCAATTTTGAGTAACTTGGCCACATTCCTTTGTTGCCATTAATGAAAAAGGGGGAGATTGTTGGAAAGTTGACTCCCAGGGAGTATATGAATTGTTTTGTGTTGTCATTATGGCAAAAAATTCATATGATTTTTTTACAGCAAACCTTGTAGTGGAAATTGACTAAGTATAGAAGACAAGACAAAGCAGAGATACACAGATGATCAGAGCACCAGCGCACATGCGTACGACAGATTTAGACTAAGCGCCTATTATAATAAGTTTGTAATCATGTATTAAAAATTATTGTAAACACCCTTAAACCAATTTGTTTGGAAGTGTTGTGAATGTTGTTCTTAGGCCGACTAAGGTCTTGTTTTTAGTCGCGTCTATTCAGGCATGGACATATATATATATATAACATGAAAATTTGTATTAAGAAGTGTGTCGAATATGCAGAGAAGAGATATAGAGGAACAATATAAGATGTTAGAATGAGATAAATATCTTCAAGAGTATAAGAGCATCAGTGCATAACCAGAACTGATCAGACAATTGTGTCACATACAACAGTTCACTTTTGGATATAGTGTGTATCTATTATCAAGGAGGTTGTAGCCTTCATCCTACTGAGTAGTGATCTTCTTGGATAGTGAGTCCTCACCCCTAATAGGGTTAGTTGTAAAAGACTCTTAACAGGGTCAAACCCTTAACCAGGTCATTGTACTCGCATTGTAAAGACTGCTCCTAACAGGGCAAAGGAACTTTAACATGTTCATTATACTAGTGCAATATTTGTGGGTACTAATTCCCACCAGGGTTTTCCTTTGATCAAGGTTTCCCTATAATCATATCATGTGTTATGTGTTCTTGTGTTAAGCTTCAATTGATATATATTTGATTTATGTTTGAATTTGCTGAAATAGAATAAATAGACAAACACTGATTCACCCCCACTCTCTCAGTGTTTCCAACAAATGTAAGACTTATCATGTATGTTTTTTATCCCTTCAACACCTTCTAATTTTTGGAATTTTATTGAAGAAACAACATTTAGCACTGTAAGGACCTTTTCCTTATGTTCTTTAATTCTCATCATTTCTAAGAATGGAACTTTAACAGTCATTTGTGACAAACACTGCCCCATATCAACAGGGGTGTATTTTACATCAGAGGAATTTTGTTTCTCGATAATAATATTGCTATCCTCAACTTGAATGTTTAGAGTTGACTCTTTCTTCTTTGATTTCTTATTTTCCACCTTAGGAGGGGAAGAACTTGTTTCTGATACTTTGGCCATTTCCTCATATACAATGTTTGAACCATTCGACTTGTTTACAATTTTGACCTTTGGCTTACTTACATTTTTAGTAGGTCCCTCCTTATTTTGTGTATGGTTAGCATCTTCTTTGTTTTCTTTAATAAAGATGCCAACTGGTTGGATACCCACATCACCCACTACTCTATTCCTTAAGTTATAATTACTTCTTGCTTTAGTAACTAGATCAGAAATAATTCTTTCTCTTTCCTCATCAAAAGGTTTTCTCACTATTGTAGATTCTTGACTATTTTGAGTATAACATCTTCTATTATCAATCTTTTCTTCTTCAATATTAGACAAAACTTGTTGATGATATACTTTTACTCTACCTTGTGAACAATACATATCGTGGTTCTCAACTTCATTATCATAATCTACATCAGGAAATGAATAAGAATCATTCATAGCATAACCATTATGATCACACAACTCACCTTCTAATACTTCTTGTTCTTCATTTGCATTCATGTCTAGGGAAACAACACAAAAATTAGGATTATGTGGGGCTTGACAAGATTCACACCAATAATCATCATTGCACATATTAACAATATTTTTATGCAAAGGTTCAAGAGTCCTATTATCAGGATTGTCCTTTCTCTGTGGGAGAATAGGCTTAACATCCTTAAATTGGGTACCATATGGGTGATTTTGCATCCTATTTTGGATATTATAAATATTATAGGATGACCTATTTTTTTACGGAGCTTTATAATCTTTGTATTCTTGTTCATTTTGATTGCTCCTACTAAACCACCCATCATCCCTTCTACCCAATTTTCCTGATACTCTTCTATTCATTTCTATATTAACAACTGTCTTATAGGATTTAGTAAGGCTTCTTGGATTCTTGTCTTAGAGAGAATAGCCCATTTTAAAATAAAAAGAATTTAAATATGTAGTGATACATACCTTTTCACCAAGTTTCATCTTCTGGAAAAGCTTATGCATAGCTCTTTGGAACCTTGTATTGAATTCAGTAACTTCCTCATTTGAATTTTTCTTTATATTGTTAAATTCATTCAACAAGAATCCCTCATTTGTATTATCACCATATTGATCTTTAAATAAATCTATCAGTTCATCCATAGATCCCACAGAACCATGTGATAACCCTCTAAACCATTCCCTAACATCTTCAACTAAGGATTGAACAAAAAGTTTCATCAAGACATCTTCATGATTAATGTTAATGTCATCTATGATATCAATAAATTTTATTAAGTGTACCTCATAAGTAATAACAATATTTCCTGAAAAATTTGGGAGTTTATCCCCAATCTCATTTGGTACTATATTGGGATAACCAAGAATACCAGTGAAAGAAAATTGCTTGTACCTTTCTGCATGAAGTGGTCTCATTTGGAATCTATCATTGTCTTGGAAGGTAGAAGCCTTGGATTTTGATGTTGTATAACTTATAGCACCAACATGGGAAAATCCAAAAGATTGCAAGAAATCAATCTTTTTCTTCATCTCTAAAGTAGCAGCATCTTCTTCTACTTTCTCTAGCATTTTAGCCATGGTTTCCTTCTCCCTTTTGGAAATCTCAAGGTCAATGTCCAATTTAGACATTTGGTCTATTAAAACTTTGTGACTTTTGGGTTCATCTGTTTCACTTCCTGTCACCTTCTTCTTTCCTTTATCTTTATAAACTTGAGAACCAATACTTTGGTGAGTGACAGGTTTCTCTTGATCCCTTTTAGATCTTTCAACATTTTTTGTTGCTTGATATTTCAATGATCATCTTCTTAATCTATCAATATTTTTCTGATCTTGTTTTTTCTTATTTTCTTTATCTTTTTTCTTTTGCTCAAGAATGGCTAACCGCCTCTTCAAAATTATTTCTTCTTCAACAAGTTCATTAAAGGGAACCTCAGATTCTAAGTTGGTGGTATCAGTACGCTCTCTTTCACTAGAAGTGCTGCTATTTCCATATGTATCCAATCCCAAGTCAGGAGATTCTTCATATTCTGATGTGTTTCCCTCATGACTAGATTGGGTTGAATCTTCTCTCCTAGAATTCTCCTCTTCTCTTCTTGGAGATGGATTATCTGTATTCTCCTTTTTATTCTTTTATCTCCAAGAAATTTTTGTCCTAGAAGTAGTTGGAATTCCACTTTCCAACTCAACTTCAGGATGCTCTCATACTCTAGATCTAGTATTCATATTAAGAAAACGTGTATAAATATTGAGTATTACTTAGCACTGATTGCAGAGATTTCTTTAATTTGACACCCAAAACAAGTTGGGGAAATACAACACAATCTAATATGAATACTAAAAGAGTAACTATGTTATTTCAAAGTTCAACTCAACTTTAACTTAATTTAACTTTAAAATACCAGAGATTGTCTAAAAGTTCAACAAGATTTTATTATGTCTTCCCCAGCAGAGTCACCAATTTGTTAGAGTTTTTTCTTGCAGAACCTTAATATAGCATTAATGCTAAACTCTTATATTCCCAATATTTGATTCTAACAAGTCAAAGTCTAATTGATGAGGATTAATCCTCCTTCTTCTTTGAGCTCCATAGAATCAGCCGGGTGTACCTTCAATAAGTTACTACTTTTCAGTAAATTTATTAGTGGATCTGGGGTCACACTGGTTTGCCTATTGCTTTTTACTGCAACTACTAATAGAACAACTTGCAGATGACTATGATAAGTTTAACACAGATCTTAGCAAGCCACACCATGAACATAACAATAGCAAACAAAAGTGAGACAAGGATTCTCATCCTTCTTCTTTTTAGAGTTCTGGACTCAGGAAGGCTAACCTATTGATTCACTCTCCAAGGAATCAATAAATTGAATTGTGTTCTCTAATACAACTACTTAAGCATGTATATTATTTATAACAAAAAATTAAATGATTGTTTGTTTTGATATTGATGATGAATAACTGCTTATCAAACCCTAGACCAGAGCCTAATCTTGGGCAAAGAGTCAAATGAGATATAAATTCAGAGAAACTAATCAATGGAAATACACATGTAGCTTAAATAGAATGCCTTACAAACTACCTTTTCATTCCCATACCCCTGTATCAAATCCTCACACTAATGTTTAACCCTTTGGAATCACTCATAAGAATTACTCCCTCCTTGAAAGAAACTTATAAGTAATTGCACATTTACCTTATAACTGGTATATTTAAGATGCCTTACAAATTAAACATACAAGAGCTTAAACAGAAATATAAGAAGACAACAATGATATGGAATAGAAAACTATACTGTATTTTATTGATATGCTTCCACTTCAATACATTCAAAAGACTAAAAGCTTGAAAACTAAGACAAAAATGAGAAGTCTGTCTCGCATTTGTATATTTCACCATACTTAAATTATGTTACAACTTGCTATTTATAGAGTACTAGCCATCTTGGAATCCTTAAAGATTAAGGATGTAGCAAGATTCGGATGGCTAGACCTAACCTAAGGTACTAAAAGACAAAATTACAATTAGACCTTCAAGCAGTGGAAAGACAAAATAAGTAGAGAATCAGATTTGATTTCCAAATCTTGGATAGATGGCACCTTTGTCTGTAGCTATTCTGGATAACCTCTTGTAGTTATTTTGAGACTAGTCTTATTGATGATTATCCTTTCTATGCTCAAAGATCAGGTGCCAGGTGCCTCTTCACTCCTCGTCCAATACATCTAGGTCAATGGATTCAGGATTTTTCTTCTTGGGATTTGTACTGACATCCCATTTTGCAACCTCTGCCTTTGAAGGCAAATTAAAGCTCTAAATATTCTGTAATTGTTCCTTTTGCCTGTCCCATCTGGAATCTGTGATGAGCTTGACATCTGTTACAAACTTAATGAAGTTTGTTTCTACTTTAAAAGCCTCATCCAAGGTCTTATTAAACCTATCCATATCTAATGCAACATTATCTATTATAAATGCCTCTTTAATAGGCAATAAGGTATCAAATTCACCCTTCCAATATGATATTTATTTAATCTTATTATCATCTCCCTTAATTGGAGGAATAAATCTATTATAATCTAGCCCAAACATGTTGATCCTGGCTTGTATATGATTTTCCTTGCCTTTGAAGAAAGACAAAGTGGCTTCAATCTTCTTAATTTCTTCTCCCACCTGACTGAAAATCTCAGGGAGATCTACCCTATGTGGCTATAAGGCTCCTAGCCTTTCAAAAAGTGATGCCTTTCCTAACCAAGTTCCAAAATAAGGACTTAAAGTTGAAATATGGTTATTGACCTCTATTTCTAGGTCAGGTAGCTTACTGTAAGCATTGTGTACCAAATAAACTTTACTTTTTAGGATATCAATCCTATGTTGCAGGATCTTCCACAGGGCTTCCAAAGCCACTTTGTTCTAATCCTTATATACTTGCTCTGTTCCTCCTAAAAAATCTTCTCTAGTCTCAGTTTGAGTATCTACAACCTATTTAGGTGGAGCAAGGATAGCCTTGGGGGAACTTTTGTATATTCTTATTCAATTCCTCCACCTTTCCTTCTAATGCCTTGATCTTGATCAAGCATAATTACCCATCCTTCACCACAACACTTGATTCATCAAAAATCTTCTGATACCTTTTTGACATATGCTCTGTTTTAGCCTCATTGAAGTGTGAAAAATGGGTGAGAGCCTGAGATATCTCTAAGTCACCAATATTGTGGATAGACCAAATTTTCTTATCCCCATATTACTTTTCTTTCACACTAATCAAGGAAGACTTTTGTGTCTTAGGTGCAAGGGACCACATTGCCAAAGTTTGGGATTGTGGATCATATCCACATCCCTTGATCATGTCTCCAATCTGTGTCTTAGAAGACAAGTTTGCATCAGACTACCTTATGATATGATCAATTATTAAGGAAGAGAATAGATCCCATCCTTCCACAAGCAGCATCCCACCAGACTTTACCGATTTCTTGGCTTCCTCTGGTGTCAAGGTTTCAGTTTTAGGGTCATATGCTTGCAAGGCCTGCAAAGCTTCACTTGACACTGAATCACCCTCTATTAATTGTAATTGTGATCTAATTTTCTGCTGCTTTATCCAAATCAAGAAATACTTGAACTCTTTAGTTTTGATGAAATTATCATCACTCAAGAACTGTTATTGATGCATATCCCTTTCATCTTGGCATAGTAGGAGGGGCATTTCAACTTCCTCTTGTACATTCCCTCTTACTTTCTTTCCTTCTCTAATGGATTTCCTCAGCTGGTGGTCATAGGCTATGTTTCCAGTGATTATGGCACTCACCTTATCCTTTTTCTTCTCTCATGCCTTGGCATGGGAAGGCTCCCTTGATTCCATTTTTTGTTTCTTTTTAGGAGGCTCATTAGTAACCTCAATGTCAGGTACCTTTGTAAGGTCTACCTCTATAAAATACTCTATTAAGGGTGGCTGATCCATGGGAGGAGGCCTATGGACTGAGTAACCTCCATCACTATCTTCCTCATACTCTGAAGAAGAGTGCTTCTCAGGGCCTCTTTCTTTATCTTTAATCAACTCCTTAAATTTATTGTACAAGGTATTGTAAGACTCAATCATTTTTGTGAGTCTGTGTATATAGGGTACATCCAGAAAGAAACCCCCAAAGGGAATTCCCTTCTTTATTTGTTTCTCCAGGCTTATCAGATCCTGGTATTAATAATCCCTTCTTGCCACTTCTTCATCCTCCAGGATGAATCTGATTAAATCTTCCTCTATATACACCTCATGCTCTTTCATAGTGGTTATGCTTGGAGTCAAAAGTTTCTTGGAACTTTTGATAAAAACCTATGGGTATATATACCTATATATGGCTACACTCATTCTGTATTGACCTAACCATTTGTTTATTGAATCCATGACTCTTTTACCAACTATGAAATTAAAAATCTTGAATTGTTTGGGTGTATATGTACCTTTCATATGGGGATCCAAGTGCTCTTTATTAGTCCACATTAATTTTAGATGAAGTCAATTGTAGCTATCCTAGGAGGCACATATTGTGGAAGTATATGAGGTGGCTGGGAACATCCATAAACCCTCATTAGAGTAAATATCTTCTCAAAGTAAAAATATCCCCAGTTACGGTCTCCTGGCCATTTATCCACAAATTGACAAGGTCTAAGGAGTTGTAGTACCTTGGTGGATAATCTTGTCATATTTAGACTAAAATAGGAGATGCAATCCAATTCTGAAACACACAAAACTCATTTTAATTGGAGGTGTAGTTCCAAACCCTAAGCCATAGTTTTACATGGTTTGGTTGGCTATGGAAAAATACCCTAGGCCTCAAATTATGAGTCTATGCTGTTAACATTGAAGTATAAGATTAAATGCATTAAAAGAGAATAATGCATAAATTTAGGGTTGGGATTTGTACATATATCAATAAGCCCTTGATGCATCTTGTCTATGACATACTAAATGTATTCATAATCAGTGTTGACATGTGAATTTTGCAGATCCAAGATGATCATCAGGAGGTCTGCAAACAATCTCTCAGGGCCCCTATCTACTCCCAAAACCCTACACAGTCCATAAGGAATGTACTTCATGTAGAAGTTTAAATCATTGTAAAAATAAGGTGCAGTAGAACCCGGTATGGCAACAATATAATTCCTATTTGACTTAGGCACATGCACTTGGATTAGCTTGGCAACAATGGTAGCTTCCCTGGTATATCTACTCTGCAACCTTGTCAAATCAATCTCTGTAGCACAAGGATTGTATATGTTGAAATCTTTCATGAAAGAGGACCTATCTAAAGTGACCAGAGCCGTTCCATCACTCTTCTTAATAGTTTTAGAGAGGGAATCATCCTTTTTTCTAGCTCAACTAACAAGTCTGTATCTACGAAGATATCAGGGACTATCAACTTCGCTAAGCCTGATGTCCATGGGTTTGGTATAGGAATTGATTTATCCTGATTACTATAAAAATACTTGAAAATATGATAACCAGAAACCCTTGAAGTCCTAGGATCTCTATAATATGCCAAATAATCGGTAAAGAGTTTGTCATTTACCTTTTTTCCTTGACTGGTTCTAGGTAGTAGAGCCACAAACTCCTCAGAATAGTTTATCTTTCCTTTCTGGTCATCCACTTTTTCTTTACTTGCTCCAATGGTTGAAGCTTTGCTCATGGTTGGTCAGCTCATCTTCAATGATTTATGAATATCCCTCTGAAACAATTCTATTTTAAAAGACAAGCTCCTTACTATAAATTGCTCTAAAACTCACACAATTCTCTACTTTTGAATGCTATGAATGTTATGCAATCTCTCAGCTTTGTAACTCTGAAAACTTGGTAAACTGAAATGTATGAAAGCTATTCCTATTTATCATTTAGGAATTCATGCATCATTCTAGCCGAGGATTGGAAAGATTCATTCAATCACGTCTGTCTTAAATTTGCGTACCCTGACATTAATTCTTTCCCTAGCCATGACATTTGAAGTTGACAGATGATCAATTTTTAATAAGGCAATTGGGATAGTCACGAGTGCTTTTGTCAAATTTAAAACCTCATTATATGAGAAATAGGCCTGATACTTGATATTATTGGCTTATATTATGACAACTCAATAGATTTTGTACACGCTGTCAAGATCCTTTCCCTTTAATAGGCTAGCTTCTTACATCATGGTGCGAGACAAACCCTTGTGACTATACCTTACTCCTACTATAGTTATCCTGGCGATCATGTGACTGTTCTATATCCCAGTTGTTGAGAGTTATCCTTAACTCAAGTTATGATACAAGACCTAGCACTAGCCGCATAATATCCTCTTGATCAACGGTCATCTCCAAGTCACTAAACAATTTATTTAACTTGTGCTTTGTTTAGAGATTCCATGACTAAAGCTTGAGAGTAACTCTATTTAAACCTTAAGTTCTTATGAAGATGACGCGACTAACCAAGTCTCTAAATCTATGAATATATTAACTAACCATGGGTTTACTTAGATATCACGTGCACACCACCAGATTTGAGTCCAATCAATGGTTCAAATCTTTCATGACTTAGTCTTTCTTTAACTTAACCTTAAGTAGTTCAAAGTTCTTGTGACTATGCTTGTCTCTAAGTCACGGAAGGTTAGCCTTTACCTTGGGTTTATTTTGAGATCACATGCTAACCAGCCATCTCCTTGGTTACCCATACACATGTCTCATTTTGAGCATGTTATCCCTTAATTGCTGAAAGCCTTGTGACTTATTGATTTTTCTTAGCGGTTTAACGCCAGCCCTTAGATCTTTCCTCAATCCACGATTGGTGCTGAATCTCTTAAGTTTTATGTACTTGACCTATTCTTCATGAGATTACATGCCTAACCTTGAATCTATTTTAATCCAACGGTCTATGCTGAATCCACCAAACTTTTACTAATCTGCACTTTTATCTTGAGATTAAACGCCAGCCACAAGATCATCTTAGCATCTACAATTATCTCGAGATCTCCAAACAACAAATGAAATTATCAAAAAACTATGATACTTAGCACCATCCACTGAATTTGTGAAACATCAATGGTTCTCGCTAAATCTTGTAAGACTTTACTTAACCCTTGGTTCTTGCAGAGATCTCACGACTGAGAAAATATAATAACCATGGTTTGACCTTGGTAAGCTTGCGAGACTTTGTGAATGAATGAAACTCAAAGTTGCCATATGATTTCTTAACTCATGGGTTCCTCTGAAGATTTCACGCTAACCACAGGATCTGATTTAGATCGACCACCCGCATTTAATTTCCCAATATTTTAAAGCATATTCTTTACCTTTCAAGATAGCGTGACAAAGCTTTGCACCAAGTCTCCAAACAAAAAGGAATATTTAGAAATGTTTAAGAGATTAAGTGACTGACTTAAAACATGAAAAAGGGCACATGAATTAAAACACATAAGTTACTCGACAGAAGGTAACTTCAAAATAGAACAATGCTGAGAACATCAGGTTTTTTTTGCACGAAAGAGATAAAAAAGACCCAGGGCTTAGGGTTTTCACACTTTTAACTTTCTTTCATTGCTTGGAGATCAACATTATCAGGAAAATTTGATAGTACTCTGGACATGTCTTGACATTTAGGCAAAAATTAACACTGGGAACCCAATTTTTTTTAAGCAAGACTCAAAAATTGGAAAATATAACCAACAAAATGGACATCAAATTTTGATTTGTGCACTTAAAAATAACCTTCATATCCAATTTGAGCTCTTAAAATGAACACTCACATAGTTTAGGGAACAAATCAAATATGCATAGTTAGGGTATTTTCAAAATCAATTCAAATTCACACCTAGCCTAATTAGGGGTTCAAATTGAACAAAATACTCAAATAAAGTTTATTAAATGGCTTAATTAACCCCAATAAATATAATATACATGGGTATCTAACTCAAATCTATCAAAATTAGTTGTTTTGCAAGTTTTTTAGTGTTTTTACTCTCTAATTTAGGTTCTGCGCACTTGGTTATCTATTATGAGCACTTGGTCATCTGTTCTACACACTTGGCTCTCTGTCATGCATAATTAGTTCTCTGTCTTGTGCATTTGGTCAATTTTCATCCTTTTGAGGTTCAATTTCAGCTTCTACACTTTTATTCCTCCTTTTTTCTTATATCATAGAGATTTTTGGGTTACTGATGATTATTTGTAACACTTTGGCACTCGTTTGGTGAAGATTTCATGAAAATACTACTAAAACATTTGATGTAGGAAATTTGACAAAGACCTTGTGTGTTTTTTAAACTCTATGTGTTTGCTTTTATTAGTTACAAAACATTTTGTTTTGGTGCATTAAAATGAACCATTTTGTTTGAAGTGTTTAATTAGATTGTTAATCCCAAAAAGTTTTAATGGACGTATCCTCTCTCCCCGCCTTCGCGAATCTTGGGTGCAAGAGAAATCCATTATTATTTTATGGCCTACCTCCTGTTGGTTCCTTTTCTTGCTGATATGTAAATACCCCTCAAGGGTTCACTCTATTTATCCCTAACACTGATTCAGCATAGAATAGAACAACAGAAACAAGGTCTTGAAACCTTCTGCACTTTGAGTTCCACAAACTCGGGCGGGAATACCCTTAACAGCTTTTAGAATAATGAAATCACTAAATTATTCAAGCTAGTTACTGGTGGAATTACAGAAAATATTCACTGCAACTTTTACTGAAATAGACCAAAA
>MU224884.1:4175653-4189913 GCA_018584345.1 Thuja plicata
AAACCTATGCGAGTAAGCGACCACTACCTGACATGACTTCGTCGCGCTCTCGCGCAACATTAAGATATTGACATGAGTTTGACGCGACTGCGCGACCACTTCACTTCCAACATTACTCGCTCGGTCGTGGAGCATAAAACAAAAAGCACAGATTTCCAGCGACTGCGAGATAGACTTGACCTTAGCTCATCGATAACTCGCTGACATTCAAGTTAACTTATAAAAACAACTCGCGACTGCGCGACGCACAATTTTATTACTCGTCGCCCACTCGTAGGCATAATGCAACTTGACTCAAACAGCTCGCGATTGCGCGATTTACCTTTTTTAAAAACAGCTCGTCGCCTACTCGCACAACTTAAAAACCTTGATATAAAACCAGCGCGACTTAGCGACTAAGGATGAAATATATTTCAAAAAGTGACTTGACTCATTTTTTGGCGGTAAAGCACAGGATTTAAAATCAAATAAGCTCGGGAAATTGACAAGACCAAGGGATTCAAATTTTTTTTTGATATAGTGCTAACACCTCCCTAGAATCCCATAAGGTTAGGTGATAGGGATCGACCCAAGTGATAACAAGCCAAACCAAAGTCTCCATCCAAACTGCTATATAATGTTAGGATTAAGTAATACTGAGAGGAGGGTGAATCAATATTACAACACTTAAAATAAACTTTAAACCAATTCCACATAAGCCATAATCATACTTTAATCAAAAGAACATAAGAAAATAACACAGTACTCATAACACCATTATTTGTTGTCGAGGAAACCCTGGCCAAGGCAAAACCCCGGTGGAGATGGTACCCACAAGCATGCACTAAAGTATAGTGTCCCTATCAGGAGACCTAGTCTTGTTAGGAGCTAAATATTACATAATACATTTCCTTGTTAAAGGAATAACAATCTTGTTAAAGGTATACAATACCATGTTAGGGGCCAACTGAGATTACAACTCTTACAATAATACTTCTGTTACAAAGTGTTCTCAGTAATGAACAAAACAAGCATCTTCAATGCGTAGATAGTTCCAATCATAGTTTTGCAATGATCTCTGTCATCCTATTCTCTTATATTCACACATATATCTTATTCCATCCAGTACATAAATATATATATATATATATATATATCTTTTCTCTTTACCAAGTCGGCTCTCTTAACCAAATATTACATAGTCAGCTCTCAATACAAAATACAATTAAAATGAAAATATCAAATACATAGTCGGTGCTCTTACATAATCAAAATATAGATTATCCAAAACAATAATCCAACTTAGCTTTCCAGGAGTCCACGTCATACTCCCCAAAGCATCACTTCACTTCAACTGCTCTATATCACCGTTCTATTGTTGTCGCATGTCTTCAATTCTTTGTTATTATCTGTCTGTTACTCTCTGTAATAGTCACCAAAATCGAATCGATCTTAGATGTAGGTTGTACATACCCCATAGTATCTCCATCTAAGCTCACTTGCCATAAATTATCTATCTCGATCTTTGATACCCAAAATACCTCTATATTTCTGCTTATGTACTTAGTCGATTCCAGGATTGAATTACCAAAACTTAACTTCAAATCAATCGATCAATATGCCAGATGTGTTGCCATAAATGAAAACCAAAAATTCATGTAACACAAAAAATTGATCACTTTACAACAATCTCTCCCTTTGGCATTGATCGCAACACTTAACAAAAAAAATGACTAAGTGTTCCAACAAAAAACAAAAAATGTCTCTTCTTCATTTCTTATTCTTCTCCCTTATTCATTTTACTTCTTCTCTCTTTTTCACTATTCATTTTTCTTCTCTCTTCTCCCCCTTTGACAACAATTACAAAGGTGCATAAAAAGTAAATACAACTAGTGCTTTCTCACCATTTTTAGAATATCTTGAAAAGAAACTTCCAAGATCTTCACTTCTGCACTCCATGATTTAACCAATAGTTGACTAACATGAATTAGTCCATTTAGTGCATATAATGTTTTCTCTTCTACTTTCAACTCAGTAGGCATAGAGGTTGTCAATGATTCTACAGTATTCTCCATGTGAGATAAGTGAGTTTCAAGAATTGATAGCTTAGGAGTGATTAAACTCTTCCACAAATCAAACCTTTTCATGACTCTCCCTTTCTCTATATCCAACACATTCAGCTTATCCAAGATCCTTGTTACTTCTCTTTCCATTTTCATCACAGATTGTGAGGAGGTATAACATATTTCCATCATACTATTCAAGATTTCCCTGTCTTTAGCAATAATGTCTTCAATGTTTTGGACATGTCTGATTGGGTTCATGCAATAACCGAATAGTTTCCTTCCATGTGTAACACAAATATTAGCTTTTTCAGTAACATATCTCAGAATGCCCAAGTCCCATGAAATATACTGGAAAAATTCCATCAGTTTCTTCTCCAAGTAGCTCTTCTCTTCTGTTTCTTCTGCTATCTTCACTAGGGTCTCATAGTGACCATCAAACTCATCAAGTGTCATTTTCAAGTTATCTATATCATCTCTACTCTATAAAAAAATAGGTACTGGAAGAAATTTATTCATAGTATCAATTGCTCTAGACATTATCTTAGTCTTCTTGTCAAATTTTTGCTCAGATCTCTCCTTTGCTTTAGTGAGTGCGGTGAAGGCTAAACTCAACAACTCATCCTCATCCATGCGATCAACATCAACATCTATAGGGTTTTATTTACTTTCCAACAATAAGATAGAAGATAAGTCAATTTTGGTTTTGTCTTCAAATTTTGCTTCTTCATCTTTCTGCTCCATTTCTTTCTGTAGTTCCTCTTTTTGTCCTTCATCTTTCTATCCTTCATCCTCAGCCATTGTACTGTCAATGTTTCCTTCAAATGGATCCTTCTCATCATGAGAGGTGTCAAGTGTCACAGGCACACCAGAAACATAAAAATATGGTTGCATGTCATCTTTGCTTTTCACAACACTTGCCTCAGTTGATTTGGAACTCTCTCCCATTCCTAAGGGTGTGAGCATTGTAGTTTTAGGAGGTGAAGCCTTCTTAGGAATAATACTCATTAGTATATGATCCAATGCTCTCTGAGTCTCTTTAGTAACTTCTTCATACTTTCTTGCCATAATTTTTACTAACCTTGCCTTAGTCCTCAATAATGGTTTTTGTTCATCGAATATTCTATCTCTCTCTCTCTCTCTTACATAGAAATCACAAGTAACATGTTATCAATTGCTTTATTTATGATAGTCTCATCTTCAATATGTGCTAATTGTTTTCTTATTTCCAATCTCCCATATAAATCTTCAGGTACACTTCCCTCTATCTCTAACAGATTTTTCTTGAAAACAAGTAAATGATTTACCACAATATCTTCAATCATAAGTTTATTAGTTTCCCCATACCTGTCATAATACTTATTTATTGTAACTAGCTTTCCTTGCTCAATAGCTCTCTTCTCAATCATTTTCAAGTCTGGTTTCGATACTTGTCTATCACTTTTAGCTTTCTTCTCTTCTCTCTTAGTCCTCAGTTATTTAGGTGGTGAATTCTATTTGGTGGATCTTGAGTTCACTCTAGGAACTAACTTTACTTCCTGCGAGGTCTTCAATGATGAAGAAGGGGTGGCTACATCAATAATAGTAGTAGGTGCAATAGCTACCACCACAAATTTAGGATCTGGAAGGACAGAAGTACTTGCCAATCCAAAATATCATTATGCTAACTTCCTGTTCACTTCCTTCAACTCTTCCTTTGTCAATCCTACCTTAACTCCACATTCATGAATAATGTTCTCCACTTTCCTTTTACTCAAGCCTCTGGTCTGTTCTTCTCTCACTTTAGCTGATTTTTCTTCATAAGTACCCCATCTCTCCTCAGATGTATCTACTTTAGATGCCATAACATGTTTGATCTATGTAGTTAGGACTTCTGAAATCACTTCATATCCCATAGGATAACACTGTTTCTTCCTTGGAACAATTGCCTCAAAACATACATAGTTTGTCTCAACCATAAAACATATTGTATCCTTATATTTTTCAACTAAGTCATTTGGAATCTTGTATCTCTCTTTCATCTGCCTCTGAAGAATTTTAATCATACCAAATAGTTCTCCATCAACCCATGTGTTGTTCTGTCTTTGATAACTGTCAGAAATCTGAATGCCAGTAGGTATCCCTTTTCTCCAACCACTAGGGTGCATGCCTGTAAAATTATGCTCAATATGAATGTACATGTGCACTAGTAGTGAACCAAATATGAAGGTTTTGGATTTGTCTTTCTTTATCAACTTCACATTCTCCAAAAAATGTTGTGTTAAAACTTCACATAGGTTATACTTAGTATTTTATTTCACCATTATGTAGGCTATCATAATAACTCCAGTAGATACTGAATTAGGTCTACTACTATAGTAGAATTTGTATCCAAGTATGATCGAAATCAATCTCACATCTTGTAGATAAATGTCATTCATTGTCATAGCTCGCCTATCCCATTTCGAGTGTGTTAGGGTTTCAACTTGCTTCTTAACATGTTTTTCTGCTACATGGATGATTCCAATATTATCCAATCCAATAATCTCATGTATCAATTGACTGCAAATTTTCACAGGTTGCTCACCTATCTAGATAAAATGATCATGAACTCTACTCAGCAATATCTTAAACCATTCTTCTTTGCTAAATTCATATAAGTCCATAATTTTCATGATGTTTAACTCAGCTACATGTTTTAACTCAACTCTCATTATGCCATTTTCAGTCATGTACTCCATTTTAGGAGAAATATCATCAATACCCAATATGTCATACTTGCAATGAATATATGCCCTAATGTCCTCAACATGCAAAACACCATACGGTGTCTGGGAAAATGCTCCTTTGGGATCGTCCTCACATAAATTAAAAGGATATTTATTAAATTTGTATCTAGGTCTATCCACAACATCATATATCACAGGTGCATCCATAGTTTTTGTAGATGTAAATGATGTAAATACATTTTACACATTGAATTCCAAGTATATGCTTTGATCAATCACGTCAAGTAGCCACTGGATATTCTGAATGTCTATGCTCTCTGATATCCTTAGGTCACTGCTCTTCAAATGGTAAGGAAATAGATAACCGTTAGGTGCTTTATACATTGTTAAGTTATTAAAAGCTCACATTACCCAATGTTTTCCAGTCAGTTATAAATCTCATGATCATAATATATGCATTGTCTGATGTTGTTCTCTTAGATATACATTCCATGATATTGGCCAATACCACACCTAAGCTCGCTAGAGCTCAATCCTCAAAATCAAGGGCAAGATATATTCTGATATCTTCATTCAATGCTCCCCCTAAGGCTATGATCAGCCAATTAGGTTGATTCTACTTTGTTAACATCAGCCAAAGATCCAGTAACATCTACTCTCTCTCCCTGAACCAATATCTCACTTGTCTCTTTGATTTTCCATATCTTTCCACTATTGTTATCCTCTACTTTCTTGAAACAACTGTCAAAATCACTCTTCACTTCTACAAAACTCTTACTAGTATCATTGTCTTTCTTTTGTGTATTCCTAGGAGGGTACTCTTCTGTTATTCACTCCATTATACCTGCAAAATTTTTCTATATGGTCTAGATTGTTGCATTTGTAACATATAGGAGGTCTTCTATCCTAATTTACTTGCAGCTTACAAAACTTCACAATGTCCATTGTTATTATATTTGTAACATGTATGTTTCACTGTATCTTCTCCTCTATTGTCTTGTCTATATCCAAATTGATTGAGTTTCCTGCATTCTTCTTTCTTGTGCCCATATACATTATAGTTAAAACAATAACCAATTTTTTTTTAAAAGGGGCATTACCTCTGCAATCTCTTTTCATGTGTCCAAACTTGTTAAAACCAAAGAATCTACCTCTGAAAGGTTTTATCTGATCTTTAGGTTCTTCAAGAGTAGGTTTTTCTATATCAATCTTCGCATCTGATTGCTCTTCTTGATTCTTGGAACATTCAGCTTCATTGAAGCCAATACTAGTCATATCACCTTTAGGTTTCTATCTGTCTCTTTGTTCATCAATCAAGTCACTCTCATGTGTAGTTTCTCAATGTGTTTCTTTTTCTCAACAAGTTCACCTTTTATGATCTAATTGTATTTCTCTAATTCTAGATATTTGTTCTTGTAATGGTCAGCCTCATTCTTCATTTGTTCCATCAAAACATTTGCATTTTTCAAAGCTTCTTCAATCTTATTTTTAGCATATTTTTCCTGTTGAATCTCTTTATCCATTGCTTCATTCTCAAGGTTCAAAGTGTCATTCTCTTGTTCAAGTTTCTTTACCTGATTTGAATTATCATTATCTAAATATTCCTTTATCTGAACCACAAGGTCTTGTCTCTAATTCCTATAAATTTCAAGCTGGTCTTTCAGTTTCTTGATGAATCCATCTGCTCTCCTTAATTTGAATCTCAAGTCACCATTTTCTGCTTTTTCTTTATCAAGGTCTTCAAGTACAACTTCAAAGTTCTCTTGAAAATTATCTGAATCCATTCTGATCTCCCTTAAGCTGTTAAGATTTCTCTTTAAGGGACAAAATCTTTGATACCAATTGTTAGGATTAAGTAATACTGAGAGGGGGGTGAATTAGTATTACAACACTTAAAATAAACTTTAAACCAATTCCACATAAGACATAAGCATATTGTAATCAAAAGAACATAAGAAAATAACACAGTAATCATAACACCATTATTTGTTGTCAAGGAAACCCTGGCTAAGGGAAAACCCCGGTGGGGATGACACTCACAAGAATGCACTAAAGTATAGTGTCCATGTTAGGAAACCTAGCCCTGTTAGGAGCTGAATATTACATAGTACATTTCCTTGTTAAAGGATTAATAACCTTTTTAAAGGTATACAACACCCTATTAGGGGCCAACTAAGGTTACAACTCTTACAATAATACTTTTGTTACAAAGTGTTCTCAGTAATGAACAAAACAAGCATCTTCAATGCTTAGATATTTCCAGTCATAGTTTTCCAATGATCTCTGTCATCCTCTGCTCTGCTATTTGCACATATATCTTATTCCATCTAGTACATCAATTCATATCTTCGCTCTACAAAAATATCTCCATATATATATTTTCTCTTTACCAAGTCGGTTCTCTTAACCAAATATTACATAGTCGGCTCTCAATACAAAATAAAATTAATAATACAAATATCAAATACATAGTCATCACTCTTACATAATCAAAATATAGATTATCCACAACCATAATTTGACTTATCTTGCTAGGAGTCTACACCATACTCCCCAAATCATCGCTTAAATTCAACTGCTCTGTATCATTGTTCTACTACTGTCGCATGTCTTCAATTCTCTATAACTCTCTGTAATAGTCACCAAAATGAAATCAATCTTAGATTTAGGTCATACATACCCCATAATATCTCTCTCTAAGATCTCTTTTCATAACTTACCGATCTTGATCTTTGATACCCAAAATACCTTTGTATTTCAGCTTCTGTACTTAGTTGATTCCAAGATTGATTACCAAGACTTAACTTCAAATCAATCGATCAATATGCCAGATGTGTTGCCATAAATGACAACCAAAAAGTGATGTAACACATACAAAATTGATCACTTTCCAATATATAAATTCATGATTGTGACCAAAAGTCCAATCAATAGTGTGCCTGGGTGATAACTCTCCTCTAGTACCCTTTGAGGTACGTAAAACCTTGGTTCTCAAGGATGGGATACCTCCTGTGAGAGTTTATCATACCACCCACTGAACTAGGTGTCCCAAACCAAAAAATATTGTTATAGTGGAAAAAATTATTCTATTTGTTGATGTGGAAGGTCGGAGACCAATTAATATGCTCCGCACTCTTGTGGTTCTTAGTAGAGATAGTGATTCCTTGGGGTGTGATGACAATTGTAATTTGAAGTTTTGTATATCTGAGAAGTGAGTGTCATGGAGGGGTTCCAGTGAGACCAAACGTCCAAGTTATCTACTTTGAATAAGCGCAGGTGGATTTTATCCAAGTGGGGATTCATGAAGAACTGTCCTTCAAGCCTAGGTTGTGAAGTGTTTATGCATTTAAGGTCATAAATATACCATTTTCTATTTAAGTATCTTGTGTGGGTTCTATAACATAATTACAATAATCAAAATCACTTCCAAGCATTCAAAATAATTTCAAAGTGTTCAAAACATTTTCAAACCATTTCAAAATGATCAAAACATTTCAAAATATTTTCATAAACCTTTCAAAACATGGATTTTAAAAAATGCCTTGAGGTATTGTTGCAATATTAGGGTAGCCTTTTGCATTTATTTCTTGAATTTATACTTCATATTCTATCATTGTATTCTTGCATTATCCTTCATTTCATTATCCTTTCCATATTGTATAATAGCTTACCTTGTCATTTTGCATTTAGCCTTTGCATTCTATTCCAAAATCATTGTCATATTTTCATTTTCACACTATCATTATCAATCCCCTTTGATAAGTACTCATCATAATTGGATATTTCCTTTGCATATCATTCTTCATTTTTCATTTAGAACCCTTTCAAAAAAGTTTACAAAAATCCCCAAAAAATATATCTTATGGTTTTACCTTGCATTGTTGGAAGAGTATCTTGACTTTATTTCAACCTTATCCCTTTTTCCTTTTATCATTAAGTCAATACCTAATATTTTTCATGATAGGTTTGACCATGTCATTTATCCTTTAATTTTGTCCTTTTAATCCTCAAAATTCAAGGTCTTATTTCAATTTCCTAAGGTCATTCTCTTAGGTATGCATTTGTAAGGTTTTTCAGAGTCCCAAACCCCTCGAAAAAAACTAACTACATTTTGCTTACCCTTGGTTTCATAATTATTTAAAAGCCTTCAAAATTCAATATCAAATTACATTTTTCATATCCTAAGTTGAATTCATTTCAAAATATTTCAAATTCCAAAATCAAAGTGCATTTTGCATATATCCATTATATCCTTAGCTGCATTTAGTCATCATGTTGATTGTAAAAATATCTCAAAGGAAAGCTTCATATTAACCCATGTATATTTCAAGTGAAGTGACACAAGCACCCTTTGGCTAAAGACAAGGTATACCTTTGCAATCACAAGGTTTTGACTCAAACATGATGTAATCTTCAAGTGTGGAGACTCAAGCACTTTTTAACCCAAGAAAAATTCCATTTTCACAATAAAAAAATCAATCACACAAATCCCACTCACAATTGACCCAAAAATTGGAAGAAAAGTTGGCTAAAGAAGTGGAAATATTGAAACAAAAAGTGGAAAACATTGAAAAAAGTTAAAAGAGGATGTCCAAATTACTTTGATGTCCAAGAGAAAGACTCAGTGAAGTTGAAATAGAATCTCTCATTTAAAAATAAGACATACTAAATATTCTTTAACAAATAAATGAGGCAAACATATTGCAAGAAACAAACACATGTTTCAATAAAATCTAAGAGAAATATTTGATTGATCAAATCCAATTCAACCAAAATTTAAATAAACCTTACTTCAACCAAGTTTCATTCAACCAAATTATAAATCAACCTTCATTCAACCAAATTTCATTCAATCAAGTTCCAAAATGAACCTTTCAACTAGAGTGTGGCATAATTCAACTTGAGCCACCATCAAATTTAGAACCCATCACACAAACTCTCATCCCAATCATGAAAACAAGGAAATAAATATAAAGTTCACAAATTTTTTTTTCCTTCAAGAACATCACATGTCAATGAATGCCCTCTCATATCCTTAAATTCACCACCAAGGGTGTTTCAAACAAACACAAGTTCAAACTTGTTATCATTTGGACATGAATCAAGCATAAGAAATGAGGAACCTACTGTGAGACATGTTCAATCACCAAATTATTTATAAGAAGAAAATATTTAAGTGGCATCACCAAAAAAATTACCCAAGACGTGCAAATATAAATTTATGAAGGGTTTACTTTGAAAAGTGGCTCGCATAGGTGAATTGATTGAAGAGCAAGAAAATAAAAATAATTTACCCATGTCTAGTAATGGATCATTCCAAAATAATCACATGGATGATACACCCATGCCTACCAATATTCCTTCATCTCGTCCAACTTCACAAGAGAAATTTCCTCCATCTCCATCAAGTAAAACTTCCAATGATTCAACCTCCCAAGGGCTATCTATAGAATAAATCCAAGCTAGTCCCATTCGTGATACAAGTCCCTATTGTTCTTCTAAAACATTAGAGACCATGCCACCATGTCCTCCATTTTCAAGAAAGCCCATTAAAGAGAGTCCCATTTAAAGTCCTTCTCCCTCATGCTAAACCAATGACCCCTTTCCAAAATACCTCATGCATATTAAAAGTCTTATCCCATGTTAAGAGGACAATCCAAAGCACAAAGAAATGAGTCCTAAAATAAATCAAGATCAAGATCCCAACAATGACCTTTACCCTCCAATTGATGATAAAATTTCCATTTCCCTTGAACCTCATGATGATCCCACTATCCTTATTCCCCATATCCAAGATGATCCCACTATCCCCCACTCTCTTGTACAATATTATCCTCTTACCTATCAAGAAAAAAGTCTCCTTCCACATACCATTTACATTCCACTCCCCAAGAAAGATCACAACCCCCCTTCCATTCTTCCTAATGATTCCATCCAAATTAAAGAGAAAAACACCTTTAGAATGGAATCCAATAATTCTCTTCCAAGTCAAGATCAAAGTATCCCTTGACCTTCATATCCACCAAAATATTCCACCATCCCTCCAAATCCTCCTCAAGATCCCTCCATCCCTTTATTTCCTTATCATAATCCTCTAGATCTCCCACAAGATCCTATCCTACCCAATAATCCTATCATTGCTTCTCCTATTCCATCACATGATCCTATTATTCTTCCTGATCCCTCTCTTTATCCTTGTTGGTTAAAAGATTTGTCCTCTTTAAAATATCTTCAAGAATGACTCTTAAATGCCCCAATTTAAAGACCAGACTAAAACCAACAGTTGAGTCACTTGTAATGGAAACATGCAAGTTCTCTTTGCTTATTTTACAAGGTGCAAATACGTTTGAAGGTTCTGCATTGAATAAAATTACAGGTTATATCTTTAACCAAAAGACAAAGAAGGAACACTACCACCTACCCATAGCCATGGATTATATGTGAAGGATTAAATTTATAATTAAATGAATGCATAAAAGTAACACACAAATCACCTCCCCCACACTCACAGATGATAACCATAGAAAGAAAGAGCAGAAAAACCTTCTCAACAGATGATTTAATCTAAATTCACAACTTTAGAATTAAATGCATACACAATCCAATACGATAGAATGACACTGAAATTAATTACAAAGAGACACAGATCAATGTAATTTAAAGAAAACATTAATAAATTCACAAACTCAGAAATATTTATTCATTCTTTCAATGCCAAAATGTGATTTTACAGACCCACACCCATGTACAATATAACTGTGCTGAAAATAAAACTTTGCACTCCTCCCCTATAGAACCTCCTTTTCTCGAAAGATCTTACAATAAATATAATCTCCAAGGCAGCCCACCATTCAGTTTCATAACTAAATCTTGAAAACCTTTTCACCTCTCTTTTTTACCTTTTCGTAATCATCATGTATTTTACTAACAAATTATAACGCATTGAAGATATAATAAAATAGAGCTCCAATAATTTGAATAAATAATTAAAATTTTCTCCAACTTATAATTCATGCCCCACATGAATCCCAAAGGCCTTATAAGACTACCGATATTCACATATCTCATATATAAATTTTGTTAATATTTTGACTCTGTGATATCGAATATCTTGAAATGCATCACCATCTAAATCAAAACTGAGATCATTCACTGTAGCATTGTGAGATGAAATTATTTAACCATAACATTTAACTTGGTCAATGAAATTATGGTGATAACACTTTTCCAAGACTTGTTAGACATATTTAACTCACCATTGTTACTCTAGCATTCCTCGATCAATCGAAGGAGAGGTTGGTCTCCTTTAGCCACTATAAATTTTCTCTCTCGGGATGCAGTGTTAGAAACCATTTTTTTTGAAGAAAGATTATAACAGACTCATTGGGAGGGGTTGGGTACATATACAGTTATCAATTTTGTCTACTGCCATTGAGACCAAACTTAAAAAAAATTAAATTGGAAGTACTATAAGTAGGCCAACAACCAACTCTGATTGGGGAGGAATACTAAATAGGATGAAGAGAATCCAAAACCTCTCTGGAAAAGTCTAGTGTCTTAGCCATTCGGTACATAGTCAAAGAAATAAGAGAGGATAGAGAGCTTCTTATAGAGAATGGGGGGGAACTAGGTATTTTGGAATAACTGATATTGTGATGATACAAATGTTGTATTGTGATGATCAATTATTGTGTTGTCACTTATGTCAAGTATTGACCTAGTGTTCTTAGTATGTTGCCATATATGTGAGAAGGATGAATAGTGGTTTCAGTGGTCACGATCCTTATGGGAGGCTTGGGAATGTTTCTGGATATTGAATGTATGATCACAATTGTTTGATGTTTTATTTGTGCATGTTATGTTTGATTGAAGTATGACAAGGTAACTACTAAAACAATATGTGACTGACAATGAGTGATTTGATCGGTTTATCAAATATATGATTAGTTAGATGATGCTATCATAGAATTGTGTTGGTGATATAGTGTTGAGTTCATAGTTATGAATGCAACTGATTTGAATGATCGGTAGGCATGTTTTGAAGTCTCAGAAGTTATTTCAGTAAAAGGTGACAGTTTTCTTGAGTTACTGATGGTAGATCTTCATTTGGAAATCAATGATCGGGATGCGATGAATCATGTGTGTACCTAATTTCATGCTGATGTGTCCCAATTTGTTTATGCTGATGTGTTGGATTTACATTGATCGAGGAAGATGTTTTATCTGGATGTAGGCGGAGTTGGTCAAAACATGTTTGACTATTCTTGATAAAATTAATTGTTTGAGTCTATCTTGTTTTCAACCTATTTGGTAGAGAAGTTTGTTATATTGGGATGTGTGTTTTTGCGTGATCTATTTGAGCATGAAGATTGAAAGGTGATTTCAAATGTGTTAGGTGAAATCTAGGGTGGTGGCCATCTTAGGGCTTGACCATTAATATTTATATCATCAAATCAAAGACTTGTGTGTGTAGATCGTAGATGTGAAGGTGCGATCAAGCCAGATTTTTCCAGAGTAATTTGATAAGTGAATGAATGTGTTATGGAGGATTTGATCAAGTAAAGGAGTTGATATTTTATAGATCAAAAGACCTTAACAAGTTTCTTATTGTAAATCCCTTAGCTAGGTGGATCCTAGCATATCTTATTTGTAAATCTCTTAATAGAGTGGCTTATTAACTTGAGTATGAAATCTCCTAATAGAGTTACTCCTAACAGGGTAAATCTCCTAATAGGGCTAGAGGGAAATCCCTTAGATGGGTGGAACTAAACAATGTCTTGTTGGAGATTTGATTTTGTTCAGTTGATTTATTGTATGTTTGTCATTGATGACAACATATAATACACAGTAGTAATTCTGTATGTAATTATCAAAATGATGACATGAAGACTTGCATGGTTAGATACATGTTGTTGACATGTTTATTATGTTATGTTCATACACGCAGATCTAGATATGATGTTTCAGTCAAGTTGTGTAATTTTGTTATTGGTAGTTACAGTTCTGGAAGAGTATCTGTTCAGAGCCGACGTATGTAACGTGTTTCTTGAGTTGCACCTATCTTTAGGATATGCATGTGTATATTCATGATTAGTTATGATTTGATGATAGTTATCTAAAGGTGCCAAATGTGTTTCAAGAAGATTGAAAAGTTAGAGTTAATTTGGTGAGGCCGACTTAGTGAAGCGTCGCGTCTATTCAGTTTATACTTGCACGGTTGTAATTATGCTTGCGTGCTTAGTAGAGCCGACAAGGATGTTATGAAGAGTTTTCTTATAGGTCCCATGATCTCATACTTTGAGGAAGATACTTATATCAAGTCAATTGTGATATGCTAAGTGTGAATGATACGAAAAGAGACAAAAGATGTACAGAGCAGAATTTCAGATGTGGTTCATTCATCAAGAGTCTATGTGAAGAAGAAGTGAAAGATTGTAATACACTGGAACTGATCAAGATAGCAGGTCTACTCTACAGTTCATCATTAGATATAGTGCATATCTGTTATAC